>JASPKZ010007259.1:2135000-2450000 GCA_030220185.1 Diploptera punctata
TGCATCTCATTCCTATTTGTGATTATTGTTCCTAGGTATTTGAATTCAGCCAATTCCTCAAAATTTCCCTCATTTGTCATTAGCTGTCCATTTCCATTATATAATGTATTTCTACGTGTGACCATATATTTAGTTTTACTGATATTTACTTCCAGTCCTAATTTCTTAGTGTTACTCAATAGTGTGTGCGTGTTGGCCTTTAGTATTTCCTCGTTATCGGCCAGTAGTACTACATCATCAGCATAAACTAACAGCTTATTAATACCATTCAGTTGTAAGCCTTCCTCATTCTCTAAAGATTTAATGGCATGCTCTAGTACAAAATTAAATAGTAGAGGAGATAGTGCATCTCCTTGCTTCAACCCATTCTGGATTTCAAAAGTGTCTGAAAACTGTTTGCCTACACGCACCCTACTCGTTGAGCTATTTAGACACATTCGTATAAGTCTAACTAACTTTTTAGGAATTCCGAACTCCAGCAGGATACTATATAACTTCTCCCTCTTAATTGAATCATATGCTTTTTTCAAGTCTACATATAGTTGATGTACAGTACCATTATATTCCCATTTCTTTTCTAAAATCTGTCTTATACTAAAAATCTGATCTGTTGTAGACCTGTTTCTTCTAAATGCATATTGATGATCTCCTAGAATGTCATCAATATAGGGAGTAAGTCTGCTTACTAATATATTTGTTACAATTTTGTTCGAAGTTGAAAGTAATGAGATGCCCCTGTAGTTGTTGCAATCAGTTTTATCTCCTTTCTTATAAATTGGTACGATAATTGATTCCTTCCATTCATCTGGAAGAGCTTCTTTTTCCCAAATCATACTAAGCAACCAGCGTATCTTGTCCATCAATTTTTCTCCCCTGATTTTATCAGTTCTGCTGGGATCTCATCTGAACCTGATGCTTTATACATCTTCAATTTTCAATTGCCATTTCAACCTCTAATGCACTTGGCTCTGCGACTAGCATTTCTGCTGTCTGTAACTTATCCTCCTCAATGTCCTGTTCTGTATGTACATTTAATAGCTGATTAAAATAACTTTTCCATCTATTTAATATACTCTTGGAATCTGCAATCATATCCCCATTTTCATTCCGAATTATGTTTGTTCTAGCCTGAATCCCTTTCTTCTCTATACTAATTCCCTGATATAATTCTCTAATGTTCCTATTTTTGCATTCATTTCAAGATCATTAATCTTCTCTCTCAAATATTCCCTCTTTTTACTCTTTAGTAACTTGGTGGTTTCCCGTCTAATACTACCCAATTGCTCTAAATTAACCTCATTTGGCTCGTGTAACCATTTCATTTTGCTAGCTTTCTTTTCTTACAATGTCGGCACATTCCTCATCAAACCATTTCTTGTTTTGCCTCTTTTTTAAACAACCAATGCTTTCTGATGCTGACAATTTAATAGTATCTCCATTTGTATACTATTTATACTATTTAAATTTGCATTTGCCCTACTATGTGTACGGGAATGTATATCCCTTCCTCTTTGTCTCTCACTCCGACACGTCAATGTTCTATGTCGAGACATTATGGAAGTAGGTGTGCGTATGTAAATGTAAAAAAAAATGTAATGAAATTACAGAAACCAAGATTAAACAGGGTTTAATTTAAATTTAAATAACAAAATATACTCACTTTTTTTAACCACTAATTTTAAATACGCGAGAGTAAGTCAATTCACATAAATTCCTTAGAGACAATTAATTTTATTTTGTTTAATTTAATTTATTTGAAATATATATTACACATATATTTTATTTTTCTGCACTCCTTCCTTATATGAATTTTAATTATGCCAAATATCACACTCTTCCGTGCACGCAATCTGTGTCGTTTGCCAACACGGTCTACTTTTGAATCCCTTTCCTAATATTCCTCTGGGGTGCTGGATTTTTATAAAGGTAAATTTAGTTATTACAACACATGTAATCGGTGAAAATCAAGTTTATTTTGCTCTAACTTACTACGTATATACAATTAAAGCAGGACCAAATGTTTGAATCAAGGTCCGTTCCTAGGACTAGAGGGGTCTCGAAGTGTATTAACTTCGGAACAGGCAGCACGTCGCCCTCAATAACCACGTAAGTTTGAGGAATTCCAAAACTCACAAAGTTCAATTATCACCTTCGATGGCGATCAAACAAAAGTAAACATGGAGAATTCGTCAATAGCCAGTTGTAAGCTGGAGGAGATCCACCTCCCACGAATCTCTATACAATTACTTAGTAAGGACTACCGTCCATGATGAGAGTGCCTAACGCAAACTGCGAGAGCCTAACACACAATGAGAGAAAGTGTTGTAGTCATCTGCCAGACCTGAGCACAATACGCAGACGTTGGCAACAGTATTACAACAAAAATGCTACCAACACAACTCAGCGTTACTGTATTCAGGTGCCTACAATCGGAAGTCAGATGAGCTACATCATTAGCGTAATAACCGACGGCAGGTGTCTGCTATTACCGACAGAGAGAGCGACTCTTGTCGCAACAATCTGCTAAAAAGGAGGTACAAAGTGTTTTCTTCACGTATCAATATATAGATTTGTGTCAAATTATACAGTATGTAATAGGTAATAACATAATGTAGGTTATACATGTTTTGTTTTCACTGCAGTTCGACATGTTTAAATAAATTGGCACACGAAATTGGGTATTTACAATTATTTAAGGGTTTAAAAAAGTAATATATATATTCTGGAAATCAGTAATATCGGACCATAAATTCGAATTGCTGAGGATTTCGCAGTTTCGCATAGTTCCTGCGCGGCGGACCAGTAAATATTACTTACATCTGTGTTTAATGACATAATATACAATCATAAACTACAGTTTCACATGATTGTGTTTTCACTGCGGTTCGTTATATTTAAATAACTCCACTAAAAACTAGTGTTTCGCCAATGTAAGTAAGTGTTCATATGGTAATATTTCAAACTGGTCATACGTGATATGTCTGCTTACTGACTAGTGGGCCCGGGTCGATACCCAGGGGAGTTGAAAATGTTAATTGTTACATTAAATTAATTTAATTGAAAATAAAATAAATTTGGGGTGACGGTGTACAAACTTTACTCGCCAGCTTGTGCACCAGATTTCTGCATTAAACTGGAAATCTCTCCTCAGTACATATATCGTGAAGGTATGCAGTACTGTTGATAGCGGTATGTCTGTCGGATGGGAACGTTAAGCCTGGCGGCCCCCTTTGTATTTTTCGACAGGAATATGCCATATGCCAGAACTTTGTTTCACCTTCATCATACGTCATAGAATACACATTACACTGCACAAACACACAAACATACACTCCTCTCTGTACACAATATAAGAAGACATCATGTATTCATAATGGTCTGTCGAATTGAAAATAGACCACATTAACGCCAGCGCGGAACCCCAGCGCGGAACCCCAAGCACGTAAAGTGTTATTAGAAACACAACACATATGTTTCAGATGAATTCTCAGAATTGAATTAAAGACGATGTCGAATTTGTACAAAATAATTTTAAGTTATAAAGAGATTGTAGATGTATCGGGTAACTCTAGAGCAAGGTGTCAGGATACATCTAACAAATGAAACTAGACAAATTCTAAATAACATTAGTGGGAGATTTGCCATTCAATAAATTTTAAGTTATAAAGAGATTGTAGATGTATCGGGTAACTCTAGAGCAAGGTGTCAGGATACATCTAACAAATGAAACTAGACAAATTCTAAATAACATTAGTGGGAGATTTGCCATTCAATAAATTTTAAGTTATAAAGAGATTGTAGATGTATCGGGTAACTCTAGAGCAAGGTGTCAGGATACATCTAACAAATGAAACTAGACAAATTCTAAATAACATTAGTGGGAGATTTGCCATTCAATAAATTTTAAGTTATAAAGAGATTGTAGATGTATCGGGTAACTCTAGAGCAAGGTGTCAGGATACATCTAACAAATGAAACTAGACAAATTCTAAATAACATTAGTGGGAGATTTGCCATTCAATAAATTTTAAGTTATAAAGAGATTGTAGATGTATCGGGTAACTCTAGAGCAAGGTGTCAGGATACATCTAACAAATGAAACTAGACAAATTCTAAATAACATTAGTGGGAGATTTGCCATTCAATAAATTTTAAGTTATAAAGAGATTGTAGATGTATCGGGTAACTCTAGAGCAAGGTGTCAGGATACATCTAACAAATGAAACTAGACAAATATTTATATAAAATAAAAACTTTAGTGGGAGACTTTTTGCCATTTCAATAAGATTATTAAGTTATAATAAGGAGATTGTAGATGTATCGGGTAAACTCTAGGAGCAAGGTGTCAGGATACATCTAACAAATGAAACTAGACAAATTCTAAATAACATTAGTGGGAGATTTGCCATTCAATAAATTTTAAGTTATAAAGAGATTGTAGATGTATCGGGTAACTCTAGAGCAAGGTGTCAGGATACATCTAACAAATGAAACTAGACAAATTCTAAATAACATTAGTGGGAGATTTGCCATTCAATAAATTTCATCATCGTAATAAAAAATGGGACGATAGCCCATTGTGGACCTTGTTCTTCTTAAGAAGCTTTCGCCAAAACTTTCTGTCTTTTGCTAGCTCATTCAGTTTTTTATTCCCAGAATCCTGATATCAATTATACCACCCTTCCATGATGGCCTTCCCACTTCCCTTGTTAACGAAGGTTGTGCAACAACGGCTTTATCGGTAATTCATGCGCGTAACTAGTTCGGCCCAAGTCAATCTGTTAATTTTAATATATTTAATCAGATTCATTATATAAATTATATCATTCAGAATTGTTGGAGTATCTGTTTCTCCCGATACCGTTTACTTGTACAGCTCTATGTATTCTCCTTTAGAAGAATCCCAAGGATCAATGATCAGACTTCAACATGGTCCAGGTCTCACAAGAAAGTTATACATCATCACTTTGGTGTTTCTAGATATTAACAAAAAAAAATTAAGACCGTCGAAACATTTATTTCCAGCCATAATTCGCTTCTGAAACTCAGCAGTAATAGTATTCTTGTAATTTACCTCAGATCACAAATAGCTTATGTAAAGTTGTGCTAACTAACTAACTAACTCACTGGCACTGTCAAACCCGTAGGTTCATGGCCGCACGGATATAAGTTCTCCATTCATCCCTATCCTGAACTAATGTTTTCCAATAATTCCCTACATAATCTACTTCCCTCAAATCATAGTAAATGTTATTCTCCCACCTCATTCTTGGTCTACCAACTGGGCGTTTTCCCTCTGGTTTTCCTACAAGAAGCTTCCATGTACGTCTTCCATTCCCCTTTCGTGCCACATGTCCTGCCCATCGCAGTCTATGAGACTTAACTGTTCAGATTATATTTGGCTTCCTATAAAGGCCATGTAGTTCATTGTTATGAAGTCTTCTCTATTCACCTCTGTTCATCTCTCTTTGGTCCAAATATTTTCCTAAGGGCTTTATTCTCAAATATTCTCCTTTCCTCCCTTAAAGTAAGAGCCCATATTTCGCATCCATATAATATAACTGGCAGAATAATAGTTTTATATATTTTCAGTTTAACATTTTTTAGAGGAGTTGGGCCGTTCGGACGTCAAGAGTCTCTGTAATGCATAATAGCACACATTTCCAGAATTGAGCTTATGTTTAATTCCTTTGTGCATCTCATTCCAATTTGTAATTATTGTTCCTAGGTATTTGAATTGAGCCATTTCCTCAAAATGTCCCTCATTTGCCATTAGCTGTCCATTTACATTATATAATGTATTTTTATGATGTAAAGTTGTGCACTGTTTCAAATTTATATTGCCCAATTTTTAAATAAGAGGTATAACCTTTGTAGTACCTGGATTCAATAGATTACATTTTATTAATTTTATGTAACAAAACAGTTCATTTTTATTTAATTTGGAAAATGTTCATTTATTAAATGCTTGGTTTTTCAGATGTTGTCAAGTTGGAAATTCTACTGATCCCAAAACCTGAAGATAGATTCATCTAGGATTATTTATATTATTTATTTTTCATGTGTAGATAACAATAGCTTATTTTATACTCATGTGATGTAATTTATTGTAAAATACATTGTGTTTCGTTATAAATTGTAAATATATATCATATGCAAATAAATAAACAAATAAAAAAATACAAGTTAAATATATCTCAATCTCTAAACATCATTTCAATTTCTATTGTTGTATGAATCTTCATTCCCTTAAAACAATCACTTCTTTGAACACATTTTTAAAACATATACGTAGATAGATAGATAGATCATCGGTTCATTAATGTCTTTTACATCGTCCGATTCCTAATAGCCAATTTTGTCGGTCCATCCAATCTCCTGGTTGTAGATGTTTCTCCTTCATGTACGTTGTAAAAGGGAAGATACTAAGAGGGAGGAGAGCCTCTAATTGCTTTAAATTCTAAGACTTGGAGAAATCGACCTGCACATCTTCCTAGTGTCCAATCCCACCTTCACGTGGTGCAGCTGTTAGTAACCATATAACTTATACGTATAACTTATGTGGTGAACGGACGGGATGGGCTACTGGTCAGCATGGTGAGATATTGACCGATATGGTATTACTTCCACTTCCATACCATATCTCTTTTTTATCTTCCCTATCCAGTCTCTCTGGACTCAACACTTGTTGTTTTCCGACACCGATGGTATTAGAGTATTGGAGGCCGAGGGGATCATTTCATCTATATTTTCTGTCAAATTCTTCCTATAGGGCAGATCAGGCTGTTAGCTGTAGTGAAAGCAACTGATCTAAGGATGGACACCTGAAACAATCCCTGGTCCTCCCGGTTGGGGGTTGATGCGGTAGGCCAGCTCCTTCCCATCAGAAAAAAAATTGCAATTCTAAAAACCCTAATTGAGATAAGTCGGTCAGATTAAAAGGAAGACGAATCAAGCTACTGAAACGCACTCTGCTAATTGGAACATGGAACGTACAAGGCATAAGGAATAAAATGGAGGAGGTCCTTAAACAGATGGAGGATTTGAAGCAGGACATAATCATACTAACAGAAACAAAGAAGAAAGAAGAAAGGAGAAAGGATTAGAAACTTTAGGATCATAAGTTCATATTTACAGTGGTATTAAAAAGAATGAAAGGGCCAAAAGAGGGGTTTCAGTACTTATCAAGAAGAAATATAAGAGATAAATCACAAACTGGGAAGCAATAAATGAAAACATAAATAAAATTAATATATATCTTTTTAGTATAAAATTCTCTATATTAGAAATATATGGAATTACTGAGGACGAAAATTATTTAATAAAAGATACATTTTATAGTACTTTAAATTGAATTATGGATGCGATTGGGATCTCAAGATAAATTGTATTAGCTGGCGATTTTAACAGCAGAATCGGCGAAGAGATAGATAATGATGTAGTCGGACCAGATGGAGAATAAACGTAGATTACTTCGTTAAAACAGCATTTCTTTGAAATCCAAAACATTAAGTAGAGACGATGGAAAAATACTGACACTAGGTCACAATATAACAGTCTACTACAATCCCTCTTCATAGCACTTCTACTTCTTTCACAGTAGCCTCTGCCCGCTCTTGGAATTTCCTTCCTCAAGATATCAGCGGTTGCCGCACACTTAAATCACGCTTATACAAATAAATGTTGTTAAATAATTAATTTTTTTGGAGAATAACATTTATTCTATGTCATTAATAGTTTTTTATCTGTCTTTTCTACCTTGTACATTTTATATTTCAATCCTTAAATCTAGATTGAATCAAGGTACTTTGCAAATAATAATTATATTGTAGACGTACCCTGTATAATTATGTTTATTGTAATTTAAATGTAAGAATAATTTTTGTATTTTTTAACCTGGTTGATTGGTAAGCAAGGCCTTAAGGCATTAACTCTGCCAGGTACAATATAGTTATTATTTATTATTATTATTATTATTATTATTATTATTATTATTATTATTATTATTATTATTATTATTATTATTATTAGCACAAGACCACGATGACATAGAATATATGGCTAAAAAAACTAAGAGAAGAATATGAAAAATGGGGACTTTATATAAACATTGAGAAAACTAAATATCTGTGTATAGGAAAAGAAATGTAAAATATAAATTTCAACAATGGAGAAGAACTAAAACCTAGTATTGAATGCACTTATTTAGGAAATCAATTAGAGCATTCAGGCGATAACACAGTGGAAATTAAAAATAGAATCGCACAAAGAAAACAAGCAATAAATGCTTTAAACTCTGTTTGGTGGAGCAAAAATATTACAAAAAATAGAAAATTACAAATATATCAAACCATAATTCAGAGCATTTTAACATATGGTGCTGAAGTCTGGCAAATTCCTACCAGGGAAATGAAAAGAATTTTAAGTACAGAAATGGATGTTTTAAGAAGATCAGCTGGAAAATCTAGAATGGATAGAATATGAAATATAGGAATAAGGGAAATTATGGGTGTACAAGAGGAACCGGACATCATAGACATTATTGAAAAGAAAAGATTACAGTGGTATGG
This sequence comes from Diploptera punctata, assembly GCA_030220185.1. Classification (NCBI taxonomy): domain Eukaryota; kingdom Metazoa; phylum Arthropoda; class Insecta; order Blattodea; family Blaberidae; genus Diploptera; species Diploptera punctata. The sequence goes on from JASPKZ010007259.1 coordinate 2,143,571, forward strand.
CCATGTCAAAAGAATGCCAGAACAAAGATTGCCTAAAATTGTTATGGAATGGATCCCAATGGAAAGGAGGAAGAGACGAAGACCGAAGAAAACTTGGATAGAAGGGGTACAAGCAACTATGAATATCAGAGGAATGGAGGAAGATCAATGGATGGACAGAGAGGAATGGCGTTTGGTTTCCGGAAGACGGCGGCAGCTGCCACGATACCGGATGATGATGATGATTATTATTGTTGTTATTATTATTATTATTATTATTATTATTATTATTATTATTATTATTAATCCAATATTTATGAAATTAGCTGTCATATGTTGAGCAAACAAAAAGGACTGTTTCCACTAGTTGAAGGAACATATAAATTTATATTAAACAGAATCGTTACCCAACATATTATTCACAATGGTCATGTTTTTGATGTTCTAATAATAATAATAATAATAATAATAATAATAATAATAATAATAATAATAATAATCATCAAAATCGTCATCATCATCCGGTATCATGGTAGCTACCGCCGTCTTCCGGAAACCAAACGCCATTCCTCTCTGTCCATCCATTGATCTTCCTCCAATCCTCTGTTATTCATAGCTGCTTGTACCCCTTCTATCCAGTTTTCTTCGGTCTTCCTCTCTTCCTCCTTTCCATTGGGATCCATTCCATAACAATTTTAGGTAATCTTTGCTCTGGCATTTTTTTAACATGACCATACCACTGTAATCTTTTCTTTTATATAAGGTCTATGATGTCCGGTTCCTCTTGTACATCCATAATTTCCCTTATTTCTTTATTTCGTATTCTATCCATTCTAGATTTTCCAGCTGATCTTCTTAAAACATCCATTTCTGTACTTAAAATTCTTTTCATTTCCCTGGTAGGAATTTGCCAGACTTCAGCACCATATGTTAAAATGCTCTGAATTATGGTTTGATTTATTTGTAATTTTCTATTTTTTGTAATGTTTTTGCTCCACCAAACAGAGTTTAAAGCATTTATTGCTTGTTTTCTTTGTGTTATTCTATTTTTAATTTCTACTGTGTTATCGTCTGAATTGTCTAATTGATTTCCTAAATAAGTGCATTCAATACTATGTTTTAGTTCTTCTCCATTGTTGAAATTTATATTTTACATTTCTTCTCCTATACACAGGTATTTTTACTTTTCTCAAAGTTTATATGAAGTCCCCATTTTTCATATTCTTCTTTTAGTTTTTTAGACATATATTCTATGTCAACGTGGTCCTGTACTATTAAGTGAATATACATGTATAATATTAATAATAATAATAATAATAATAATAATAATAATAATAATAATAATGTTTTATTTATTCTGACAGAGTTAAGGCCATAAGGCCTTCTCTTCCACTCAACCAGCAAAAATACAAATAAAAATATTTCACAATACAGATAGGCTATACACTATACTAATTACAAAGAGTTAAAAATATATTAAATGTTGCAATGTAAATTTCATGTACAAACAACATTTTATACGATAATAACAGCAATAATACTTACGATAATAATAATAATAATAATAATAATAATAATGTGAACAATTATAGAGGGATTTCATTATTATCAGTCCCATACAACATTTTTTCTCAATGTCTGATCGACAGAGCGCAACGGCAACTAGAACCGAATATAGGAGAATATCAAGCAAGATTGAAACCAGGCAGATCATGTCCAGAAGAAATCCTGAACCTTAAGCTAATCCTTAGACACCAGAGAATTTGTAGCAATGATTTAGTGTGCATATTTGTTGACTTTAAAAAAAGCTTACGATTCGGTTGACCGAGAATCACTATTTGAAATATTGAAAGAACAAGGTTTAGACCGTAAAACTCTTGCACTTATTAGACAGACACTAACAGATACAAGGGCTAAAGTTAAATTCATGGGGGAAATTTCTGAATCCTTTGAAATTAAGACAGGAGTAAGACAAGGAGATGGACTTTCTCCACTACTCTTCAATTGTGTTCTTGATAAAGTAATACAAGAATGGCGTAAACAGAAAACAATTTTTAAATGTAATCAACCAATCATATTAGGAAGAGGAAAATTGAAGATTGATTGCCTAGCATATGCTGATGATCTAGCAATCTTAACCCGTGACGTTGTAACAGCACAAAAACAGATTGAATTATTAAATGACATTGCAGAGAAAGTTGGTCTGCAGATTTCTTTTGAAAAAAAAAACGGAATATATTTCATGCAATAAACAAGCACCAAAATACCTGGAAACCAAATATGGAAAAATTAAACGAGTTTCACAATTTAAATATCTTGGTGAAATAATTCAGGAAAATGGAATTGAAACTAAAACCAATAAAAGTAGATGCCAAAAAATGGAAACAGCATTTCGGCTTACTCACAACACTTATAATAAAAAATGCATATCTTTACATACAAAATTACGACACTATAACACTGTAATTAAACCAGAGTGCCTCTATGGAGCAGAAACATTAATTTTGAACAGAAAAAAAGATATCGAAAATATAGTGAAAAAAGAATGCAAAATTATAAGAAAAGTTTTAGGTCCACAAGTCATAGGTGAAGCATTTAGACTCAGAAGTAAAAAGGAAATAAAAATATATACAGACATTCATAGTGATATTAGAAAACGAAGGTTAAAATGTTATGGCCATATTAAACGAATGAACTCAAATAGGCTTACAAAACAGATAATGGAATTCTACGAAAACTGAAGTAAAGCTCCAGTGGATACTATGAAGTGGATTGATGAAGTCAAAAAGGACTTAAAATTGGCAGGAATTACTAAAGAAGATATCCCAAACAGAGATATATTTAGAATTAAGGTGAATAAGTGGCAAGTTGACCAAGAGGACAAACCGAAGAAAAAAACTGGAACAACTTGGACAGATGATAGAAAACAAGCTCATAGCAAAAGAATGAAAGAAATTTGGGCTCAAAGGAAACGCCTCTAAGTACTTTGCGTAGTCCTACATGGGCTCATCCGCAATAAAAAAAAATAAATTGTACGAGAAGCGCCAATTAATATATGCACTTTACACTGGGTAGTGATGAAGTAGAGCAAATATAAATTTAGAGGTGCGGAGGTGTATAAAAATACAGATATAATTATGAATAACGGCAAAGGCCGTATTGCTCACACAGCGGCCCTCTTTTAATAAACCTGATTCGGCGGAGAAAAATTATATGATTGCGTTGGTGCTATTAGCAGGCAAACGTATATATGAACAAAACCAAATCACGTGACGTGACGCGTAGCTTTTAAATTTGGATAACGTGGTTTTCTTTCAGTTAGAATATGTCTTTTATTGTAGTTATTAACTCGCTTATGAAAATGACAGCTTTTCTGTCGAGAACGCGATAGGATCTAACACAACTGTAATGGTACGGTTTTAATTGTAAACAAAAACATTATAACCTCCCAAGAAGATCCTCCTATCGGAGACAAAAAATATAAACATAGAGTGGGTAAATTTTAACAGGATGGATGGATAGCAGAGGTGGATTTGATGGCCCTAATCCTTACCTTTATTTTTTAAGGGGAGGGACCTACATTACAATATGACATATTTCATTTTTTCAGTAACATTGCTGGTTACAGAAATCAAATTTGATATTGATATCTATATTACAATGTGAGCATGTTTGTATACGTAAGTACAATCTAACTTCAATAGTTATGGATAATTAAATATTCAAAATGTCAGCTGAAAATGTTGCATTGTCTTGCCGTTTCCCTGATAATTTTTCTAAATTTAAATATATTTGAACGATTCTTGTTTTATTTCACTCATTAATGCTGTAGTTACAAAATATACTATAATTGTTTAATTATATAGAGTGTAAATATTTTATTTTTCATAAGTAATACCACGAGTAATTTATCTAGAGAATTTCGAAATCAAGAGTGGCATTTCTTAGGACTATTTAACGAATAAAATTAAGCTGTTTACTCACAAATCATTATTTAACTATAGTTATTTTAAAATATTTATATATTTAATGTAAACGGCGATATTTGAAAACAAATGAGAAACGATAGGTACGCTTCATCTGCTTCTTTTGTTTATCACTTGAACCAGATCATACTATTTATTGCGAAAGGAACGCAATATTGTAAGAATGCTCTCTAGTGGAGAAAAAATGAAACACGTCAAACTGTATATTAATTCATTTCTGATGTCGTATGATGTATATATATGATAATATGACAATTATATTTTTCTGGATTGTTACCTGGGAATAAATACATTTAAGAAAGTGCAGACAGTGGTTTCTTTTTTTGGTGGTATAATCAATTGCTACAAATGTTTTTATATTAACTCCCGCATGCGGTATGTGTTGACATTCATGCACTATATATACAATCTGGTAGCCGTATTTCTTACACGCTCAGTCACTGCAAAATAATGGTCAGACCTGTTCAGAATATTAAAAAGGAGGAGCTTTCTTTAATATGTTAATTATAACACTGATAAATATTTCGTGAAACACGACTCTGATTGGTTGTTAAACAGAAATCATTGAAACGTGATTGGCCATTGAGTCCCATTTGGGGCATGAGTTAGTCACTTTAAATTGATGCATACTCATTTTTGTTAAACTTTGCATTAAAATATGTTTTAAATAAAATATAATAGGTACATTAGTAATTGTAGTATATTTTGTTCATCTCTGTAAACTACATATACATGTAAAATTTCATCTCAATATCATCTTTAAAGCTTTGGGAGTTATCAGGAAAACCGTATTTAAAAAATAAGTTACGGAAACAAGCGACAAACTTACCGAAGATGTAGGTGCCATCTTCCAAAATTAAAGGGATCACTCGAGTGACAGCATTGCACCTTTTGAAACAAAACTCGAAAAGCTGATAGAGATATCAATGAAAATCTTTCACTGTTTAAAAATGAAGTTTCAATCTATGTGAAAAACATTGAAAAATGACCTTTTTTACCCTCAAAGGTGGAGGTCTCCCCTTAAACAACACTAAAATAATAATCAATTCTTGAGATGTAGGAACAGGCTCAACAGAGCGTAAACCTAAAATGTTCTCCATGATGATATTTACTAATATATTTTCTACTGTAAATAAGTTGTTTTATATTACAGGTATTTAATTATCATCGGTCTTGGTGATCTATTGATAAAGTTTCCTGCCTCTAGTCCTGAGGGTCTACGGTTCAAACCAGACCGAAGTCGCTGGAATTTTTAGGGTAGAAAAAATCCAAGAGACATTTCTGCGGTAGGGGCTTTAAACGGTGGCTCCTAGTCTGAAGATATAAAGGTTCATAAAACCACTCAAGACTGAATAAAAAGGCTACTGATCAACATTTAACCGATCTTCCTGCATCCAAGTAATAACTTAGTTTCCTACTAGATGTCTCCACGAGGCGATGTACTAACCACATGCCACTCACTGACATAGATAGGGAAATAAGTGTAACTAAATTAGTTCGGTTAAGAAACTGTCCGCTAGGGGAGCATCAATTTCCCTAACTGGACGAACGAGGATCAATCATTATCATAAATCATATTATTACCATATTTATTATAAACTTCCATCCATAGTAATTCTGCCCGAAGGCAGGTCCTTCACTGCAATCATAGCATTTTAATGCAATGCTTGCAGCTTTACTAGGGAGTTGTAGGTGTGGTAACTTCACGTTGCTTTCCACACTGGTGAAGAATGATGATAATGATAAGGAGGATGATGATGATGGCCATATGATTTCGGGGACCGTTTGGGCCTTAAAGTTTTCCTGACATTTGTCTTACAGGTGAGGAAATACCCCGATAAAAACCTCACCCAGAAAAACTGCCCCGACCGGGGATCGAACCCGGTCCCGCTGCGTGACGAGGCAGCGCGCTACCTCGAGACCATAGCGGTAGACATATTATGAACTTATTGTTATTAAAATATTATTATTATTATGATTATTATTATTATTATTATTATTATTATTATTATTATTATTATTATTATTATTATTATTATTATTATTATTATTGCACTGACCAACAATTGAATGTTTCCTGTACTTCTTGAGTCATGTATTATTCATTTAGGGTTAATAAACATGAATATGACAACGAAATAATGTTCTTAGCTCTAGTTTCTGTAACATGCAATAGATGAAATATTTTAGTTTCACGAATTGAGAGAATACTTACTTACTTACTCACTGGCACTATCGAACCCGTAGGTTCATGGCCGCACGGACATAAGCTCTCCATACATTCCTATCCTGAGCTAATGCTTTCCAATCATTCCCTGTATAATCTACTTCCCTCAAATCATAGTTAATGTTGTTCTCCCACCTCATTCTTGGTCTACCAACTGGGCGTTTTCCTTCTGGCTTTCCTACAAGAAGTTTCCATGCACGTCTTTCATTCCCCATACGCGCAACATGTCCTGCCCATCGCAGTCTACGGGACTTAACTGTTCTTATTATATCTGGCTTCCTATAAAGACCATGTAGTTCATTGTTATGTAGTCTTCTCCATTCACCTGTCTGTTCATCTCTCTTTGGTCCAAAAATTTTCCTAAGAACTTTATTCTCAAATACTCGTAATCTCCTTTCCTCCCTTAAAGTAAGAGTCCATGTTTCGCACCCATATAATATAACTGGTAGAACAATAGTTTTATATATTTTCAGCTTAACGTTTTTTGAAAGGAGTTGGGACATCAAAAGTCTCTGCAATGCATAATAGCATGAATTTCCAGAATTGAGCCTATGTTTAATTTCTTTGTGCATCTCATTCCTATTTGTGATTATTGTTCCTAGGTATTTGAATTCAGCCAATTCCTCAAAATTTCCCTCATTTGTCATTAGCTGTCCATTTCCATTATATAATGTATTTCTACGTGTGACCATATATTTAGTTTTACTGATATTTACTTCCAGTCCTAATTTCTTAGTGTTACTCAATAGTGTGTGCGAGTTGGCCTTTAGTATCTCCTCGCTATCGGCCAGTAGTACTACATCATCAGCATAAACTAACAGCTTATTAATACCATTGAGTTGTAAGCCTTCCTCATTCTCTAAAGATTTAATGGCATGCTCTAGTACAAAATTAAATAGTAGAGGAGATAGTGCATCTCCTTGCTTTAACCCATTCTGGATTTCAAAAAGTGTCTGAAAACTGTTTGCCTACACGCACCCTACTCGTTGAGCCATTCAGACACATTCGTATAAGTCTAACTAACTTTTTAGGAATTCCAAACTCCAGCAGGATACTATATAACTTCTCCCTCTTAATTGAATCATATGCTTTTTTGAAGTCTACATATAGTTGATGTACAGTGCCATTATATTCCCATTTCTTTTCTAAAATCTGTCTTTATACTAAAAATCTGATCTGTTGTAGACCTGTTCTTCTAAATGCACATTGATGATCTCCTAGAAATGTCATCAATATAGAGAGTAAGTCTCCTTACTAATATATTTGTTAGAATTTTGTACGAAGTTGAAAGTAATGAGATGCCCCTATAGTTGTTGCAATCAGTTTTATCTCCTTTCTTATAAATTGGTACGATAATTGATTCCTTCCATTCATCTGGAAGAGCTTCTTTTTCTCAAATCATACTAAGCAACCAGCGTATCTTGTCCATCAATATTTCTCCCCCAGATTTTATCAGTTCTGCTGGGATCTCATCTGAACCTGATGCTTTATACATCTTCAATTTTTCAATTGCCATTTCAACCTCTAATGCACTTGGCTCTGCGACTAGCATTTCTGCTGTCTGTAAGTTATTCTCTTCAATGTCCTGTTCTGTATGTACATTTAATAGCTGATTAAAATAACTTTTCCATCTATTTAATATACTCTTGGAATCTGCAATCAGATCCCCATTTTCATTCCGAATTATGCTTGTTCTAGCCTGAAACCCTTTCTTCTCTATACTAATTCCCTGATATAATTCTCTAATGTTCCTATTTTTTGCATTCATTTCAAGATCATTAATCTTCTCTCCCAAATATTCCCTCTTTTTACTCTTTAGTAACTTGGTGGTTTCCCGTCTAACACTACCTAATTGCTCTAAATTTACCTCATTTGGCTCGTGTAACCATTTAATTTTTGCTAGCTTTCTTTTCTTTACAATGTCTGCACATTCCTCATCAAACCATTTCTTGTTTTGCCTCTTTTTTAAAAAACCAATGCTTTCTGATGCTGACAATTTAATAGTATCTCTTATAGCCTCCCATTCTTTATTTATATCAGTTTCTTCTTCGTTTGCCACATTGTCATCTGAAGATTCCAGTACTTCAAATCTATTAGCAATTTTGATTTGGTATTCTTGCCGCATTTCATCATTTTTCAGGTTTTTTAATTCATATTTTACAGAATCATCTTTAGCGTTTGTTCCTCTCATAAGCGATAGCCGTTGTCTGATTTTCACCCTGACCAGATGATGATCTGAATTGCAGTCTGTCCCTCTAACTGATCTAACATCAATGATGCTACTGTGCCAGCGTTTATCCACTAATACATGATCTATCTGGTTCCGAGTTTTTCCATCTGGGGACGTCCAGGTGTATTTATGAATATCCTTATGCAGAATACAATACATTTTAATTACTTATGCCAACAACGTCGGAAATGCCTTTGCCTTTTTTTAATGGCAGTTCTAAGAGTTCTAAATTGATGGAAGAATACCTGGCAAATTGTTTGAAACTGAGGAGAATCATGTGGTGGCTTCATGAGATCGTTGTCTTTTGGCTTGCCTCTTGTGAATTCCGGAACAGTCCTACACAAAGACCAGCAGTAATCCGCAAGCATTGCTTTATTACAATGGTCCTGATATATTTAAAGTGGTCAGTGGACAAGGGGTACGAGTGACGTTTCTAAAAAAATAGCTAAGTGCAGAAATGGTTAGCTAATATGATAAGCTGTTTGGTGCCCAAGAGGTATATGTGTGAGTTTGACAGGTTCTGACATATAGTGGAGTCTTAGAAAACCACTCAGAGAAGCAGCTCTTCTACTTGGAGGACAAGGGGTATGTCTGTAATTGCACTCCTTGGCTTCCAACAGCTAGATGGACTCAAGCTTAGAGCGTTTTATTATTTTAATGTTTCCAACAAATTTTACGTTAAGATTATTACCGTATTGTATTATTAGTGTTTAATATAGTGCTGGTGATTCTTCGAGGTTTATTGGTTTATCAAATATTATTACGTGTGAATCAGAATCTGATGAACACGAGCATGAATTTAACCTCAGCCTTCATGGTAAGTAAAACATTTTAACTATTTATCTGCATTGTATATTATAAAATAATACTTTTAGCAATACATATTGAGATAATTGGAAATTATTTAATAATCTAAAGATATAATATGATTTTGAACTACAGGATTTGCAATCTAATAATGTTTATAACAAAGGTATGTTTTCTTTCAATATGAAGATTAATCATTGGTGTTGTTTTTGTTTTCTTGACTTATTCCAATGAAGATGGCATTGAAGAACCTGGCATTACAGGACCTACAGAAGAAGAAGATGCTCCAATATTCCACGTTGGCAGAAAGAGTAAAAAATGAAGCAAATAGAGGAAAGAATGGAGGCAAACAGTATACAGACAGGAACGGAAACATTCATGTGGAGAGGCGGTTAGAGAATGTATCCATGAATGCAAGTGCAATGAACGTTATGACTGATTTTGTCAGTTAATCTTGTCAATTTTATGTAACTCTTTGGATAAGTACGTATTTCCGTTCATAATAGAAGTTTGGTATGAATCTATTTTTCTTGAATAATTTATTTCAAAATATTGGTTGGAGGACGAGGGGTATAAGTGACCCGTAATGCAAAAAAAAAAATTGTATGGGCTAATGTTTATATTGAATGTATTCATATTTTGCGGATAAATGGACTCATATATAAGGAACATAAACACAATTTATGAGACTTGTCAGATATTCCTGGAATTTTATATTCTCGTTTATTTTTAAACTTAATTTTCTCCAAACTAATTTTTTGTCACGTGAAACCCTTGTCCTCTGACCGCCTCATTTTTTCCATAAAAAAAGTATCAAAATAGAATCTTTCTCCGTGTTCATCGCTGAAAGCTTAACGACTAGGACAGAAAAAGGTGTGAAGAAAATTATATAAGAGGCATGTTACTTTCGAGTTGATGGTACTTTGCAGGAGCATTGTCACCAACTTCCATCTCTTTTGTAGCCTAAAACTCCACAAATAACTCCCGTGAAGGCTTCCCGAGCTTCCTTTTCTTTACCCACCAAACTTGGGACAAATGCAGAATCCTTTACAAGTTAGTAATTTGTGGCCCGACAAAAATACCTTTTTAACTTGGCATCACTTAATTTTGCAAATTTCACTTTTACGTATTAAGAAGTCTGTTCTTCTTGCCTTTCACAAACATTTTCATAAAATCCAGCGTAACATGCAGGGGTGGAAGAACAACATATTTTGTGTCTACGAGAGACTCAAAAACGGCATTTTTCTCGCTAGAATTAAGATTTCTTGCAGCCCAGTCTGCTTGAATATAATGTCAATTCATATCCGTACTGATCTATACACATAAGCAAATAGTACTATTTCGTGTACCGCAGTTACATTCCTAAAAGTACAGCTATGACTTTTAGATCACACAGATTTTCCACTTGTGTTCATGATAGTACAGCTATGACTTTTAGATCACACAGATTTTCCACTTGTGTTCATGATATTTGATTGAGTCGAAGAGGCTGTCATGTTTTCTCCATCACGTGAACTGCATGATCAACAGGAACAGAAGAACACGGCTGTCAATGTAAAGGAATACAGTTTTCAAACTAAGTTTAGAGGAGTCTATGAAAAATTCCATTCAGTTCGACTATGACTCAAATTAAACATTTCATGGACAGATTAATCTCGCAGCAAACGATGAGATTGTTCTCCTTCTCAAAAAAAAATGGAAGCAGATCCGTGCGAAGTTCTCTCTACTGTGAGACATTGACATCATGTTCGAGAAGATTCTATCGCTATAGTCTAGACTCTGCTTTCTTATTTGGCAGGTGAAGGTCCCTAATAAGATCACTCAATTCAGTTTGACTCAGTCTGTGCGGTTTATCATATTTTTCCTCTAAATTGGGGTCATAGGATATGGAAGGGTTGTTGTGTTCTCCTTCTTGCAACACACTGTCTTTATTTTTTACTTCAATCATAACATTTTCGGGTGGAGTGGGAACTGGTAAACTATCTGAATGTAGAAGAGATCGAATAGTAGATCGAAGATTCTAGTATTAAAATGTTATTCTTCTCTTCAGACAACCTTGCCTTTATAGGCGGAGTCAAGCAGAAATAGCAGTTACCTGTATGGTTCCTATAATCCCCCCAACCATAGGTAAATTCATGTTACATTTTTTCAGCTATTCTCGCAGTGTAATTGAACAAGAGATGCAACATACGAGTATATATATGTGTGTGTGTGTGTGTGTGTGTGTGTGTGTGTGTGTGTGTGTGTGTGTGTGTGTGTGTTTGTAGAGGCTATCCTGGAGAGGCGTCAGATTGCATGTCTGTGGCGAAAATTTTATTTCACCACAAATGTAACTGAAATTATTCACTAAATTTACATATTGTCGTGGCATTTATCACATTTTACACTTTAAAAGCGCTCCCGAACCAGAAATTCTGCATTAATTAGAGCAGAAACAATATGAAATTCGCATTTACATAAACAATATCTAAGTTTATAACATACAAACAGCTGAAGAGTATTTGTGTTTTGTCAGTTGATGGATGTCCCAACTCCCAAAAGAAAATATCCACCAGATTTCCCTCAAACTGAAAATCTTGACTCCATAAAATGATATTTCACTTTATCTCCATATCAAGAGCTAATCGGTAATTTATATGACGATTTATTAATTCATCAGGAGGAAATACATAAGAAGTAGCTATTTTTGAGCCCGAAAGATTTTCATTGTTCGGCAATATTATTGTTACTATTCTTATTCTTATTATTATTATTATTATTATTATTATTAGTCTATTATTATTATTATTAGTCTATTATTATTATTATTATTATTATTATTATTATTATTGTCCACCGTTGTGATATCGGAGTAACACAGCGATCTGCGGTTTGGACAAGTGTCCTGGGTGAAGATTGTACGGGGTTATACCCGTCCAAAATTAGAAATATCCAGAAATTTTAAGACGCAAATTGTCCCCGAATATAATTTTAGCCATCAGAATCATAGATATTATTTATAAATGAATAATAATAATAATAATAATAATAATATATAATAATAATAAAATATGAGTTCTGGACTGTATTAAGTCATGTAATTGAAAATATACCAAAGATAAATGACTTTATTAAGTTATGTAGATAGGAAATAACACTATGAGGTTTTTTAATATTGTTTATTTTTTATTATTTCACTCACCTCATACTTCATAATTCATAGCAGACCCTGGGTTTCTTCACATCTTTTGTGTGACATTCTCAATGCTGCGTCACGTTCACAACTGACGCAGCATTGAGAATGTCACAAAAGATGTGAAGAAACCCAGGGTCTGCTATGAATTATGAAGTATGAGGTGAGTGAAATAATAAAAAATAAACAACAATAATAAATGACTTTCCTAATGGGTGATTTCAATGCTCGAGTTGGTAAAGTAACAAATGATCAAGTTGTTGGAACATTTGGTGAGGATGTCATGAACGACAATGATGAAAGGCTGAAAGAAATATGTGGATATCAAGATCTAATGATAAGTAATACTTATTTAACATAAAGATATCCATAAATATGCATGGGAATGTAAAGTTGAAAATTCTTCTTCTTCTTCTTCTTCTTCTTCTTCTCTTCCTTGACCTAGTGGTCTGTTACGGTCTCAATCCAACATTTGAAGGGTCTGCCCAAAGATTTCTTGCCTTTTAGCTGGCAATTTAAGATTTGACGTGATATTCTTGTTCTGTTCATTCTTCTTACGTGAGATTTCCAGTTGTTTCTGTATTTTGTACACATTCCATGACTGATACTGTTTGTAATTATTTGAGAATCTCAGAATTCCTTTTATGGTCTGTTCTTGAGAAGTAGAAAATTAAAACCGATAACTGATTATATATGTAAACAAATGAAAACTATACAGATAGCTGATACCAGAGTACATAGAAATGGCAGGTCAGATCATATTTTAGTGAGACTACCTAACTCATGCCCCAAATGGAAGTCAATGAATTTTGATTTACAACCAATCACAGTCGTTTTCCACCTTGATTTTATCACTTTAATTTTATCACTTTAAAATCAAGCTCCTCCTTTTTTAACATTCTGAATAGACCACAGCATTATTTTGAAGTGACTGATTCTCTAAGAAATACGGCTACCAGATTGTTTATATATGGTGCACGAATGTAAACAGATACTGCTTGCGGTGACATAATAGAAAAAACATTAGTAATAATTGACTATACCACAAAAAAACACTTTTTGCACTTTCTTAAACGTATTATTTACCAGGAATTTACGTTTCACAAAAATCTAATTAACACCATAGGACATCAGAAATTAATTAATATGTTGGTTATAAACATTTTGATGTGTTTCATTTTTTTTCTCCACTAGGGTGCATTCTTACAATATTACGATCCTTTCGTAATAAATAATATGATCTGGTTGCAGTGATGAACAAGTGAAGCATAACAAATGTTTAACATTTGTTTTCAAACAACGCCGTTTACATTAAATATATACATATTTTAAAATAACTATATTTAAATAATGATTTGTGAGTAAACAGCTTAAAATTATTCGTTAAATAGTCCTAACAAATGCCACTCTTGATTTCCAAATTCCCTAGATAAATTAACTCATCATTTCATGAGTCGTAAATTTATCGATAATATGGAAATCACTCGTGACATTACTTATGATATTTCCCCCTCCCCATGGTTAAAATCAAGAGACAATTTAACGATGATTAAAGAAGAGGAAATATTTAATATTCAGTTATTACAAGATGATAGTATAAAAAATTATATACAAGAAGATTAGAAAATGTATTGGATGAAGAATATGAAAGGAAGCTCTGAAGAACTATATGAATGTATAAAAATAAAAAACACATAACAAAATAAGTTGTGGGAGTTATTCAAGAAAAAATGTAAAAAGTTCTGGATGAAAGACGAGATTTTGCAAGTAATTAAATGAGAAACAACAAGCCTTCCAAAAATGGCTGAGTTCATAACAAGAGAAGGAAAAAGAGTAATCCACCCGTCCATAGTAATTCTAACCGAGGGCACTGCAATCGTAGCATTTTCATGCTATGCTTTGCAGCTTTACTAGGGAATTTTAGGTGTGGTAGCTTCTCGTTGTTTTCCACACCGGTGAAGGATGATGATGATTATGATGATAAGGATGATGATGATAAGGATGATGTTGATGGCCGGATGATTTTCGGGGACCGTTGGGCCCTAAGCTTCCTGACATTTCTCTTAAAGACGAGGAAAAACCCCGAAAAAAACCTCACCCAGGAACCTGTCCCGACCGGGAATCGAACCCGGGCCCGCTGCCTGACAAGGCAGCACGATACCTCGAGACCACAGCGGTGGACTGAAGAGGAATATAAGGATAAAAAGGGAATAGCATGCGAGGTAATCAAAGAGGTCAACAATGAAACATTGTTCAAATATCAATTATCAGTTGGGATTTAAGAGATCAAAGGAAGTATGGACAATATTGAAAAATATTAGACAACAAACAAGACACAAAATCAAAATTGGTGTATAATTGCTGCCGAAGAATGGTATTAACATTATTCTGCACTATTATCAGAAAACATAATAGAATTTCAGGAAGACAACAATTTCCAGGAAAGATAATGTAATATTTTGGCGACAGAAGAAGAAATTAAAAACATAATAAAAAAATGAAAAATGGTAAATCGCCTGGACCTGTAAATGTTAATTTAGAATTAATAAAATGTAGAGGTAAGAAAGTTATAATGTTAATAACAAAACTGATGAACAAAATATTGGGAGCGGACAATATCCCAGAAGAAATGAAAACATGTTACCTAATGTCAATCTACAAGAATGGAGATAAGAAACAATGTACACATTATTGGGAATAAATATAACAAATCCTTTGATAAAGATTTTGGGAAACTTGATAAAATAATGGATTGAAAATGATTATAGAGGGAGAGAAGAATAAAGCAGTTTCATGACAGGCCGTTCTACAATAAACCATATATTTACAATTAGGGAAATTTTACAAAAATGTAACGATAAACAACAGGATGTGGGACTGATTTTTTACGATTTAAAAAAAGGTTATGACAGTATATCAGGAAAATGATTATGGGAAGTATTGGAAAAAGCAAAGATTAATGAACAAATTATACATATATTAAAAAAATATACTTTAATAACAAATGTAGAGTTAAAATGGGCTTAGAACTAGCAGAAGAGTTGATAACTACAAAAGGGTTATTACAAGGGTGCACAATGTCACCGACATTATTTATTATTGTATTACAGGAATGGTCAAAGATATGTAAACCAATGGGATTAAAATGTATACAAATGCAGGGGACTTGACAGAAGACATTGTCTATATGGGATTAAAATTAAAAGAGAATAAATACATACATAACTTATTATTCACAGATGATCAAGTGGTAGTCACTTCAGGATATGAAAATGCAAAGGGTAGGAAACAAGAGAAAGAATACGCAAGATTAGGTTTAACAATGAATTATAATAAAACAATATATGAGCACAGATATTTCCGAGGAATTAGAAATAAATGCAACAAAGATTAAAACAGTGGAACATTTTAAGTATTTGGGATCAATAATTCAAAATGATGGATCATCTGAATTATACATCGAAAAAAGAATAACAGAGACAAAGAAGTTATTAGCATATTAAATTATATTTTATGAAGTAGGAATATCATCAATAGGACTAAATTATTAATATATAACACAATTGTGAAGAGTATTTTATAATATGGCGCGGAAACATGGACGTTGAAGCAAAAACACAGAAATATATTATTAGTCACAGAAATTGACTTTTTAAGAAGATAGGCAAGAATATCAAAATTAGACAGAATAAAAAATAATACAATAAGAGAAATTATGAATGCAGAAAAGAATATTGTACAAGAGAATGAAGAAATCCAAATAAGATGGTATGGACATATAATAAGAAGAAGGGACACAGAAACAAAGAAATAATAAAATGGATACCTCCTGGAAAAGTGAAACATGGTAGATCAAAACCCAACGTAGATAAAGGGAATTCAAGACAACATGAAGAAGAGAAATATGACAGAAGCAGACACACAAAATCGGGAAGTGTGGAAGAAAACAATTGTATTTTTGGTTGAGGATACCTGTATAAATAACCGAAACAATTCTGAATAATAATAATAATAATAATAATAATAATAATAATAATAATAATAGTCTTCTTCTTGGGAAGAATTTGAACCATATTAATTTAGTTACACTTGTTTTCGTATAGATGTCACTTGAGTGGTCTGTGATCAGAGTTCCGCCTCATACTGACATCTAGGAAACCAAGATAGTAGTGGGACGGGAAAATTCGGTAAATTTTGCTTAGAGGCCTTTAATAATAATAATAATAATAATAATAATAATAATAATAATAATAATAATAATAATAATAATAATAATAATAATTTATTTATTCTGGCAGAGTTAAGGCCATAAGGCATTCTCTTCCACTCAACCAGCACAAATACAAATAAATATTTGACAAATATAGATATACACTATACTAATTATAAACAGTTAACAATACATTAAATGTAGCAATGTACATTTCATGTACAAACAACATTTTATACGATAGTAACAATAATAATACTTACGATAATAATAATATAAATATGATAAATTATACGAGAAACACCAATTAATATATATATACCTTACACTGGGTAACAATGAAGTCGAGGTTAGAGCAAATGTAAATTTAGATTTCTTTTAAAAGATGCCAATGTCCGGCAGCCCCTTATTTCTTGTGGTAGGGAATTCCAGTTGCGAGAAGAGAAGATGGTATATGACATGGAGTGATGTGATGTCCTATGTTGCGGTATATTAAGCAAGAGACTATGTTGTGATCTTGTGTTTAAGTTATGGTTTGAGGATAGATACTGGAAACGGGATGATAAATAATTGGGAATCGAGGTACGTAGGATCTTAAATAAGAGAATTAGACAGTGCGATTTTCTTCTCTCCTTTAGATGTAGCCATGACAATTCGTGGAATAATGGAGAAATGTGACTTAAGGACCTTTTACGAGCCTGAAAATCTTCCGACTGAAAATCTTCCACGGCTTAAAGTCCCTCCCGGAGGACTTAGCTCCTTGGATTTTTCCATCCTAAAAAATCCATCGATCCCGGCCGGGTTTGAACCCGCGACCCTCGGGACCAGAGGCAAGAAGAATAACCACTAGTCCACCGAATAATAATAATAATAATAATAATAATAATAATAATAATAATAATAATAACAATAATAATAATAATAGTAATAATAATTTATCGTACCAATTTATAAGAAAGGAGATAAAACTGATTGCAACAACTATAGGGGCATCTGATTACTTTCAACTTCGTACAAAATTCTAACAAATATATTAGTAAGCAGACTTACTCCCTATATTGATGACATTCAAGGAGATCATCAATGTGCATTTAGAAGAAACAGGTCTACAACAGATCAGATTTTTAGTATAAGACAGATTTTAGAAAAGAAATGGGAATATAATGTTACTGTACATCAACTATATGTAGACTTCAAAAAAGCATATGATTCAATTAAGAGGGACAAGTTATATAGTATCCTGCTGGAGTTCGGAATTCCTAAAAAGTTAGTTAGACTTATACGAATGTGTCTAAATGGCTCAACGAGTAGGGTGCGTGTAGGCAAACAGTTTTCAGACACTTTTGAAATCCAGAATGGGTTGAAGCAAGGAGATGCACTATCTCCTCTACTATTTCATTTTGTACTAGAGCATGCCATTCAATCTTTAGGGAATGAGGAAGGCTTACAACTGAATGGTATTATAAGCTGTTAGTTTATGCTGATGATGTAGTACTACTGGCCGATAGCGAGGAGATACTAAAGGCCAACACGCACACACTATTGAGTAACACTAAGAAATTGGGACTGGAAGTAAATATCAGTAAAACTAAATATATGGTCACACGTAGAAATACATTATATAATGGAAATGGACAGCTAATGACAAATGAAGGAAATTTTGAGGAATTGGCTGAATTCAAATACCTAGGAACAATAATCACAAATAGGAATGAGATGCACAAAGAAATTAAACATAGACTCAATTCTGGAAATGCGTGCTATTATGCATTGCAGAGACTTTTGATGTCCCAACTCCTTTCAAAAAACGTTAAGCTGAAAATATATAAAACTATTATTCTACCAGTTATATTATATGGGTGCGAAACATGGACTCTTACTTTAAGGGAGGAAAGGAGATTACGAGTATTTGAGAATAAAGTTCTTAGAAAATTTTTGGACCAAAGAGAGATGAACAGACAGGTGAATGGAGAAGACTAAATAACAATGAACTACATGGTCTTTATAGGAAGCCAGATATAAGAAGAACAGTTAAGTCCCGTAGACTGCGATGGGCAGGACATGTTGCGCGTATGGGGAATGAAAGACGTGCATGGAAACTTCTTGTAGGAAAGCCAGAAGGAAAACTCCCAGTTGGTAGACCAAGAATGAGGTGGGAGAACAACATTAACTATGATTTGAGGGAAGTAGATTATACAGGGAATGATTGGAAAGCATTAGCTCAGGATAGGAATGTATGGAGAGCTTATGTCCGTGCGGCCGTTGAACCTACGGGTTCGATAGTGCCAGTGAGTAAGTAAGTAAGTAAGTAATAATAATAATAATAATAATAATATGTTTAGTTTTATTTTACCTGGCAGAGTTAGGGCCTTAAATTATTGTGTACCACTAAATTAGGTTAAAAAATACACAAATAATTATTAGTATTATATCTAAATTAAAATGTAGATAAATTATTATATGATATATCTACAATTGTTATTTACAATATATGTTCATTTACTCTAGATTTAACGGATAAAGAATACAAGGTTCTAGATAGAAAAATGATAATACATCAGCTAATGTCATAGAATAAATGTAATTATCATTTGGTGTCTTGTCTTAATAGTTCGTGTAGACTCGTAGGTGGACCCTGATTGAGCTAATCTCTGATTCGAGAAGAAGCCTTTGTGCGGTCAAAACTTTAAATCTACTCTTTTGACAGATCGTGTTACTTTAATGTCCAGGGAGAACGGGAGACATAAAAGTAACAAACAAGAGAGAGGTTAAACTAAGTAAAAAAGAAATAATTAATTACTAATAACAATAAAAAAGAACTCATATCAGATAATAAATTAAATAGTTACTTTTAATGTCTTTTACAAGGAGACACACGTTAAGCGGTATTTTTAAATATTTATTTCAGTATTTTTAACAGTCCTTTGCGTAATTAGCATTTTGAAATGGATGTATGACGTCATAACAAAATATATATAAAAAGGAAATTATGAAGGTACGGTTGAGCGTCAGTTTACTGCACTCACATCTACGCCATGAATCTGGTAAGTTATAATATTCTCTTTTTTTATTTATAAAACTTGAATCAAAATAATTTAAAATTACTATTTAACTAAAGCCCCAAATGGGAGTCAATGACCAATCATGTTTCAATTAATTTTTTTTTTCAACCATTGACAGTCTGTTTCACATCGCTATTTGTCGAATTCTGTTTACCAAATTAAAGAAAGCTCCTATTTTGTTTAAATATTCTGAACAGGTCAGGCCATTATTTTCCATTGACTGATTCTCCAACAAATACGTTGAATATAGCAAATAATGAACAGATTCCTTCGAACTACACATTTGATAATTATGTGTTCAATAACTGAGTTTTTAAATACCTTAATGGTTTTACTCATTTGTTTCCTAAAAAGATTAAATAATAACCTATAATGTTGGTTATATAGGGAATTTCGGGTAATGTGGACCCTTCTGTTTGAGTTAACCCTGTTAATATCTTTTTTAACTGGTAATGCCCTCGAACAGAAAATAGTTTAACACCTTCCTCTCATCAACTTTCACGGGTTTTATTATTTGAGCGAAGAAGGGTTTATTTGTGATATTTATGAAAATGGCCACTTTAAAAGTTTTTCAAGCTAAGAATCAATTCTTAATTTCTGCCACTGAATATTACAAATGTTGAAAAAACTTCTAAATATATTATGTAGATGCTGTTTTTAATATACTGACGGGTTTGGTTTGATATTATGTGACATGGTGGCTGTATAAAATAATTAAACATAACAAATAAATTCGGATAATGTGGACCCTGCACGAGGACCTGGGTCCGCTTTACACGAATACGTATATTTTATCAATGAGGATGCTATCTGTTAAAACCATTTACTTAATTAATTTTATTTAATATCCTTTTAATTGTGCTAAATCCAAAGACCTTCGCTTTCTGCAGTTGAATGGCGTGTGAATGTTATAATCAACAATAATTTTTCAAAATATTAAATAAATATCAATGTTTTTAATTATTATCAGTGATAAATATCATCACCATCATCATAGTACATTCACGAATTTAGGCCATTTGTTGACCTGTTTCGGCCTCAAGAGAAACACCATCCAGAAGTCTTTGAGTGGACGTCCTGGTCTTCTTCTTCCTGCAGGTTGATATCTTAACATTTGTTTGGGTATTCTGTGATCTTCCATTCGATGAACATGTTGCATCCATCTTGACTTATAATCAGAAATTTTGTTTTCTAAAGATTCCATGTGATAAATATGTTCAGATTAATCTGTGCTTGTCTGTATAAATTAATAGAGAAAATAAACTTAAAAATGTACTAAAAGCTAACGTGGACTCTTGGGTCCACTTTATCCAAATATGGAGGTTAACGTGGACATTTCTTGTAATGTAAAAAGTTTATAAATTATGAAGATGTTTCCATATTTGAATAAAATAACAATGTTATTTCATAGTTACAACACTAATGATAGTCACTGTACATACATAAACAAATTTCAAATCCCTTAATTAAAAGAAGAAAAACAACAAATTCAAAACACGGGTCCAAATTACCCGACGTTCCTCTACGTGTAGAGTCAAACCTCATATATACATATATATGTATGTATGTATGTATGTCCACCGCTGTGGTTTCGAGGTAACGTGCTGCCTGGTCGGGACAGGCTCTTGGGTGAGATTTTTTCCGGGGTTTTTCCTCACCTGTAAGACAAATGTCAGGGAAACTTAGGGCCCAATGATCCCACAAAATGATCCGGCTATCATCATCATCCTTATCATTATCATCAGCATCCTTCACCGGTGTGGAAAGCAACGGGAAACTACCACACCTATAATTCCTAGTAAAGCTGCAAAGAATAACGTGAAAATGCTATGATTGCAGTGAAAGACCTGTCCTTGGGCAGAATTAATATGGATGGATACGGGGACACACCTTACATTAGTTGATTAAGCCAGTACGCTTATAAGCCGGGAGTTTGTAAGTCGGGGTCCCAACTGAGTTATGCATAAACATTTCTACCAACAGCATATTACATTTGCATCGATTTAGTATCTAAGTGAGGTGAGTGTAAGGCACTTGGTTTGGGGTAAAACGACCGTAATGGAGGGCTGACAACTCGACTCGCATATCGTGCCAAATGTATAGAAAGTTAGGAGCCCCAAAATCGTACGGCCGCAAAGGTTTCCTTAAAGCCTATAGTGAGATAACTTTACCATCATTAAGGCCTATATATATCCTTTCGCTTTGTAGGCCTGAGTGTTTACATTTGCCCACGCCATTCGGGCTTTATAAGAACTCGTCCTGTCAGGAGAAGATTGTTTACAGTGCCTTTTTCAAAACGTCCCTTTCACAACTTTTACCATAACTGACTTTTTTTGTGTTAGCGAATACCGAAGGCATTCATATTGTTCTTACGAAAATATTTTAAAAAATACTGTTCTTCCCCGATCCTATCCAGTTCACACTGAAGAAAATAAAATGCGTATATGTGTATGAGTCTGCCTTTAACACCATATGGGATACAATTTCCGTTTAATCAGACCAAACTTGACATGCAGCAAACAATTAAAAAAGTAAAGTTATTTGATCACCAAAAATCAGGTCGTAAGAGTAGAAGTTGAAATACAACAAAAAATTAAAACTATTTGTACCGGTCATAATTTACGTTTCACAAAGAAACCCAGTATATGTTACTTAAATGTACCGAGTAAGATATTCTCCAAAAATAAGCAAAATCAGACTATTAAAATATTTTGGGTATACTCACTCTAGCCTTTTCCATTTTTCGCTCGTCCCAATATATATCATACAATTTAATTAGCCCATGAATTGTCTATTTATCTTATAACTATAAGATACCATAGATAAATTTATTTGATTTTATAAAATAAAGTAATGGAAAAATGAGTGGGTAGAAATTACGATATTTGATTTGGTGTCAAATTATTCAACAATATGCAAATAGGTATAGTCGAAAAGGAACAGCATGAGACAGGAATTTAGAAACAAACAGTAGCAGGTACTCACAGGGGCTGCTTTTCGGGATCGTTAGCATTGGTATAATACCTTCCATGCGCAGACCAAGACCAAGACGCGGGGTTGGAAAAGCAGTGCCACCCTTCCTGTACCCATACACATTGTCCCCCGGTCCGCCGAGCGCACACTCAGTTTGACCAAGGTACACACTCGGCAGCCAGGAGGAATCAACATGCACAGCCCGTGACCTGTCTCTTCCGGCTGCTTTAGGGACTTACATATTCCCTCTTCAGCCCATTGAGAGTTTTCTAGTTGATATTTGAGCGATAATCCAGCCGCCAGACATAACCAGACGTAGATCAGGAGATAAATATCAGGTCATTTAGCATTAACAAGCCTGTTTTCAGTTTGTCGTAAGCTGTTGTCATCCTAGGACGCCAAGAGGAAGACCGCAACCGCCACTGGCGCCTACAATCCCCGCAGAGACAAGGGCGGGAGGACCTCAAACCCTCCCAGAAACACACATTTCAGGTTTAATTGATCGTTAGCGAAAATTCTGAAAATAAAATTGGGAATTTACAATTTACTGGTGGAGATTTGGGGACAACTTCAACATTTGTCTTAGCGCTAAGGAAAACCTTAGCAGAGTGATCTGAATTTAATAAAATTAATTAAACATAAAATTTGGAAAATCCAGAAGACAATGACAAATGACAAATCCTACTCCCAACTCCAGGCAAACGAAGCAGATAGCCGTCTCAATTTCTTCCTCAGACAGTTTCGCATGATTTGTTTTGCACGGTGGTCCGATCCGGTGTAAATTAACTGTTATTACAAACTGTTTTTTTTCAATTTATTCTTCTTCGACACGGTTTAGGCTCTATATTGCTGCCGTTCCCATTTTTGTGGTCTTCCCAAGCTTCTTCTGCCTCGTGGTGGATAGTTGTATGCTGCTTTTGGTATTCTATCCACAGTCATCCTTGCTAAGTGTTATTTCCATTTTGTTCAGTATTTCACTATTGTTGTGTTTAATTCCTCTACTTTTAGTTGTTATCTTATTTCTGTGTTGTGTTTTTGTCTGTCCTTTGAAATCCTGCTACTGGTCCGAGTAATTTAATTTCAGCAATTTGTATTCTGGCAGATTGTTGTGTTGTCACTACCCATGGTTCGGATCCGTAAGTAATAATAGGAACTGCCATTGTCTTGTATAATTTCATTATAGAGTCTTTTCTGGCTTTATTTTTCGAAGTTATTTTTAGTGTTTCTGTTATATAATTAAACTTATTTTGTTTGTTATTTTTATCTGTTTCCGTTGTGTATGATATTTTCCAATTTAACAAAATAAATATATACCTTGTGAACAGAAACATTCCGTTGTTGAAACCTGGTCTAGCGTCGCAATTAGTTGATGGATTTATACAAAACTGATGCAAATAGATAGAGAAACTCAAACAATTTAGTACCTACTTCAAAGACGTTCGATGTGATTATCCCAATGCAATGTGTTCATAAACAGAATAATTCTGAATTGAAGATCAATATTCATTATTCTGAGATCGACCTTCACGGCTGAATGAGTTATCTTGGTTTCTGAGAATCGCAAACGAGAACATATAACCTTGGAAATGGTGGACCTAGAAATGACTAGCTGTACGCACAGACTTTCAAGGACTACGTACAATTGTTCTGCACTTTCGCACTTACAGGCATTTTCCCTGAATGACCTTTTATTTGATTACATATTTCTACAAAATCTCGAAACCAATTCACAATCGTCTTGTCTGTATGTGCCTAATGATTAAAATCCCGTGTGAATGCACGCGACACCCTAATTACACTCTGTGAATTCGCCATAACCCTCTAAATGTGGCACGATTCTCACACTTGAAAATTTAACATTCATACCATTTAACACAACTTCTATGTCTCCAAAAATGACTTAATGATAAGCGAAACAGCGAGAAAAAGCGTTTTTACTTCTGCTGCCATCTGTTGTTTCTGTCGGCATAACAATTATAAATTCTTTGAGTTTCTCTTTCCAATGACATCAGTTTCGTATAAATCCACCAACTGACTGCTACACTATATCAGGTTTTACAACGGAATGTATCTGCGGACACAGTGTATCCAGCAAAGTGGGATCACAAGTTTACTTGCTGAGAAATTCACTTCGTTTACGGAGTTCCGAGGTGACGGACATTTTTTTTAGTTCTTCTTAGCGGTGGACTAGGAGTTATGCTCCTTGCCTCTCGTCCCGAGGGTCGTGGGTTCAAGCCCGACGCGGTCGATGGATTTTTTAGGATGGAAAAATCCAAGCAGCAAGTCCTCTGGGAGGGACTTTAAGCCGTAGGTCCCGAGTCTGAAGATTTTCAGGCTCGTAAAATGTCCTTAAGCCTGAACAAACAGGTCTCTAAGCAAAATTTACCGACCGATCTCAAATATCATAGTAATACCTTAGATGTCTGCTATATGTCTCATCGAGTCGGTGTGTTGACCGCATGACACTCATGCCATCTTCGGACAAATAAAGTACCGGTAACTAAAAATTAACATGGCCTATAAACTTCTGATAAAGGAGAGGCTCTGGCTCAACAATGGGCTACGCCATTAAAAAAGAATACTTTATAAACAAATATCAATACTTGTCTTCAGATCTTCCTTTTTTATCACTAAAAACTTGCGTTTAAATGGCTGTCGAAATTAAACTGGATCTCGTTCACAATAGAATAAGAACCTTATAATGCCTACTACCAACACAGTTAGAAAATGGAAATGGGTTGTTCATGTGTTAAGGAGAGAGAATGATAACATCACAAAATGACATTTGATTAGAAAGACCAAGCATTGAGAAAGACTTAGAGCAGCATGGAGTAATACCATCAGCGATGAAGCTGGATAGGCAGGGATGAGCCGGAATAAAATTAAGGCATTGTTAAACAACAGAGTGCGTTGGTGAACTTCTATCAAAGGTCCGATCCTCCCCAGTGGAGTGACCAGGACTACAACTACTCAAATGGCATGATGCTTATCTAAAATCTTTATATATACTCAGTGCGGAACTAATATTTATTTATAGAGGATTCGATGGTTAGAGTTCCCATGAATGACCACCCGGCATCGTGATGAATTTGTGTAGCTACAATAACAATTAACGACTACAGGTTAGGAACACCAGCTATGTCCCATAAGTTATATCTTTTTAAAATTTATTTGGAATGTTTTTTACAGGAAATTAAATTACACTTCAAAGTAGAGACCGTCAGATTCAATGGTTTTGTGCTATTTTTAAGTGAGGTTTATTACCCCCGGCGATATCAGTCTCTGGGTTTAGATGCAAAGAGTTCGTTGTCATCCACTGCCACAGCTTCAGTGTTTTCAACGATTTCGAAATTTCGCGTAAGAAATGGACCATGAGACAAAATAGATTGCAATCTAAAGATGTAACATGAGGACAATGTACTGGGTGCAGTAGCAGTTCAATTTCTCCAAATTCATGATTTTTTCATGCTTGTTCGTGTAGTATGGGGTCCGATCGGGTTTGAATCGTGTCCCTCAAAATGTCATTAACCCGTTTCAATTTTTGGAATAAACACATGCCTACGCTACGACTGCACATTGGTTTTAAAAAAACGCTCCCAGCGAAACACATCTTCAAAATTCCACACACAATACATTAGAAACTGACAATACTTATGTGATAACCTAGTATAGGGATTGGTATCCTGACATTCTGACCACATATGACCACTATAATGGCAGGACGATCGTCGATGTCTTTTATTAATACATGTAAATGTGATGACAGCAGACGGCTGTCGTGTAATTTACTTTAGTTGAGATTTATGAGGATTATGTTTGAAGCAGAGAACATTCTGTACATAAGGGCTCATGCCTTAGCGTGGTTGGTTAAGGTAATACGCTAAAGACCAGAAGTCCAAGCGAGTCCTGGTGAGATCAGGATTTTTAAACTAACCTAAAATTATTTGGTGGCACCATAACCCTGGCATCGGCTCAGCCTCTAACGGAAATAAGTATCGATCGCTTGTTTTGGAGATAAAGGTGGTTGTCACGCTGGGCTGATATCTCACTCCGATTTTCTAAAAATGGGGCAGCTTTAACCTCCTACTTCATCAAGGGTTCCTAAGGCATGCAGTGGGATAACTTTACTTACTAATAATAGACATTCATTATTTTTATTTCAGAAAATTTGTCTACTTCTTGCGTTCGGCTTGGGACTGAAGGCTTCAGTAACTAGATTTGGACATAAGTTTGGCCTAAGGAAGCCGGCAGCTCTGAGTTTATTAGCTACCCCACTCCCTCCTATAGGCGCAGTAACTCAGTCAACGCCCATAGCCCCAGAAAATCCTTGCAGTCAGACAGCCTCAGAAACTCCCGCCACCCCGATAGTCACAGAAATTCCTGCCACCCCAATAGCACCAGAAACTCATCCCTCCGTGACAGCCCTAGAAACTCCTCCCACCCCGACAGCCATAGAAACTCCAGCCACCCCGAGAGCCACAGAAACGACCGCCATCCCGAAAGCCACAGAAACTCCCGCCATCCCGACAGCCACAGAAACTCCCGCCACCCCGACAGTCACAGAACTTCCTCCCACCCCGACAGCAACAGAAACTTCCACCACCCCGACAGCCACAGAAACTCCTCCCACCCCGTCAGTCACAGTAACTCCTCCTACCCCGACAGGCACAGAAACTCCACCAACACCTACAACCACGGAAACTCCATCAACACCGAAAACCTCAGAAACTCCACCAACACCGACAGCTCCAGAAATTCCACCAACACCGACAGCTCCAGAAACTCCACCAACATCGACAGCTTCAGAAACTCCAACACAGACAGCTCCAGAAACTCCACCAACATCGACAGCTTCAGAAATTCCAACACCGACAGCCCCGGAAACTCCACCAACACCTACAGCCCCAGAAACTCCACCAACATCGACAGCTCCAGAAACTCCACCTACACCTACAGCCCCGGAAACTCCACCAACACCTACAGCCCCAGAAACTCCACCAACACCTACAGCTCCGGAAACTCCACCAACACCTACAGCCCCAGAAACTCCACCAACACCGACAGTTCCAGAAACTCCACCAACACCGACAGCTCCAGAAACTCCACCAACTCCTACAGCTCCAGAAACTCCACCAACACCTATAACCCCAGAAAGTCCACCAACACCTACAGCACCGGAAACTCCACCAACACCTACAGCCCCAGAAACTCCACCAATACCGACAGCTCCAGAAACTCCACCAACACCGACAGCCCCAGAAACTCCACCAACACCTACAGCCCCAGAAACTCCGCCCACCCCGACGGCCCCAGAAACTCCACCAACACCGACAGCTCCAGGAACTCCACCAACACCGACAGCTCCAGGAACTCCACCAACACCGACAGCTCCAGAATCTCCACCAACACTTACAACTCCAGAAACTTCACCAACACCTACAGCCCAAGAAACTCCTCGAACACCTACAGCCCCAGAAACTTCACCAACACAGACAGCCCCAGAAACTCCGCCCACCCCGACGGCCCCAGAAACTCCACCAACACCGACAGCCCCAGAAACTCCGCCCACTCCGACGGCTCCAGAAATTCCACCAACACCGACAGCTCCAGAAACTCCACCTACACCGACAGCCCCAGAAACCCCACCAACACCGACAGCTCCAGAAACTCCACCAACATCTACAGTCCCAGAAACTCCACCAACCCTGACAGTCTCAGAAAATCCACCAACACCGACAGCCCAAGAAACTCCATCAACACATATAGCCCCAGAAATTTCACCAACACCGACAGCCACGAAAGCACCACCAATATCGATAGCCCCAGCAATTCTAACAACTTCAACTGTCTCAGTTACTCCTCATAACCCGACATATTCAGTCACTCTACCAACCGCGATACCACCGGTAACTACGCCAACTGCATTATTTTCAGACATTACACGAACCCGGTCAACCCAAGTAATTCCACTAACCGCCACAATCCCGGCCACTGTGCCAATTCAGAACGCACCAACCATTTCGCCAACCCTGATAACCCCAGCAGCTCTTCCAGTC
Source organism: Diploptera punctata (assembly GCA_030220185.1). NCBI lineage: Eukaryota > Metazoa > Arthropoda > Insecta > Blattodea > Blaberidae > Diploptera > Diploptera punctata. The sequence goes on from JASPKZ010007259.1 coordinate 2,172,273, forward strand.
TCGAAAACTGCAGTCATTTCGTCAACTCCGACATTCTCAGTCACTCTTCCAATCTCGACAACCGTAGCCACTTCGCCAATCACGATAGCACCAGTTAGTCTTCCAATCTCGACAACCGCAGCCACTTCGCCAACCTCGACATCTCCATTCACTCTTCCAATCTCGACAACCGCAGCCACTTCGCCAACCTCGACATCTCCATTCACTCTTCCAATCACGACAACCGCAGCCACTTCGACAGTCCCGAAAGCCCCAGTCAGTCTTCCAATCTCGACAACCACAGCCACTTCGCCAACCTCGAAAGCCCAAGTCATTCTTCCAATCACGACAACCGCAGCCACTTCGCCAACCTCGAAAGCCCAAGTCATTCTTCCAATCACGACAACCGCAGCCACTTCGCCAACTTCGAAAGCCCAAGTCATTCTTCCAATCACGACAACCACAGCCACTTCGCCAACCTCGAAAGCCCAAGTCATTCTTCCAATCACGACAACCGCAGCCACTTCGCCAACCTCGAAAGCCCCAGTCACTCTTCCAATCTTGATAACCGCAGCCACTTTACCATCCCCGACAGACCCAGCCACTCTGCGAACGCAGAAGAGAACCAGCCACTCCGCAAGTCAGCCACAATAATATGTGTTCCAAAAAAAGTAAGTAAGTAATAACTAAACACAAAACACATAAAAACTTAAATAAAAGTGCATGGGTTCACTGTGTTACTGAAGAATTAAATTATGGCTCAGATAAATTCTAGATAACAACACATATTAAATATATAAATTTATATTCTTATATTTTATTTTTCAGAAGCGCAAATTCTACTGACATAAGAAAGAAGGAGGACTTTTATACAACGCTATATTTCTAAAATATATTAATGATTTGTACAATTTGTTTAAAAGACAGAGATAATATCCGTGTTATTTATAATTATTTCACTTGCAGTGATATCACGAACATATGTATAAATGTAATATTAAAATATATGAGAATAGCATTTTTTCTGTACATACCCATAATTCAATACCACAATCAAGCACGGAGCTTCAAGGCCACCGGGAATAAGTTCTCCAAACTTACCTATCCTGAGTTGGTATTTTTGAGTCATAAGTTGTATAATTTACCTCCTCAGATATGGTGAATAATATTCTCCCTCCTCATTTTTGGTCTACATTCTGAGCGCTTTCCCTCTGTGTTTTTTTAGTAATTTCCCATCGTCCCTCTTCAATTTCCTATCCTTTCCACATGTCCTGCCCACAAGAGTATATGGGACTTAACTGCTCTTAATACATATATTTTCCCATAAGATCATGTAGCTCAATGTTTCGAAGTCATCTTCATTCACCTGTCTATTCGTCTGTCTTTGGTCTATTTTTTCTGAAATGTTATACACAAATATTCCTAATATTTTCTCCTCCTTTAAAGAAAGAATACATGCTTGCCATCCATACATTAACTAACTAACTAACTCATTGGCACAATCGAAACAGAATGTTCATGACTGCGCGGACATAAGCTCTCCATACATCCCTATCCTGAATTAATATTTTCCAATCATACCTATATAATCTATTTCCCTCAAATCATAGTTAATAATTATTCTCCCACCTCATTCTTGGTTTATCAACTGGGCGTTTTACCTCTGGTTTTACTACAAGAAGTTTCCATGCAAGTCTTTCATTCCTCATTCGTACCACATGTCCTGCCCATCGCAGTCTACGAGACTTAACTATTCTTGAGCAATTCCATGAAAATGTCAAATCGAGGTGGAAATTTTGAAATCGGCTCAGGAATAATTTTAATGACGTAATATATATAAAGTAAAGTAAAGTAAAGTATTCCCACAACAGGCCTCAGGAGACCCTTGGGGTAGTGGGAGGTTAAGGCTCCCACTTTTTCTTGACAATCGGCACTTGATTCAGCCGGGTTGTCAGCCCTGCGTGACGGCCGCCTTTACCCCCAGAACAAGTGTATGGTACTCATTTCCGTTAGAGGCTGAGTCGACCCCAGGGCCATAGTGCCGCCAGAAGGTTTGGGTCATTTTAAAAATCCTGACCCCACCGGGACTTGAACCCTCGACCTTCCGGCTTGTAGCGCAGTGCCTTAACCACTACGCTACGACGTGCCCCCAATATATATATGTATATATTTACTTAAAGATCACATTTTCTGATTCTACAAGAAAATGTTTCAAATGTGTATTTTTTTAACCCAATATTAGTGGTAGAACTCGACATATTCCAAATCTGTAAAAACACGCAGAATTTTACGAATTTGTTATTTAAATATATGGTCGTATTAATTTGTTTCATTTCACAAACTTTTTTGTTAAACCATACTTCGATCCTTCTTAGTTGTGAATGCAATAATATTAATTGCATTCTAATGTTCTAGATATCTTAAATGTGCCCTATAATTGTTAACTTAAGCAATGGTCAGTCAGTCACAAAAACGTATAAAAATTACTGTACACGACATAATAATTGATGGATTAAAATGTTCTCTTGGATTCTACGTTATCGGTACACAGTTAACAAAAAGAATTGATGACATTTTCATGTAAAGTCTTTTCTTCCGCTAGAGTCCCATGGCTGACTGACTTTTTGTCCTCTCATTTATAATGATAATACGCAAGGCACGGTCGGTTGCTTGTTGCTCTCCGCTGAGGGTTAGTATAAACATGGTTTAGAAAATCTGGTACACTATTCGGCTCAGCTGTTTCATAAAATAATTACAGGCCATTCTTCTTTGTCTATTTGAGCTAAAAGGCAGTCAGCGGAAGCATTTAAATATGTTCGGGAAAAGGTTGCTGTAAATGTAGCAGCCATACATGTTGATTTCTAAGAAATTACAGATACAAAGAACAAAATGATTTCAGGCAGTTCAGTGGAATAATAAGGATATCTCAATATTAACTGATTTTGCCTGGTTTAGATGGAAGGTGACACAGAAGTTCAAAATAAATATTTTGTTCTAGTGTCAGGTTATGTGACACATGACAAATGTGCTATAAATGTTTGCTTAAGAGAAGTGTTTTCCGAACTATAGGGACTTCTTCCAGAACTTGCGGTGATAAAATATTTTCAGTAGGAGCAGCAGGTACTTTATATAAACATAGGCCTGTACATTAGCAATGTCATATTGTTTATACTTGCATATTTGGATTCTTTGAATCGTACCATGGAAAGGCGGCTGTAGATGCCAAATAAAAAGGATAGCACAGATGCATGGAAAATAGGAAAAGAAGATAGTAAGTGGTGCAGAATTCTGTAATATTGTGAGCTGTAAAACCAACCAAATAACTGTCCAGGGGTCAAAAAATTATGTAGAAGAAGGAAAGAAATTTGTAGAAAAACAATTTGAACATCTTGCAGCTATCACGGTAACTCATAACATTCACAACGTGAAAGTGTTGGACCCGTATTTTATAGAGTATGCACAACTATCAAACAAAGAATCGGCGCAACAAATCTACAAGTTCGTGTGAAAAAAAGGCGACAGGACTAGAATGACCTTGGCCTACCAGCCGGCTGCTGATTTCACATCCATCAAATATATAAATTACGGAGATGGATAACCATTTAGCCAATATAGGGGTGGCATGTGATCAGTCGTTATAACTGGTTTTCTGGACTGTAGCCACTAAATATTATAGCTGCCCAAACTATTCATGATTCTGGGCGGGTACAATCCAATAGTGGCCGCAATTCCATGAGAATTATTTTTTCTCATAGGGACTCGAATCAGTGCTTTCTATTAAGGCAACTTGCCTCAAACCGTTCAACTGCAGTGTGGGACCTCGCCTAGAACAGGAAACGCTATTTTTATTAATGTGAGTGTAATAATAACTGCGTAAGCGAATCTGAAACATCGATGTAATGAAATGGGTCACCAGTCTCATAACAATAAGAGCTCAGTTTATAAACAGAATTCACTATGTCAGCAATTGGACAGTTTACTAATGTGAATAATTTATTTTGAAAGTAAAATGCATACAGGTAAACAACTAACTTATTAAGAATGTGCTTACGTTATGGAAGGCATAATTATTGTTAATTCCATTTTATTTCAATGGTTCAATCTAGAAATAAAACAATAAATCTTGTATCACGTAAATTCTAATCAGTTATAACATATATATATATATATAACTATATTTTTGACATTTGGCAACGAAGGCAAATGAAGGGGTCCCGGCAAGGAAGTGCCAAGCCACAATTTCCTGATTCTAAGATAAAGCAATTTGAATATTTGTACAAATCCTCAAATAAGAGACAATATTAAATGTTGATCGTAGAGATGAAATATGCTCTTCTAATATGTTTTTAATGAAAGAGTGGTATATTATAAATATTTCCTTTTTTTCTATATCCAAAAGTTAAATTTAAAAAATATGTTGTTGTCTGGCTTGACACTATCTTGGCCAAAAAATTGACAAAATATATGAAACAAATATTTATCAACATCAGAAATATTTACATCATCAAGCCTGTTGGCTCGTTCCGGTTTCATGAAAGCTAGAATTGTTAAAATTGTTGAAATATATTTGCCCTATTTAATAAAACGAAGTAATATACATTCTACATAAAGATAAACAATACTCTAAAAATCTTTCATCATGTATTCCACAATTTTAAAAAAAGTTGAATAAATATTTAATAATATAAGACATGGTTACAGTTAACTATTTTTTTCCCTAACTAACTAACTACACTATCTAACTCCCTGGCACTATCGTACCTCTAGGTTCATGGCCGCACGGACATAAGCTCTCCATACATCCCGAGCTAATGTTTTCCAATCTTTCCCTGTATAATCTACTTCCCTCAAATCATGGTTAATGTTATTCTCTCACCTCATTCTTTGGTCTACCAACTGGGCGTTTTTTCTCCTGGTTTTCCTACAATAAGCTTCCATGCACGTCCTCATTCTCCATTCGTTTCACATATCCTGCTCATCGCAGCCTATGAGACTTATTTGCATAATTTATTCAAATCGAATTATAAGTGTTTCACAAGTCCTGCTCATCGCAGCCTATGAGATTTATTTGCATAATTTATTCAAATCGAATTATAAGTGTTTCACAAAAAAATAAAGAATGACCCAAAATAAGTCTTCCACTTAATTTAATCAATCTTTATCAATATCATCTGACATCAAGTTCAGGTAAAAGCCATGATAGATTGCAGGGACATACTCCATCAAATTTGTAAATTTGCTCCTTTATTTTTTTTTTACCTTAAGTGATCTTACGGGCAACTGTCAGCTCCCGGAATATCAGCACATGATATTATATTCTTAGCATATTCACTGCAGTGCCCTAAACTAGCTCGTAAGACTATCACATATAGAGACCTAAAACATATAAACAATGCAGCTCTACTTGAAGACGCTATAAAATTACCCTGGCATACTATATGGACGTTGCATTCTGTTGACGAAAAAGTTGAGGCATTAAATAACCTTATATTACAACTATATGACAGACACGCTCCACTGAAAACTAAACTAGTGAAACGACACCCTGCTCCCTGGATGTCTGCTAACATTCGTGACTTGATGACTGAAAGAGACGCAGCATATCGGAAATATAGAGTCGACAAAACTGATATAAATCTTAATCGGTTACGAAACAAGACTACACAAACTATCAGAAACGCCAAACTTAGACATCTATACAGCCTTACTGAACCTAATAACAATAACCCAGATATTTGGAAAAATCTGAATAAAATGGGTGTAGGAAGGAAAGACACACAGGTAGAAAAACTACCTGTTTCTCTGAACACACTTAATAACCATTTTACAAGCACATTCTTTACTCCTAAAGACAAAACACATACAACAAGTGAACTACTATTGACAAATCCACCAGACAGAGAACATTTCCATTTTTCATATCTTACAGAAAATGACATAAAGAAAGCTCTCAAACGAATAAAAACAAAAGCAGAAGGTACTGACCGTATAAATATCACTCTACTTAACAAAATAATCGACGTTATACTACCTACCATAACTCATGTTTTCAACTCCTCACTACAAACCTCTATATATCCCACATTATGGAAGCAAGCAATTGTACGCCCACTCCCGAAAGTAAAAACTCCCTTAACTCCTAACGATTTTCGACCCATTAGTATTTTACCTACCCTTTCAAAAGCTTTGGAACGATTAGTCCACAAACAACTGACTGACTACCTAACTGAACACGACCTTTTAGATCAATACCAATCAGGCTTTAGGACAGGACACAATACAAATACTGCTCTACAAATATATGTGAAGACATACGCGAAGCATCTGATAATCGAAAACTTACTATTCTTACACTACTTGACTTTAGTAAAGCATTTGACACGGTAGACTTGGACTTATTGTTGCTTAAACTAAAAAACCTCTCACTTTCTGACAGTGTCACGCAATGGTTCAACTCCTACCTTCGTGAGCGCCAGCAATATGTTGTAGGAAATTCTACATTACGCTCTTCTTGGACCTACCGTAAAGCTGGAGTTCCACAGGGCTCGGTGCTCGGCCCATTGCTTTTTTCAATCTATATAAACGACATATCTGACTCCCTAAAACATTGCAAACATCATTTATTTGCGGACGACATGCAGATCTACCTTCACTCAGACAAATATTCTTTAAATGACGCGGTAACCAAAATTAACGAGGACCTTGACTCGCTAACGGCGTGGACAGAGAAATATGGACTTGAATTAAATCCTAGAAAGACACAAGCAATCATTATGGGCCATCAGAGACTATTATCCTCAATTAACACAAATGCAGTATTACATGTGTCACTTAATGGGGTTCAGATCCCTTATAGTGAGACAGTAAAAAATCTAGGAGTGTTTATGGATAAACATTTAATTTGGAATAAACAAATAAATAACATTTGCAAAACTATCTTCTCAATAATACACTCATTAAATCGTATAAGAAATTGTTTACCGTTTTCTCTAAGAAAAATGCTAGTAGAAACACTCGCAATGCCCCATTTTGATTATTGTGATACTCTTTTTACTGACCTAAATACTGTTCTTACCCAAAGACTTCAACGTGTTCACAATTCTTGCATACGTTTTATTTGTGGTATACGTAGATTTGATCACGTTACACCATCCCTGGAACAATTGTCATGGCTTCGTCTTCAAGATCGTAGAACCATCCATTCCCTATGCCTACTCTATAACATATTACACACATCTTTACCTTATTATTTATCACACCGCTTCACTAAACTCTCTGATACACATAACTTAGATACCCGATCCCTTGAGCACAGTGTCCTTTATATCCCTCCTCATCATACTACCTATTATTCGAAATCTTTTACAGTTTCTCTTGCTAGAACATGGAATTCACTTCCACCCTATGTCAGAGACTGCCAAACTTTACCATCTTTCAGAAATAAATTGAAAATAAAATCACTAACAGAAACAACTCACTAATACTACTTTTTAAGAATTAATAATGCGTTTTTGCATTATTTAATAAAAATAGACTTAGGATTTGTTAATATATTTACCTAATGCCTTGTATAAAAAGCGTAGATTAATTCATTGTAGTGTTTTTTTTCTCTTCTTTTTATGCATAGTAGATTCGAGCTGTTATTCCTTTTTTATTCATTGTATCATTAATTTAATTTTAATTGTATTTAGTTTCATTCTATTATTAGATATTAATTTCATTATTATTCAATATGACAGATAATGAATTGTTCAATAACTATTATTGTAACTTTTTTTTGTATTCATATGTAACATGTTTGTCCTGTCTAATATGACTACTATTGTAATTTTTTTGTATTCATATGTAACATATGTTTGTCCTGTTTTATATGACTATTATTGTATTTTTTTTTGTATTCATATGTAACATATGCTTGTTCTGGTGACTGGAAGAGAAGGTCACATGGCCTTAACTCCACCAGGCTAAATAAATAAAATAAAAAATAAAAAATAAACATTTTTCTTCTTTGGAATCATGGTACTTAGGTTCCCTTCCTTTCTTCTAACTCCATATTCATCCTGTTTTTTTTAATTCATTGACCCAACGGTGTGGTATTTTCAAAGCTGAAGTATATAGCTTCTGAGAATCTGAGCTCCACACCACTAATACACACCTTCTTATTAGTTGCAGCTGCTAAAGGACTCGGTGCGTGAGGCTATAGTGAGTGAGTTGAAAACAACCATAGATCGGAACACTGAGGTCATTAAACAGTTGGAGCTGTCGTTACAGGAAAGGGATACTAAAATAATGAAACTAGAACAACTGTTGTGCGAAAAACTGATTCCCTTGAACAGTACCAACGCCGCCAATGCTTACGTATCTTTGGCATCCCTGAGATGGACGCTGAGGATACAGACAAAATAGCTATCGATGTGGCGTCTAAAATAGGTATTAGATTGGAAACATGCGATACAGATAGGAGTCATCGTGTGGGGAGAAAGGCGGACCGGCCACGGCCGGTTATCGTCAAATTCGTAAGCTATCGGAAAAGGAGAGAGGTTTTCCAGAACAAAAAACAGCTGAAAGGGAGTGGTGTTACAATTAGGGAAGACTTAACTCAAATGAGGTATAAGCTATTAAAAGAATGCATCACCAAATATGGTGTAACAAATGTGTGGACAATTGACGGAGCAATCCATGTTAAAGAAGGAGATAACAAACGCATCATTCTCCGGGCCTCAGAAATATAATTAGTGCAAACACGGCCAGTGAATAACCGACAGTTATCACTTTAAACATTTTATTAATAATAACCTACATAAAATTAAGATATTCTTAGTGACGTGATACCAAGTTTAGTTTGTAAGTTTGTTGAAATATTTTACGACTATTTTTTCGTTTAAATGATGATTTTCCTTTGACAGTCTTTGACAGGCTACAGGACAATAACCTTCCCACTCCCCTTCTCGACCCCACTACTTCAAGGAATGCTTTAGAAATAGCTTTGTCCACATACCCTACTTCCTTGCAAGTAGCCCATTTCAATGCTCAAAGTATTACTGCTCATATAGATGAAGTCAGAACAATTTTCTTCTCCTTAAATATGCATGCTCTTCTCATATCTGAAACGTGGCTAAATCCCACCATTACCTCTTCTTTAATTAACATGGATGGTTATACTTTTCTTAGACACGATCGTGTTTACAGTCGCGGGGGCGGTATTGGAGCCTTCGTTAGAACAGACCTTACTCCTAAAATTGTGTATCTATCTAATAACGAACCATCTGCCGAAATTATGTTCATAGAAATATTTGTCAGTTAAAAAATGTCTTCTCTGTGTAGTATACCAACCTCCTAAAATAAAGCCATCGCTGAAATTGAGTCCACTTTACAAAACGCGCAAATACAATATGAACATGTTATCGTTATGGGCGACTTTAATATAAATATACTAGACACTGATAACAGACATACACAACAACTGATGGCTACGTTCCAGGCTTGTGATATGACACTCCTACCCCTACGACCTACACATCACACTCATCACTCTGAGACGTTACTTGACTTAATTGCAACTAATAGTCCAGACAGAGTACTTACTCACGGGCAACTGCCAGCCCCGGGAATATCAGCACATGATATTATATTCTTAGCATATTCACTGCAGTGCCCTAAACCGACTCGAAAGACTATTACGTATAGAGACTTAAAACATATAGACAATGCAACCCTAATTGAAGAAGCTATGTAGATGCCGTGGCATTCAATATGGACGCTGCATTCTGTAGATGAAAAAGTTGAGACACTAAATGACTTTATACTACAATTATACAACAGACATGCCCCACTAAAAACTAAACTCGTGAAACGACGCCCTGCACCCTGGATGACTCTTTCAATTCGTAACTTGATGACTGATAGAGACGCAGCACATAAGAAATATAGACTCAACAAAACAGACACAAGTCTCACTCAATATAAAACAGTTACGTAACAAGACAAATCAAGCTATAAGAAACGCCAAACTTAGACATTTATACAACCTAACAAATACCAATACTTCAGAAATCTGGAAAAACTTGAATAGAATGGGAATTGTGAGAAAAGACACACAGGTAGACAAATTACCTGTTTCCCTGGACACACTCAATAATCACTTCACAGGTATAACTACTACTCCAAAGGATAAAGAACAAACAATAAATGAATTATCACTGACAAATCAACCCGACAGAGAACATTTCCACTTCTCATATGTTACAGACTACGACGTAAAGAAAGCCATAATGCGAATAAAAACCAAAGCAGAAGGAACTGACCGTATAAATATTACTTTACTGAATAAAATAATCGAAGCTATACTACCTACTATAACTCATATTTTTAACTCCTCACTACAAACTTCTACATATCCCTCATTGTGGAAACAAGTCCTCGTACGTCCACTGCCTAAAGTTAAAACGCCCCTCAACCCCGAACGACTTTCGACCCATTAGCATTTTTACCTACTCTTTCAAAAGCTCTGGAACGATTAGTCCATAAACAACTGACCGAATACCTAAATGATTACAACCTTCTAGATCAATTTCAGTCAGGCTTCAGGACAGGACACAATACAAATACTGCTCTACTAAATATTTGCGAAGACATACGCGAAGCTGCTGATAATCGAAAACTTACCATTCTTACATTACTGGACTTTAGTAAAGCATTCGACACGGTAGACTTGGACTTATTGTTGCATAAACTTAAAAACCTCTTACTCTCTGATAGTGCCACGAAATGGTTCAATTCCTACCTTCATGAGCGCCAGCAATCTGTTATAGGAAATCATACATTATGTTCTTCTTGGTCCTTCCGTAAAGCTGGGGTTCCACAGGGTTCGGTACTTGGACCTTTGCTTTTTTCAATCTACATAAATGACATATCTAACTCCCTAAAGCATTGCAAACATAATTTATTTGCAGACGACATGCAAATCTACATCCACACAGACAAATATTCACTAAATGACGCTGTTGCCAAAATTAACGAGGATCTTGACTCACTAATGACTTGGACAGTTAAATATGGACTGCAATTAAATCCTAAAAAGTCACAATCAATCATTATGGGTCATCAGAGACTATTATCTACAATTAACCTAAACACAGTTTCGCATGTGTCACTAAAAGGAGTTCAAATCCCTTATAGTGAGACAGTAAAAATTCTAGGAGTATTTATTGACAAAAACTTAAATTGGAATACACAAATAAACCATACATGCAAAACAGTCTTCTCAATAATACATTCATTAAATCGTGTACGAAATTGTTTGCCATTCGCCCTTAGGAAAATGTTAGTAGAAACACTTGCAATGCCCCATTTTGATTATTGTGACACTCTTTTTACAGACTTAAATATTATTTCCACTCAAAGACTTCAACGTGTTCATAATTCTTGCGCACGTTTTATTTGTGGTATTCGCAAATTTGACCATGTTACACCGTCCCTGGAACAATTATCGTGGTTTCGTCTAAGAGATCGTAGAACTGTCCATTCCCTATCCCTTCTCTATAAAATACTTCACACATCATCGCCTAATTATTTATCACGCCGCTTCATCAGACTATCCGACACACATAATCTTGACACTCGATCCCATCAGCACATTGTCCTTTATATCCCGCCTCATCACACTGTATATTATTCATTATCTTTTACGGTGTCACTTACCAAAACATGGAATTCCCTTCCACCCTATGTCAGAGACTGTCAAACTATAACATCCTTCAAAAACAAACTAAAGAATTATTTAATAACAAACTAACTTATACACCTCACTGATAGTATTCTTTTAGCAATATTAATATATTTAATTATTTATGTAAATAATATTAAGAATAACAAATATTTTTATTTGTTTTGTTTTAAATATTGTATAATCGTAAAATTAGTTTTCTATATCTCATTATTTTCCTGTTTTTTATATACACTAGACGGGGACAATTTAATATGTCTTGCTTGTATACATTTTATTATTAGTTTTAGTCTTAATTTTAACTAATATTAACTGGTTGTATTATAGATCGTAATATGTATATTAGATATTATCTTTTGATCAAATTTTTACTTAGTGTTTAATATTAGAGTTAATTAAGATTGTTATATTCTTATGTAATATATGTTTGTCCTGGTGAGTGGAAGAGAAGGCCACATGGCCTTAACTCCACCAGGCTAAATAAATCTTAAATCTTATTAATTAGCCAACTTTTTAAAGCTGTTATATCGAAAAATCAGTGCTTTCCATTTCGACCACATCAAACTAGTGCTTACGACCACATGTTTATAATTTCTCTCCAATGTGACAGAGAGTATACATTGAGTTGTCCCCTTTGATATTTTTCAGTTCCAGTAAAATCTCTATCAGAGGATAAGTATGTGTGTCCAGAAAATAAAACAATAGAGAAAAATTTGCGTTTAAATTGGAGTTTCTCAGATAGCTCACTTGGTAGAGCATTCGCCTAGAGTGCGAAAGGCCCTGAGTTCAAACCCCAGTCTGAACGTGTACTTTTTCTCTTCAAATATAACTTAGAAAACAATGTTCCATTTCTTCAAACTGATTTGCTCCAATTCTTATTCTGACCTTTTCAGTTGTAAGAAAATATAACCAGTTTCTTCGCACAAATGTATTTAGTTTTTATGTATTTCAGGATGCAGCTTCCAATCTCATCGATGTCGTGTCCTGCAATACCCTCACCCCACACAAGCATATGTCCATATACATATTAATGATATTGGTATAATATATTTTTATAATAAGAAAAAAAACTTTAAATTTTAGAAATATAATATCATAATAGTAGTTAATTATGTTCATATATCAGAAAGTTACTATTAGTGGTAATTTCAATTATTTGCTAATACACACATGTTTATTCAACTTTTAGGACAATTCAGTACCAAGCAACTATTATTATTTAAGTAATGATTTATATTATATAAGATAATAAAAGAAACATCCCTCCATGGCATCTTTACCTTGTCGTGGTGGAGTGGCTTGCGTGCTTAAATGATCCCGAGAGCTATGCCGGCGGTAGCATTGCTGCCGATAAGGTTTCCCATGCCGGACTGGTCGAAGGTGATAAGCCAGACGAAAAAAGTACCTTGGTCGAAAGAGTGACGATCTTTCACCGTAAAAATATACCGCCAAGAAATGCGGACATGGGTTCAACTGGGGTAAAATTTTCCGGAGGTCAAATAGTCCGGGCGCGGACTACTTCAGGGAACACATGCAAAAGGCTAAAAAATAGGGACATGTTCCTATGAACATGGAATGTTAGAACCTTATACAATAGCGGGGCGCTAGAGGTATTAACCCGTGAATTAAATAAATCACCCTTGGATATAGTCGCTTTACAGGAAGTTAGATGTCCAGGAAAAGGTAGTCAGGAATCAGGAAGCTTTGCATTATACTACGGGGGGGGGCAGAAAGACCTGCATTTGGAAAGGGCTTTTTAGTCCGAAGGAGGATCCTACCCGCTATCCGAGATATTTACTTTGTCAATGATAGGATATCATACATAATTCCAAAGGGTAAACGGCATGATTTTGTAATCGTAAATGTGCATGCTCCCTCAGAAGATAAAGATGACAAGATCAAGGATCAGTTCTATGAAGAATTAGAATGCTTATTTGATAGCCTTTCACGATATCATATGAAAATTGTCGAGATGTAAATAATGGTTGACTTCTACGAACCTTACACGCAAATGGAGCCTCTATATTAATGCAAAAGTGGGGCGGGAAGATATATTCAAACCAACAATAGGCAAATTCAGTCTTCATGAAGATAATAACGACAATGGGGTTAGTCATGTTTGCCACATCAAAGAATCTCATTGTTAAGAGCACAACATTTCAGCATATGGATTCATAAATACACCTGGACGTCCCCAGATGGAGAAACTCGGAACCAGATAGATCATGTATTAGTGGATAAACGATGGCACAGTAGAATCATCGATGTTAGATCAATTAGAGGGACAGATTGCAATTCGGATAATCATCTGGTCAGAGTGAAAATCAGACAACGTCTATCGCTTATGAGAGAAACAAACGCTAAAGATGATTCAGTAAAATTTGATTTAAAAAACTTTAAAAATGATGGAATGCGGCAAGAATGCCAAATTAAAATTGCTAATAGATCTGAAGCACTGAAATCTTCAGATGACAATGTGGCAAACGAAGAGGAAACTGATATAAATAAAGAATGGGAGGGTATAAGTGATACTACTAAATTGTCAGCATCAGAAAGCATTGGTTACTTTAAAAAGAGGCAAAACAAGAAATGGTTTGATGAAGAATGTGCCGACATTGTAAAGAAAAGAAAGAAAGCAAATATGAAATGGTTACAAGAGCCAAATGAGGTAAATGTGGAGCGATTGGGTAGTGTTAGACGGGAAACCACGAGGTTACTAAAGAGTAAAAAGAAGGAATATCTGAGAGAGAAGATTAATGATCTTGAAATGAATGCAAAAAATAGGAACATTAGAGAATTATATCAGGGAACTAGGATAGGGAAGAAAGGATTTCAGGCTAGAACAAACATAATTAGGAATGAAAATGGGGATATGATTGCAGATTCCAGGAGTATATTAAATAGATGGACAAGTTACTTTAATCAATTATTGAATATATCAACCTGCAGGAAGAAGAAGACCAGGACGTCCACTCAAAAGACTTTTGGATGGTGTTTCTCTTGAGGCCGAAACAGGTCAACAAATGGCCTAAATTCGTTAATGTACAATCATGATGATGATGATGATGATGATGATGAAATATTGAATATACATACAGAACAGGATATTGAAGAGGATAATTTACAGACAGCAGAAATACTAATCGTAGAACCAAGTGCATTAGAGGTTGGAATGACGATATCAAATTGAAGATGTATAAAGCATCAGGTTCAGATGAGATCCCAGCAGAACTGATAAAATCAGGGAGAAAAAAATTGTTGGACAAGATACGCTGGTTGCTTAATATGATTTGGGATAAATAAGCTCTTCCAGATGAATGGGAATAATCAATTATCATACAAATTTATAAGAAAGGAGATAAAACTGATTGCAACAACTACAGGGGAATCTTATTACTTTCAACTTCGTACAAAATTCTAACAAATATAGTCTATTATTAAGCAGACTTACTCCCTATATTGATGACATTCTAGGAGATCATCAATGTGCATTTAGAAGAAACAGGTCTACAACAGATCAGATTAATAGCTTACGACAGATTTTAGAAAAGAAATGGGAATATAGTGGTACTGTACATCAACTATACGTAGACTTCAAAAAGGCATACGATTCAATTACGAAGGAGAAGTTATATAGTATCCTGCTAGAGTTCAGAATTCCTAAAAAGTTAGTTAGACATATACGAATATGTCTAAATGGCACAAAGAGTAGGGTGCGTGTAGGCAAACAGTTTTCGGATATTTTTGAAATCCACAATGGGTTGAATCTAGGAGATGCACTATCTCCTCTACTATTTAATTTTGTACTAGAGCATGACTTCAAATCTATACAGGATGAAGAAGGCCTACAACCCAATGGCATTAATAAGCTGTTGGTTTATGCTGATGATGTAGTACTATTGGCCGATAGCGAGGAGATACTAAAGGCCAACATGCTCACACTACTCAGTAACACTAATAAATTGGGACTGAAAGTAAATATAAATAAAACTAAACATATGGTTACACATAAATATACATTATATAATGTAAATGGACAACCAATGACAAATGAGGGAAATTTTGAGGAAGTGGATAAATCCAAATACCTAGAAACAATAATCACAAACAGGAATGAGACGTACAAGGAAATTAAACATAGGCTCAATTCTGGAAATGCGCTCTATTATGCATTACAGAGACTTCTGATGTCCCAACTCCTTTCAAAAAACGTTAAACTGAAAATATATAAAACTATTATTCTACCAGTTATATTATATGGATGCGAAACATGGACTGTTACTTTAAGGGAGGAAAGGAGATTACAAGTATTTGAGAATAAAGTTCTTAGGAATATTGTTGGACCAAAGAGAGATGAACAGACAGGTGAATGGAGAAGACTGCAAACTGTAAATTACATGGTCATTATAGGAAGCCAGATATAATAAGAACAATTAAGTCTCGTAGAGTGCGATGGGCAGGACATGTTGCACGAATGGTGAATGAAAGACGTGCATGGAAGCTTCTTGTAGGAAAACCAGAGGGAAAACGCCCAGTTGGTAGACCAAGAATGAGGTGGGAGAATAACATTATCTATGATTTGAGGGAAGTAGATTATACAGGGAATGATTGGAAAACATTGGCTCAGGATAGGGATGTATGGAGAGCTTATGTCCGCGCGGCCATGAATCTACGGGTTCGATGGTGCCAGTGAGTTAGTTAATAAAAGAAACATTACCTTAGGCATTAAAGGTTAGCATCATGACTTCTAATAGAAAATGAAAAAGTAACCAGAAACATGTTTAATAAAAATAAATTTACAATTTATCTAACCAACAAATGTACATGAAATTCTACGAGAACAATATAGTGTCAAGCAACACTTGCTTGTATTTCAATTTCTGAAGTTAATTCTTCACCAGAGCGCGGCGAATATTCAGAATCAGGGCTGATATCACTATCTTCATCATTTAATTCACCAGGAAACTTTAATTTATTTCTGCAAACAATTTTCCACAATTTCCCTTTGTTGCTTGACACTGTCTTGCAGTTATGGAAGATGCATGAAACACAGTGGCAACAAAAAACACTTAATGTAATACCACATGTTGAGTTTTCTGTATACACACTTGATTCAAAACAATATTATCTACAAGATGGCATAATATGACCAAAAATGTGGCTTGGCACTTTCTTGCCGGGACCCCCTCAAATATGATATGAAAAGAAAAATGAATGCTTGAGTCGGGATTTGAACCCAAGTCTCTAAACTCTGTAAACGCGCTAAATGTACAGAGTTTAGAGACTCGGGTTCAAACTCTGACTCAAGCATTCATTTTTCTTTTCGTATCATATATATATATATATTGTGTTGTAAGCTCATGTTTTTCTTAAGAGAGATTTAGGCGCTCTCCCCCTACAGGGAAGAATTTGAACCATACTAATTTAGTTACACTTGTTTTCGTATAGATGTCATTTGAGTGGTCCGTGGTCAGCGTTCCGCCTCATACTGGCATCTAGGAAACCAAGGTAGTACTAGGACGGGAAAATTCGGTAAATTTTGCTTAGAGGCCTTTTCATTCAGGCTTAAGGATTTTTTACGAGCTTGAAAATCTTCAGACTCGGGACCCAGGGCTTAAAGTCCTTCCCGCCCTCCTGGAGGACTTCCTCCTCGGATTTGTCCATCATAAAAATATCCATCGACCCCGGCCGGGTTTGAACCCGCGATCCTCGGGACCAGAGGCAAGGAGCATAACCACTAGTCCACCGCGGCCGACTCATCGCTGTGGGTCTCAAGATAGCGTGCTGCCTTGTCACGCAGCGGGCCCGGGTTCGATTCCCAATTGGGACAGGCTCCTGGGTGAGGTTTTTTTCGGGGCTTTTCCTCGCCTGTAAGACAATGTCAGGAAGCCTAGTGTCCAACGGTCCCGGAAAATCATCCGGCCATCATTATCATCACGATCCTCCACCGGTGCGGAAAGCAACGGGAAGCTAACACACCTATAAATCCCTAGTAAAGCTGCAAAGCATAGCATGAAAAAACTATGATTGCAGTGAAAGACCTGCCCTGGGGCTGAATTACTATAGACGGATGGATGGATATATATGGCCTTCTTAACAATAGATACTATTTATTAAGATTCAATATTTATGTTATTTTTTGCGCGATAGTGCGTTTTGTCGTGCTTACAGCAATGGCGACCATGATTGAAAGTTAACATTCCTATATTTCGGGGTTGCCAACCTAGATAACTTTACTGTAATATTACATTTACAACAACATGCGGGAAGTAAAACCACTGCCCTCTATGAATACTATGTACAATGTATATACAAAAAATATCCAAAAGACAGTGTTAATATACATTATACGAAACAAATCACTGCATTTTAAATGAACTGAACTTTATTTGAAACAATATAAAACAATAAATACGTACTTTCGGCCATGTTGTCAATAATTGAACGGGTGAGTGGAAAAAGGATAACATTCCAAAAATTTGAGAAATTAAACTGAAATAGCCATTTTGTAGATCTTTGCTTAAGCTATCCAATGAGTGTAAAAAGGGTTATATTCCAGTATTATATATTGTTAAAACCAGCATTGAAATTTTAGTTGAGTGGATAAAGGATAACATTCCAGGAATATTATCTTTTTTCTACTCAATATTGTGTATTCATGAAGTTGGCATTATTGTCAGTAACAAAATTAATAACCTGGAGTTCATTGTTGTTATATTACTCACTGTATAAAGTTGCATATCACAGTTCTCTGAATAAAAGCAATGACAATAATTATTATTGTCATTGCTTTTATTTTATATTTTACATTATTTTGTATGTTCTGTTGTAAGACAGGGTATTGTGTCCTAAAGTATGTGTGACTCCGAGGAAGAATATGAACCTGAACGAAAGAGAGGTAAGGCTAATAAAGACTTACAATGTAAAGAGAAAGAGAAACTTGCTAGGCAGAAAGGCAAGGAATTTGTTTCATGTAAAGGTTTATTAGTTGAAGCTAAAACAACTGGTCCAGATTGTAACTGCCGTAAAAAGTGTATGGGAAACTTCAGTGTTGAGGAGAAGGGTTCAATAATTGATAATATATACAATGGTCGTCCTAAAAATGAAAAGGATACATTTCTTATGGGGCTGATAGAAAGATATGATGTTGCTCGACACCGTCCATTAACAAAGAATTCCAAACAAAACTTGTCGTCTTTCAAGTACTTTGCCATTAAAGGGACAAGCAGAGTCGAAGTTTGTCGAAATGCTTACATAAGTTTGCATGCAATCTCCAGCAAAGTAGTCCAACGCCTAACCAAGCTTGTTGCAACTAATCAGTCACCGGTTGATATGAGAGGGAAGAGCCAAAATCGGGGGAATACACTTGATGCACACATTGTCATAAAAATAGATGATCATATATCCTCATTTCCTAAAAAAGAATCACATTACTCATCTCTTCCAGTCACATATTTGGATTCAAGTTTGACAGTTTCAAAAATGCATGGTCTCTTCATTAAAAAACATCCTGATCTGAAGGGAGTCATAAAATATGAGTACTACTTGAAACATTTCAATGACAACTACGGGTACCGATTTGGTAGCCACAAGTAAAAACATCCTGATCTGAAGGGAGTCATAAAATATGAGTACTACTTGAAACATTTCAATGACAACTACGGGTACCGATTTGGTAGCCACAAGTAAAAACATCCTGATCTGAAGGGAGTCATAAAATATGAGTACTACTTGAAACATTTCAATGACAACTACGGGTACCGATTTGGTAGCCACAAGTAAAAACATCCTGATCTGAAGGGAGTCATAAAATATGAGTACTACTTGAAACATTTCAATGACAACTACGGGTACCGATTTGGTAGCCACAAGTAAAAACATCCTGATCTGAAGGGAGTCATAAAATATGAGTACTACTTGAAACATTTCAATGACAACTACGGGTACCGATTTGGTAGCCACAAGTAAAAACATCCTGATCTGAAGGGAGTCATAAAATATGAGTACTACTTGAAACATTTCAATGACAACTACGGGTACCGATTTGGTAGCCACAAGTAAAAACATCCTGATCTGAAGGGAGTCATAAAATATGAGTACTACTTGAAACATTTCAATGACAACTACGGGTACCGATTTGGTAGCCACAAGTAAAAACATCCTGATCTGAAGGGAGTCATAAAATATGAGTACTACTTGAAACATTTCAATGACAACTACGGGTACCGATTTGGTAGCCACAAGTAAAACATCCTGATCTGAAGGGAGTCATAAAATATGAGTACTACTTGAAACATTTCAATGACAACTACGGGTACCGATTTGGTAGCCACAAGTAAAAACATCCTGATCTGAAGGGAGTCATAAAATATGAGTACTACTTGAAACATTTCAATGACAACTACGGGTACCGATTTGGTAGCCACAAGTAAAAACATCCTGATCTGAAGGGAGTCATAAAATATGAGTACTACTTGAAACATTTCAATGACAACTACGGGTACGGATTGGGTAGCCACAAGTAAAAACATCCTGATCTGAAGGGAGTCATAAAATATGAGTACTACTTGAAACATTTCAATGACAACTACGGGTACCGATTTGGTAGCCACAAGTAAAAACATCCTGATCTGAAGGGAGTCATAAAATATGAGTACTACTTGAAACATTTCAATGACAACTACGGGTACCGATTTGGTAGCCACAAGTAAAAACATCCTGATCTGAAGGGAGTCATAAAATATGAGTACTACTTGAAACATTTCAATGACAACTACGGGTACCGATTTGGTAGCCACAAGTAAAAACATCCTGATCTGAAGGGAGTCATAAAATATGAGTACTACTTGAAACATTTCAATGACAACTACGGGTACCGATTTGGTAGCCACAAGTAAAAACATCCTGATCTGAAGGGAGTCATAAAATATGAGTACTACTTGAAACATTTCAATGACAACTACGGGTACCGATTTGGTGGCCACAAGTAAAAACATCCTGATCTGAAGGGAGTCATAAAATATGAGTACTACTTGAAACATTTCAATGACAACTACGGGTACCGATTTGGTGGCCACAAGTAAAAACATCCTGATCTGAAGGGAGTCATAAAATATGAGTACTACTTGAAACATTTCAATGACAACTACGGGTACCGATTTGGTAGCCACAAGTAAAAACATCCTGATCTGAAGGGAGTCATAAAATATGAGTACTACTTGAAACATTTCAATGACAACTACGGGTACCGATTTGGTAGCCACAAGTAAAAACATCCTGATCTGAAGGGAGTCATAAAATATGAGTACTACTTGAAACATTTCAATGACAACTACGGGTACCGATTTGGTAGCCACAAGTAAAAACATCCTGATCTGAAGGGAGTCATAAAATATGAGTACTACTTGAAACATTTCAATGACAACTACGGGTACCGATTTGGTAGCCACAAGTAAAAACATCCTGATCTGAAGGGAGTCATAAAATATGAGTACTACTTGAAACATTTCAATGACAACTACGGGTACCGATTTGGTAGCCACAAGTAAAAACATCCTGATCTGAAGGGAGTCATAAAATATGAGTACTACTTGAAACATTTCAATGACAACTACGGGTACCGATTTGGTAGCCACAAGTAAAAACATCCTGATCTGAAGGGAGTCATAAAAATATGAGTACTACTTGAAACATTTCAATGACAACTACGGGTACCGATTTGGTAGCCACAAGTAAAAACATCCTGATCTGAAGGGAGTCATAAATATGAGTACTACTTGAAACATTTCAATGACAACTACGGGTACCGATTTGGTAGCCACAAGTAAAAACATCCTGATCTGAAGGGAGTCATAAAATATGAGTACTACTTGAAACATTTCAATGACAACTACGGGTACCGATTTGGTAGCCACAAGTAAAAACATCCTGATCTGAAGGGAGTCATAAATATGAGTACTACTTGAAACATTTCAATGACAACTACGGGTACCGATTTGGTAGCCACAAGTAAAAACATCCTGATCTGAAGGGAGTCATAAAATATGAGTACTACTTGAAACATTTCAATGACAACTACGGGTACCGATTTGGTGGCCACAAGTAAAAACATCCTGATCTGAAGGGAGTCATAAAATATGAGTACTACTTGAAACATTTCAATGACAACTACGGGTACCGATTTGGTAGCCACAACCTGTGAAGACTTAAACACAAACATAAAGTCTTCAACTCTGAACGATGTGGCAAAAAAGGGCTGCTGTTGCCGAGCTACTAGTTCATAAGAGGCGAGCAAAGAAATTTTACAGTAAGATGGAGAATGTCAAGAATATCTGCAAGGAAAGAAATGATGTCATGGCTATTGCGTTTGACTTCATGCAAAACATGCCTCTCCCTTTCATTCCTGTACAAGAAATGTTTTATCTCCGTAAACTTTGGTACTATGTATTTAATATTCATGATATTGGCCGTGGTACTTCAATTTTCTATACGTACACAGAGGGTGAAGCTCTAAGGGGTCCTAATGAAGTATGCAGCTGTCTTCTGGATTTCATTAACCAGATCTCTGAAGAAGTAAAGATCCTGTATGTCTTCAGCGACGCATGTGCTGGCCAGAATCGCAACCACACATTAACTAGGTTGCTTGCAACGCTAACAATGAATGGTAGATTCTCAGTTATTCACCAGTTCTACCCAATCCGAGGCCATAGTTTTCTGCCATGTGACAGAACATTTTCAGTCATTAAACGACAAGTTCGAAGATTGGATCGGATTTACTCTCCAAACCAGTATGATGACATCATTCGAAATGCCAGGAAACTCAACCCTCCATATGAAGTAAAGAGGCTTCTAAACAACCAGGTACTCAACTTCAAAGGCTGGTGGCCACAGTATTTCAAGAAAACATGTAAAGATATTGAAAATAAAAATTTGACATTCAACATCAGTAAGTACAGACAACTTGTATTTACTCAGAAGATGAAAGGCTGTGTCGAGGCTTCCGAATACATTGATGGTCTGCACCATGGAACTTTCAGGTTGAAAAAACAAGATTATGTGGAACTTCCTACTACTGCAGCATATACTGGGAAACTTGGAATCAACATCAAAAAGATACAAGACATCTCAAAGTCACGCACTACATACCTGATGAGTACAAGTCATTCTATGAAGATATCCTTAAGTATCCAACTTCAAATACAGCAGACAGTGATAAGGATGAATGAAGACTCGTATCATGGTCAGCATTGTGTAAAGTAAAAACAGTTTAAAGTGTTTTTTTTTACTATTAAAACATTTTATGACACAAAAAACATAATAGTTAATTATTTTTATCGATTGACAAAACATTGAGTGGAAAAAGGATACTATTCCAACAGATTTAATAATTAATAATTACTAAACAAGTAAGTATTTAACTATGAGATTTTTTGAGCGAACACTTAATGATTAGCTCTACAATTCACTAATAGTAAATTTTCCGATAGCACTCTTAGCTTTTTCTGTAAACTTATTTTTTTTGTTTTCCCACAAACTACGAAGTTGGAATGTTATCCTTTTTCCACTCACCCGTTCAATTGTTTTCAAGGCCTCCTAATAAACATTGCCCACACTGTTAATGTTAGTCAATTTTTTATAATGGACAAATATTTCCGACAAATATACCATTATTTAATATTTTGAAAACACCATCGCGCAAAAAATATTGTACAACGTACGTTTGTGAAGTGTTTTACAGAATCTCGGAAATTAACATTTTCCTCGATTCTGTAAAAACCACTTCCCAACCTCGCATCGTAATATACTATTGCATAATTTAGAATGGTGCATGGTAAGCGAGTTAATTTAATTACATAATTGATTTAAATTAATATTTATTTTACAGCAAAATTAAATGTTACATTTTTTGTAGAATTGATAAAGTATATGTAGCTCTTTATTAATCTCTGTTACCAAAGCGATTTATCTAGTTTCATAGTATTTCGTTACATTGTTGTAATATTTGTATTTTGAGATTCTAAATAAAATTCAGATATGTCAGTCAGTCACAGAATTCAGTCAGCCAGTCACACATCACATATTAGGTCATAACTCCAGTCATAATTGTGATTTTGGATTCGTTTTTTATTTAGAATGTAACTTGAAATGTGCCCTCCAAACGGTAATTTGGAAAACTGAGTTAGGAATGTCATTACAGAGAATGGTGTAGATTACCATGGTAAGGTGTATCATGAGTTGAAATGTATGTCAGACAGTCACAAATACTGTGATAGATAATAAATATCATTGTTTTTCTTCAATAATTGTATGTTTATGTACAGTCTTAATCACACACTTTTCCTCTATCATATCAGGTATATAACATCCCTAATTTCAATCAATTGTAATATTTATGCAAGCATTTTGCTGCAAAAGTGTACTGTAAATGTCAGTCAGTCACATATGTAATTGCTCTCTTATTATATCTGGTCTCCTGTAAAGATCATATAGTTCACTGTTATGTAGTCTTCTCCATTCACTTGTCTGTTCATTTCTCTTTGGTCCAAATTTTTTCCTAAGAACTTTATTCTCAAATACTCGTAATCTCCTTTCCTCGCTTAAAGTAAGAGTCCACGTTTCGCAAACATATAATATAACTGCATCCATATATTATAACTGGAGAAACTGTTTTATGTGGGGGCACGTAGTAGCGTATTTATTAGAGGTAAAGCGCTACAAGCCGGGTTCAAGTCTCGATGGGATCAGGATTTTTAAACTTGTCTAAATCTTCTAGCAGCGCCATGGTGTTGGGATCGGTTCAGCCTCTAACGAAAACTAGTACCAGACGCGTGTTCTGAGTGTAAAGGCGGCCGTTACGCAGGGCTGACACCATGTGCCTCTTACTATTCCAAGCGTCTCCTAACGCCTGTAATGGGCTCACTGTACACATTCGTTTAACTTTTTTTTAAACTGGGATGGCAAGAGTCCCTGTAATGAATATACTCGTAGCATGATTTCCAAAATTGATTCTATGATAACTAACTGTTCTCATGTTGTATTCTTTAATAAGGAAATGTTTTTATTTCTTAAGTTGAATTGTTAAATTGTAAGACTGAATATTATTATTTTATTTAACAGGACATGAATGCAGGTGTAGGCTATAAACGAACATATATTTCACACGCCTATAAACACGGCCTTTTCGCACATTATCCATGACAACACGATAATGTATTTTACATTCAAGATGTTCTTAATAAAAACGGAAGCGATGCAATTATTCAATTAGCTGATTTCATTTGTTTTTTTTAACACACAGAAGTTGGTAATGCAGAATCTCGTTAAACTGAGCGAATTCCCGAGCAAGTCGAGTTTTCGGTCCGATGTTACTGGTTTACAGAATATAACTTATCAACTTATAAAATTCGTATTGAACCACGGTTAAGGTTGAAAAATATGGCTAACAATACAAAATTAGTACCTGAAGTCACAGTTATCGTTAACAATAAAATAAGTTTTTGCGCGATAATGCGTCTTGTCGTACTTACAGCAATGGCGACCATGATTGAAAGTTCAATATTTCGGGGTTCCCAATCTAAATAACTATACTGTATTGTTACATATTACGGACCTCGTGCGGGAAATAAAACCACTGACCTTTATTTATACTACGTACAATTTTTATACAAAACTACATCCAAAAGGTAGTGTTAATATACATTATATGAAACAAATTATTGCATTTTAAATGAACTCAACTTTATTTGAAACAATATAAAACAATAAATTCGTACTTGCCGCAATTTTATGACTGACTGGAGTCACGGCCTGCTGTAGTCTCAACTAATAGGTTACACTGTTAACGTTAGTCAAATGAACGCAAATATTTCCAACAAAGATGTTATTATTTTACTATTATTTATTATTTTTAAAACACCATCGCACAAAAAATAATGTACAACGCATGTTTGTAAAGTGTCTTACAGAATCTTGGAAATTCAAAACCTCGCTATCACTCGGTTTTAAACATTTTCCACCATTCTGTAAAAACCACTTCCCAACCTTTCATCGTAATATACTATTAAAATTGTAAAGCTGAATATTTCTGGAAGGCGTTGTTCCATTCTCAACAGTTGCTAGTATCACTCCAGTTGTTTGGAATGGAACAACGATTCCGAAAAGTTTTCCTGAAACATTCAGCTTTACAATTTAAAACGTATTTTATTGTTAAGGGCGACTGTGACTTCAGGCACTAATCGTATAATTATATCCAAAATATAGCCTGTCTCTATTTTGTAAATTCATAAGTTGGTGATATCTTAATTTCCTGTGCTAGTTATTTAGACTGCAGTATTAAAACAAAGAGTGATTTTTCTTATTTATAATTTTAGGCGAAATTCAAATTGTCAGATTTCGTTGATTTTTTTAGATTATCTTACTCGTTTTAATTCTATATAATATACTGAGTTTCGTAGAGAAAACTCGAAAATTGCAACCGTTATAGGGATATTATAATTTTCGTTTCAGATGAACTCCAACGTTCCGATTTTAGTGCTTAACACTTAACTTATTACGTTTTACCTTACGCGTATTAATCGATTGCTGTGTGCCGTGTTTGATTCCGAAAATATATTTCGGCCGCAACAAATTAACAGACACACTATATATGTATATATATATGATATGAAAAGAAAAATGAATGCTTGAGTCGGGATTTGAACTCGAGTCTCTAAAGTATCAAAGTTCAAATCCCGACTCAAGCATTAATTTTTCTTTTCATATCATATTTGCCTTCATTGCCAAATGTCAAAAATATATTTATAATATCTATATATATATATATATATATATATATATATATATATATATATATATATATACAATAGTAATTCTGTTCGAGGACGGTATATCACTGCAATAACAGCATTTTCATATTATACATTGCAGTTTTATTAGGAAATTATAGGCGTGGTAGCTTTCCGTTGCTTTCCACACCGGTGAAATGATGAAGATGAAAATAACAATGATAATGACAATGATAATGACGATGGCCGGATGATTTTCGGGGGCTTCCTGACATTTGTTTTGCAGATGAAGAAAAACTCCGAAAAAATCTCACCCAGGAGACTGTCCCGAACGGGAATCGAACACGGGCCCTCTGCGTGGCAAAGCAGCACACTACCTCGAGACTAAATATATAGCCTCAAATTGATGAATAAACTCTTTGAAATGTTATTTCTCAGCAACGAAATAAGACAGAAATACAATGTTTGTTGTGTATATGCAGAAGGTAATGCAAAAGTATGGCAACACGTTCATCGTTCTCAATGTGTTCATAAAGAAATATCATTCGATGAACATGAGTGGTCACTGAAGTGTTATTGGAAAGTGGAGAGTATTATTGTAGTTCAACTACGTTCGGAGGGGGGGGAGGTTGAATTTGGCACACCATCAAGGGCAATAATAAGAAGAATCCGAGACAAGTTTCAATTCGATCGAATGGTGTAAGATGTGTTGAAAGGTCGAAAAAAATAAAAGTCCCACTGATAACGTGAGTTCTGATACAGCCGTGCAATTTTTGCATGATCACTAAACAAGTAATTGAGGCAATGTTCTCGAGGAATCCAGTATTCATCGAATTGTGCGAGCTCGAAAATAGAAACCTTATATTTCAAGACTTGTCCACGCACTTAAATGGATGGCCCAGATAGGCGACTGCAATTTTGTGAGTGATTCCTGCACAAGTGTGGGAAGGGAAGATTTTCAAGACTTTTAAACTTAATGGAACAATTAATCGGCATAATTGTGTGCAATGATCTAACGAACACACCAACATGGTTCGAGAAATTTAGTCAAACTTCCAGGAGTAGTAGCATGGTGTGGTCTTCCTTCCAGAGGAATTAATTGGGCCATACTTCTTCGAAGAAATTGTCACAGGTCACACCTGGACATATTTGAAGTTATGATTTCATGTTCTCAAAGAACCCTTCGAGAATGAAAATGATGTTTACTTGCAAGACGGAGTTTGACCTCACTTTCATACCAATATGAGGAATTTATCGATCGCACATTCAATCAGAGATGGATATGATGAATAGGACGAAGAGGAAGTTCGAGCCTCGATTTCCGGTTTAACACATCTGGTCTTCAGCCTTTGGGAACTTTAAATAATACGGTGTTCGCCACAAAACCACAAACACTGGAGCAACTGAGAGTAGCACTCCATTCTGTATAGGAGATATATTATTATGTAGTGTACACCTTTAGACATCTCTTGATTTTATCAACCGATCGGGGAACTTCGTGAGCACTCGCAGAAGCCTTATCCACATTAACACGTTTTCAGTAATTGCACTGAGTTGTTTGCTAGTTAACGCAGTGCACACTCAAGTAACATAAAAGAGAGAGAGAGTTTGCCGTTGTGTGTTTCCGTGGTCGAGAGGTTTAACACACAACATCTGCGTTCGTAACCTCACGGGTTCGATTCCCGTTCTACTTTTTTTATTGAGTGTTAGGATAGCATTTAGCCTGTAATATAGTTTCATATTTAACTTTATATTTGAGTTTTATGGCTTTAATGCACACACAAAACATATAAATGAAAACCTTCTAATAATTAAATGAAGAAAGAAATGAAAACTTTAACAAAATTAATATCGGCTGTATGAATCCTCAGCATCTATTACCGCCCTCAATCTATGGGTCATTGATGCAATTAAATTTCTACAGTCACGTGGACTTTCGGCTAGAGCATCCCAGACGTCCTGAATTTGTGCCCATAAGCCATTTTTCGTCTTTCGTGCATCTGCAGGACAATTAGAGTTCATTATAAACAAACTTGTTAGAGGCTGTTTCTTTTGCGCAGAACATGTGCGCATCAGTCTATTAAAATCAATACATTGACATCACCTAGAACAAACCCTGAATGTGGTAAAATAATTGTTACAATAACGACATTAACATTGATTTATGTCAATTGTCAAAATAAAATCTATTTAATTCATGAAACATTTAATACAAATATCACGAAAAAAAACTACATAATTGAGGACGCGAACCTGCGACCTTTATTAACAAAAACAGTGACTGCATGCTTTACCGCTGACCTAACAGGGCACGTAGGAGTATCTTCACTCAGTTCATGCTATATAACGCAGTAGCTCAGGGTCTGCACAATTATGACTAGTTTACTAGTGTGAACCCAGCGCTGTGTGGAGTAGGACTTAGAAAAATATGCGTTCAAGAGATGACTCATTTTTTTGTCTAAGGGTGTCCAACAGCTGTTATCCTCACTTTCTATCCAGTATTGGGTTTACATGAAGTCAGCTTATTGCATTAAGTGACTTTTATGGTCTATTTCTTCATATTCTATCCAATATAGATATTTTATAAGTCGCCATGTCGAGTTCATCAATCTATATACATGGATTTCGCATCATTTATCCTCTGGGAGGGACTTTAAGCCATGGGCTTCGGGGTTGTAACATATCATTAATCCTGAATAAGAATACCTCTAAGCAATAATTTACCACCTCACCAACCTAGTAATACCCTATTTGCCGGCTAGATATCTCACTGTGTCGCATATCATCTCAACATCTGCAGGCAAAAATGCGCATTAATTTGATCTAGTAATTCTTAACAAAGGTGAGGCTAAGGCTAAAAATTGGGCTATGTCATTCTAAATATATTCATTTTAGAGTTTATATGATGTCAGCACATTAGCTCAAGATAGGGATGTATGGAGAGCTTATGTCCGCGCGACTATGAACCTACGGGTTCGATAGTGCTAGTGAGTTAGTTATATGATGTTAGCACGTCAGGTTCAACTTCCGTTATAGCTGGATTCATCTTCTATCCAGTATTAAGTTTATAGGCTATGTAGTCAGAGGACGTGTTCACCAGACGTTATAGTTGGCTTTTTCATCATCTTTCCACTTAGAGATTATATGTCAGAACCACTCATGTATAACAGTCGTTGTAGCTGTTGTATTCACCTGCTATCCAGTATAGTAATCGTGTAAATAAAAAGTTGAAACTGATCAAGAAAAATCGTTTTTTCTGCTGAACTACCTTACATCAATGCTAACATTTTGTTATACAATTACCACCTTTCACATTCAGTTCTTTGTTTCTCCTGAAAAGTTTATAAAAATGGAGCAATCCCCTTTTTGCACCGGTGCCATCAATTACCTTTCTTGTCTTTCATTAATGCCAAGAAGATCGGGAAAAGTAGATTCCTGGGCAAGCGTAGCAGCGCACGGCGGGTATTCTTTTACGGATAACTCACAATAACGAATTTTGTCTTTCAGCTCATTTATGCCACGAAGATAAGGATAAGTAGATTCCCGGGCAACACTGGGTAATCAGCACGAGGTATCTTAAAATAATTACGATATAAATTATAATTGTTTTTCCTTTTACTTACTCAACTAACCAACGTTAAATTTCGTCTTTCAACTTATCTATGCCAAGAGAATCGGGATAAGTAGATTCCGGGCAACACTGGGTAATCAGCACGAGGTATCTTAAAATAATTACGATATAAATTTATAATTGTTTTTCCTTTTACTTACTCAACTAACCAACGTTAAATTTCGTCTTTCAACTTATCTATGCCAAGAGAATCGGGATAAGTAGATTCCCGGGCAACACTGGGTAATCAGCACGAGGTATCTTAAAATAATTACGATATAAATTTATAATTGTTTTTCCTTTTACTTACTCAACTAACCAACGTTAAATTTCGTCTTTCAACTTATCTATGCCAAGAGAATCGGGATAAGTAGATTCCCGGGCAACGCGGTAATCAGCACGGAGTATCTAAAAATATTTACGATATACATTTTTCCAACTACTTAATTAAACATGAAACACATTAATTTTGTCTTTCAGCTCATATATGCCAAGAAGATCGGGATAAGTAGATTCCCGGGCAACGCGGTAATCAGCACGGAGTATCTAAAAATATTTACGATATACATTTTTCCATCTACTTAATTAAACATGAAACACATTAATTTTTGTCTTTCAGCTCATATATGCCAAGAAGATCGGGATACGTAGATTCCGGGGCAACGCCGGGGAATCAGCACGGGATATCAAACAAATAATTACGATATAAATGTTTCCTTTGCTTAAACATAAAATTAATTAATATTCGCCTTTCTGATCATATATGCCAAGAAGATCGGGATAAATAGACTCCCGGTCAACGCTGGGTAATCAGCACGGGGTATCTAAAAATAATTAGGAAATATTTTTTTTTTTACTTATTCAAGTAAACATAAAAACATTGATTTTCGTCTTTCTGCTCATTTATACCATAAATGATCGGAATAGGCCTACGTAGATTCCGGGTAATCAGTACAGGATATCTAAAAATAATTACGATGTGAATTTTTCCTTTCACTTATTCAACTTTCTTTCCCGGTCTACTTTTCAGGATGCCACATAAATATTAATATTTATGTCTATTTCTCTATTACAGCCTATAAATACACCTAGGTAATTTAAATCTTTTACTTGTTCCAGCATTTTGTATTATTTTTGTTCTTTTTATTTCTTTGCCACACTGGGCCTCTTCTTTAGTTTTAGCTGAAGAAGTTTCTAGGGAATAATCATGTGCAATAATGTTTAATTTGAAAATGGCTTTTTATAAGTAATTTTCTGAAGAAGCCATTATAGTCTGATCATTAGTAAATATGAAGGAGTCAACACAGATTTTATTATTAACATTTAAAATCAGTTGCCATTTCCTGACAATTTCGTCAATATATAAATTACTGAGGGTGGGTGAAAGAGGAAACCCTTGTCGTAGTCCCTGGTTTATTATGATTTTTTGTTTTGATTTTATATTCCCACTCTTTATTTTGATATTTGTATTTGCATATAAGCTTTGAATAGCTCTATTAATATGTTTTGGAAAGCCTCTCGGTAAATATGTTCCATAGTGTTTTGTCTTTCAATCCTGTTGAAGGCTTCTATGTAATCTATGAAGTGATCAGTTTTGAGTCCCACTTTGTTCAACATTATGCTTCATGACTTACCTACGACAATCACCTCTCCAGTAAAAGTAGCATATATACAGATATTACAATGTGGTCCACTAACAAAGATCCAAATATAGCAATGAGTCAGATACAATTATCAGTAAATGAAAGCAACAAATGTGCACAAAAGTAGAATCTAACAATTTCTTCCTCTAAAAGAGAGTGTACAGTTTCCACTAAAAAACACAACCTTAAAAATATCAAACCAAGCATTTTTTAAATAGCCAACAGATTCAATACAACAAGATACCAAAAATTTGACGCATTATATTTGACTCTAAGTTAATTTGGAAAATACACATTGAAAATGGTTTATCTCAATATACAAATAGATTAAATTTATTAAAGATTGTTGCTAATAAAAAATGAGGATCAGATATACACACATTATGCGTATTTTACATTGCTTTCATCACATCAAAACTGCTGTATGGCTGTGAAATATGGGGAGGCACAGCTACAACACATTTGAAAAAGATCTCTCTAGTTCAAAACTCAGCTATGAGATCATGCCTAGGTGTCCCTAAAACTTCTACCGTTGAAGCTATGGAAACTGAACTGTAATGCCAATTGATCTTTATGTACAAAAACATATTTGGACACAATACTTAAAACTGTCTAAATATTGTAAACTTAATATGCCCATAATGTTTGGGGAAAATAATATGCTAAAATTATACAGATTGCAAGAAAATGACGTAACCTTGGCAATATGTAGCAAAAATATCCCTAAAGTCCCAGTTATAAATAAATATCCCCTGTGGCTATGGAAATCACCTAGAGCTAACTTTGAACTACCAGGAAAATACAATAAAAATACTTTGTATCCTTACTTCAAACCAGTTCCTTGGAGTTAATATCAGAGAAATATGATGGTTTCTAACGTATCTATACCTATGGTTCTTTGAATATTGACATGAACAACTCAGGAGCTGGATATTATGTTGCGCAAAACAAGGTCCGCCATGGCCGGTCCCAAGCCCGGATGAGAAAGGAGGAGGGGGAGGAGTAACAACCTCGTTAAAAAACCAGGGTTCAGTTGGCTCCGACTGATAGTACTCTGTAAGGGTCCCTAGCCAGGGTTACGGTGAAGACCTCAACGGCAGAGTCGGCGCAGGAGTCCTTCATCACGGCGGATCTGGCGGAAGAGGCAACCCTATCTCTAAGGGAAATAGAGAAACGCTCCTTGCGGTGGAAGAGGATCTTCAAAGGCTATGGGAGGAAAACCCAGACAGAAATTTTCCTGGTCCTCCAGGTTGGAGGTTTATGCTGTGGGCCAGCTCCCCACACATTAGAAAAAAAAACAAAATGCTAAAAGACCAAATCAATCAAAGCCGGACAGAAACCGTAGGCTTTGGAGGTTTGGCACGGGAAGACGGCAGCAGCTGTAAAAACCCGAAGATAGAAGAAGAAAACAAGGAAAGCTATTATATCCCATGCTCTTCCTGTTCTAGCTTAGACTCAAAATTTACAGCCATAGAAGTAGCTATTCAGTATGCATCGCGGTGCCCTTCTCTATTAACCCTTACTAGGGCATACATAACCTACATGAGGACTTACGCAGGGGTTTTTTTTTTTTGCCTTCATGTCTTATCATAATTAAAAACACTATCCCATTATTACAAATTTTTATGATTTTTTAAAAAAAGTAATGACATCTATACACACCTCACTCAACAGAAAAGCAGTCTGGACAGGACTCCACCATATGATCTTTGCAGATCGGCTTGCCGCAACACTTTGTTGTATTCTGGTCTTTGGCCCTGGGACAGAAGTGGCACCTCCCTCCTATTCTCATGATCAGTGATTCAGCTTCCTCCACTGGTCCTGTGAGATGTCTTATTTTCGCCTGACGAGGTTTTGGCAAAGTGTTTATGGTTGCCCTTTTCTTCAGATAGCTGTCCAGTAGGAAATGCTACACTTAGCGTCGCAAGAAAATTCTTGTAAGTTCTATAGAATTTCAGTGCGCATGCGCTAGTGCTCCATGTAATCCCAGAAAGATAAATGCAACCTCCAGCAGTTGGCGGTATATGTATGTGAAATCAGTATGACCAACATTGACACAAAATTCCCAGAACTTGTCTAAAATGTATTATTAACACGAAATGAACTAGTGGAAATGTGATTTTACGTGGTAACCGTCCGATATTTTGAATTTTTGATAGAATAACAGATATGAAGAGGTAATTTATTTTACGTATCAAATCACATTTAAAAAGCAAGGAACCTAAAACAATTACTGTAACACAAATAAATTACTCTAACGTAGGCGAAATCCAGGGAACGTGTAAATGATTTTGGCAACATCTGGAGTATTTTGGGTTGTTGATGGTGGCAACGTTGGAACAACATAGGAAGAGGAGGGAAAATTGCAGAAAGTAGCAAGGAAGAATGTAGGACGATCATGTTTTACGTAAATATATAAATATAAAAAAAGATCGTTGCAACGTTTGAAGATGTTTAAAACGTGTTTAAAAGTGTTGCAAAATGTTTTAAACGTGTTTAAAAGTGTTTAGTGCATCGGTGGCATAAGAAATTAAATTGAAATTTTTTTGCGACGCAAACCATACAACAGCCGTCCAGTAGACTCCGACCAAGGTCTTTTAGTAAGTCGCAGCAAGCAATCTTTCTTCCCACATTTTCTTGTATAATTATAGGTGCATTAATGCTGCCAACATTCAACGATAAGTAAAAAATAATCAGTGGCCAGCGATTGGACATCTTCATCTTCTGACATAATATCATCTTGATCACTTTCAGCGCTCTGTAGAGTGTTAGAATCATGATCACTGTCTTCTACACAGTCTTCGTCTGATGAAGAAAAAACCCTCCAACAATTTCATCATCTGATGCTTCCAACAGTTCTATAATTTCATCTTCTGTCAATATTTTCCTCTTTCTACTCATATTTACTCTTTGACTTCAAATTGTAAGCACGAGAATAGAAATCTCTAAAGATGCTAGGCGCGCGCGGGGTAAAACATTTCCGCAGGCAGCAATAATGACGTAAAACAAATGTCATCATCATCATCATCCTGCCAGGTATTAGTCCTAGAAGAACTGTTACGGCCTGAGAAAGCGGTTTTCGTGCCATCTTATCATAGGTCGACCAAGTGACCGTTTCCCATTTGGACAGTAGTTCATTATTGCCTTGGGGATCCTGGATCTAGCCATTCTTGAGACATGTTCCTTCCAGTTTAGCTGATATCTGGAGATGTATTGGTGACACATTAAATTCTTGAAGGATTTCTACATTTTTCTTTCGATCCCATTTGATGTAGCCAGCTGTTCGGCGCATAAATTTCATCTCACAAGCTGTTAGTCTGCTTTCATCTCTCGTCCTTATAGTCCACGCTTCACTGCCATAACATAGGACTGGTCGAGCCATTATTTGATAAAGACGAGTACGAGTTGATTTTTGCACTAATGAAGGTCTTAAAACTCTATTAATTATTCCCATTGATTTGTTGAATTTCACAATTTTCTCTGATAAATCCAAATTTTCAACAAAAGAGAGTTTATATCCCAAATAAGTAAACTCATTAACTCTCTAAAATTTTGCTACTTAAACAAATTTTGCTTGGTATTGGGGATTTTCCATAAAAAGGCCATTATTTTAGTTTTATTGGTAGATATTTCCATTGAATATTTCTGGGCTATCAAATTTAAATGATGTACTGACCATTGTAAATCATCTTCAGATATTGCTAGTAAAACAAGATCATCTGCAAACATTATTATACCTAATTTTAAATTTCTATTGATAGTGATACTTCCGTGTTTTGTTTCTCTAAAGTCTTTTACAATGGAATTCATATATATGTTAAAAAGTAGAGGGGAGAGGCCACAACCTTGTCTGACTCCTGAGTTTATTTCTTTCCACTGAGTTATTTTTTCTTTTATTTTTATTGCAATGAGAGTTGACTTATAAATCATCATCATCATGAACAAATTCGTTTTAGGCCATGTGGCCTGTACGGTAAACCTAGCGAAGATGGTCTTGATCTTTCCACCGATGTTTTGGTCTTCCTTGGTCCCTATGTCCAGTTGGGGTATATTGGAATGCCAATTTTGGAAGTCTATTTCTTGCCATTGACTTATAAATGTTATAAATATTATATATGACCTGCTTTGGGATCAGATCTTTCATCAAAATTTCAAATAACTGACTTCTGTTCACTTTATCAAAGGCTTTTTTTAAAGTCAATAAATGCCAAATGTGTTTCTATATTAAATTCACGATGTTTCTCAATAAAAATTTGCATTGTGAAATATCCATCAGAGCATGATCTACCCTTCCGGAAGCCAGTTCTTTCTTCTCCAAGTATATCTTCATAATATTTAAAACAAATGTAATTGCGTCATTAGCTATTCCAAGAAACTAAATACAACTGAAACATGTGCTGGACGAGTCCATTTGAGAATAGGTGAGTTCCAGGGAATCTCATAAATATAATTGTCACTAAATAGTAGCGTCTTTCAACGTAACGGAAAGAATTACCCCGCGCGAGTAATTAAGGGTTAATCTGTATCTTCACTGATTCCTTAGCAGCAATATATAGTATCATATAATATACCCGAACAACATACACACAGAGAATAATACCAATATAGAAAAAAGTGGCTCCAGTTAAATAACCAGGGGAAAACAATAACATTTCAATGGACTCCCAGCCATTGTGGCATATTTAGTAATGAAATGGCAGACAAAATTGCAAAAACTGCCACAAAATTATTAGAAAACTAATATCCCCAAATAAAGCAATAGTATCTATAAATACACACTTCACAAAATATTAGTCAAGCAAGTGGTTAACATCTGAAAACGGAAAAACACAAACAAATTATGGGGAAACGAAATTATTTAAAACAACTGTGTGACAATACTCCATGGCATGTACAGATATTTGCATCAAGAGCAAGAATTGGTCACATAGTGACTAATATGGATTTATATATATATATACAACCTAAATGACTCACCTATGTGCCCACTGTACCAAGCTGAAGAGGCGGATTTAGAACATATTCTGCTGAACTGTACATCTATAAATTGTCATAGATATACTCGAAAGTCACTATTACCACAAACCTTGGGTGAAACATTTCAATTCATCTTATCCATACCTAAGATATGGACTATTACAGAGCTTGTATATAGTTTACATTGGAAAAATCATCAAATCTTCAAGTAGTGTAACTATGCAATAGAATCATATCATTAATTAATGCTGGAAATACATAATGAAGAATGAATCAAGGATATATATAATGGCAAATTAAATTGTCTTTTTTTTAATTATCTGTGATGTAAATATACAATCGATCAGGATCTTCCTTTTCGGAAACCATTGTGCGAATCTAATAGTAGACATTTAGTTATATTCTTTATTTTATTAGTTAATATATTTGCATACAGTTTAAAACAAGTATTCAGTAAACTAATCCCTCTCCCTCTACAATTATTGCAGTTGTCCTGCTACCTTTTTTTATATATAGGTATGACAAAGGCTTTTCCCCATTCATCTGATACATTTCCTCTTTTCCAACACACATTAAACAATCTATCTTGTAAGGATTGCGATGAAGATTTTATCAGTTCTCCATTAATTTAATCTATTCTGGGGATTTCTCGTTCATTTAATTTAACACCACTATATTACTCTTCTTGGGTGATAGGATCAGCGTTCTCGTCAATTCCTGCCAATCACTATTTAACTTATTTATTCTTCCATTCCGTCTTGTCATGTGGCATAATCTTCTGGGGTAATTCAACACATTCAATCCAAATCTTTAAACTTCAAAAGAAAGCTATTAGAAACATTGTACAAGTATCTCAATCCACTAGTTG
Organism: Diploptera punctata; assembly: GCA_030220185.1. Classification (NCBI taxonomy): domain Eukaryota; kingdom Metazoa; phylum Arthropoda; class Insecta; order Blattodea; family Blaberidae; genus Diploptera; species Diploptera punctata. The sequence continues at coordinate 2,209,858 of JASPKZ010007259.1, forward strand.
CAGGCCATTCTTTAAAAAAAAACTCTGTATCTTACCTTTACCTTGTATACATATCTGTGAAACATTAAAGTTTGTTAAATCCAATTTGAGTAGTTTTTCTTTTAACTCAGATAAACATTCACATAATACAAGAAATAAGTCGGATATTTTTATTGAACCTTTCAACTCAACATTATATAGAAATAGTTTCATTTCCACTGCAATTCATTTGTATAATAGCTTACCTAATTACTTAAAGGAAATATATGCACATGAAAAATTTAACAAGCTCCTATATACGATATTAATAGAAAACTGTTTTTATACTTTTGAAGAACTCATTCTTAAAATTCAGAATAATGCAAATTAGAATAGATTGTAATATTTTAAAAACTGAAATATGTTTAGCCTAGGTTCTACAAGAATGTACACCCTTCGACAAAAAAATGAGTCATCTCTTGAACGCACATTTCTTCTAAGTCATACTCGGCACAGCGCTGGGTTCAAACTAGGAAACTAGTCATAATTGTGCAGTCCCTGAGCTACTGTGTTATGTGGCATGAACTGAAGACACTCCTACGTGTCCCAATAGCTCAGCGGTAAAGCACGCGGTCACTGTTTCAGTTAATGAAGATCGCAGGTTCGCGTCTTCAATTACGCAGTTTTTTTCGTGATATTTGTGTTAAAACGTTTTGTGAATTAAATACACTGCTCAAAAAAATTAGGGGATATTGTAGAATTACCTATTAAGACTATGTTTTTTTTGGAATAGTATTAGATGCAATCACTTTCTATTACTCCAAGATAATGTAAACGAGAGTTGAAGTTTTTATGTAACCTCGGTACCACACCAGAGGGCAGTGTCTGTACTGTTGATGTGAAAGGGTGGTGTGGGGGTGAATGTTTTGTTGCTGTTTTTAAATCCAGTCCAGTTTTCAGATAGTGAATGACTTGACTTAGGGACAGTAATGCCTCGACGTGATTTATATGAACCAATGGCTTGGAGGGCCATAGGAAGGATGGAAGCTGGACAGACACAACAAGGGGTGGCACAAGCCATTGGGGTGTCTCAAAGCGTGATTTCCAGACTTTGGAATCGTTTTCAAAGAACAGATACTGTTCAAAGAAGAGCCGGACAAGGTCGACCAAGGGCAACAACAGCAAGGGATGACCGTTACCTCTTGTTAACAGCCCGTCGGAATAGACAGCAGAATGCAACTCAACTGCGAAATACACTTCAAACAGTAACAGGACGCAGGGCGTCAACTCAAACTGTCCGTAATCGACTGCATGGAAGTGGTCTCTATGCCCGTATGCCCATGGTGGTGTACCAGGTTAACTCCACAACACCGTAGAGATCACAGAAACTGGGCGGAGGAACATCGTGGGTGGAGGCATGCCGAATGGAAATCAGTTCTTTTTTCTGATGAGTCGCGATTCAACGTGGAATGTGATAGTCGGCGTGTATTCATCTGGAGGGAAAAAGGGACACGAAACAATCCAGCTTTTGTACGTGAAAGATCCCCATATGGTGGTGGTGGATTGATGGTGTGGGCAGGAGTCAGTAGTGGTGGACGTACGGACCTCTACGTCATCCAAGGTGGTACTTTGACTGCGGTAAAGTATAGAGATGAGATTCTCCGACCTTTTGTCGTGCCTTATGCTGATGCCATAGGCGATTCTTTTCTTTTTATGGGCGATAATGCACGACCCCACAGAGCTGGCTTGGTGGACGACATGCTGGAAGTGGAGGGTATCGAGCGTATGCAATGGCCAGCTTCCTCCCCGGACTTTAATCCGATTGAGCATGTGTGGGATGCATTAGGCAGGCGCATTGCAGACAGACCAGCACCTCCCACAACTGTTCCAGAGCTGCACATTGCTCTTATGGAAGAGTGGCCACGTATCCCGCAAGAACTCATTGCTAACCCATTGCATCAATGCCACACAGGTGTGAGGCAGTGCTGGCCTATCGAGGAGACCATACACCATACTAACGAAACATTTTCACCCATGTTAATGTCGCTTTGTTGTTTGCCATATTCCTAATCAGGATCTGACATCTGGTGTGGTACAGAGGTTACGTAATGACTTCAAACTCTTGTTTACATTATTTTGGAGTAATAGAAAGTGATTGCATCTAATACTGTTCCTAAAAACATAGTCTTAATAGATTATTCTACAATATCCCCTAATTTTTTTAGCAGTCTACATTTTATTTCGACACTTGAATTAATCTATACTTTTTAAGTTCATAATTTTTTTATACCGTTGAGGTTATAACGATGTTAAATTATATATTTTTACACGCTTTATATTAGCTTCACCTGTATCTGTCTATGTAACGAACCTGTATCTATGTAACGGAATCTTTGAACACGATTTTCATTCACTTAAAAACATTGGATCGAGTTGAAACTTTTGCATACTTGTAAAGGACCCATGACAATACAATAATTTCCTAGTTTGTTTCTACAATCCTGGCCAGAATCATCGGAAAATAAAAAAAATAAAAACCTGTGTAATAGGTTGCGGACTTATCGACTTTTTACTCAATCGTTGTAAGAGCTCAGTTAGTAGAGTGGTGGACTGTAGTGGTATATAATTTCAGCAATCAATAGGTCGCTGGTTCAAATCCGGGCCGGAGGTTTTTTTAGAAAAGTATTAAGCAATTAAATTTTCATGGGATTCCGGTTTATGACAATCAATTAAACTAAAAATAAAAAAAAATAATAGTTTAAAAACTGAAACAACGCGCTTTATTAGATAACCAAACTAAAAAATAAATAATAGTTTAAAAAACTAAAACAACACGCTTTATTAGAAAACCGAACAAAAAAATTAAAAAATAATTTTAATTTCCAACACGCTTGGGGAAAAAATTAAAGTGGTCAACAAAAAAATCATCTCTAACACATCTAGAATAAAACTAGAGTTATCTACAAAAAAAATAATTTTACCATCAAAAGCGTTGGGTGCTTTTTATGGTTTTTACGTTTTCTTCTTAGATACTTTACTTTTACCAATATCTGTTTATTATCAAAAATAAGTATTAATTGATATAGAGTACCCCACGCTTTTGATATTAAAATTATTTTTTTGTAGATAACTCTAGTTTTATTCTAGTTGTGTTGGAGATTATTTTTTTGTTGACCACTTTAATTTTATCCCAAGCGTTTTGGAAAATAAAATTATTTTTCATTTTTTAGTTCGGTTTTCTAATAAAGCGTGTTATTTTAGTTTGTTTAAACTATTATTTATTTTTACCTTGTATACTACCGTCTTCCTCAACTATCTAAAATTTTCGTTCATATGACTCTAGGCCTTTCGATGGATGCATGCTTCATCTTCTGGAGTTGTTGTAGTAGTATTGAATTTACTGTATGTCTAATTGAGGGGTTTGCTTATTAGGCAGATTTTCGTTGAGAATGTTTGTATTCTTGGCCTTCTTGATAATTTCGATTTCTTGTAAAATGTTAATTTTGTGTCTGTTGTTTTCTCTGTGTATAATTTACATTGTATTATCGATATTGTTGAAACTGTGGCCGCTTTCTGAAATATGTTTAGCGAAATTTGATTTCATTGTTAAAGGAGAAGACAAATCAAATTTCGCTGTTCACCAGGTTGAATCCAATCGAAAATGTATGGACTAAGATGAAAATAGAGATGAACTCTAAGTGGCCTGCAGATGCACGAAAAACGAAAGATGGCTTATGGGCACAAATTCAAGACGCCTGGGATGCTCTAGCCGATCGTCCACGTGCCTGTAGAATTTGACTGCATCAATGTCCCGCAGATTAAAGGCGGCAATAGATGCTGAGGATTCATACAGCCGATATTAATTTTGTTTTTGTTAAAGCTTCATTTTAGAAGATATTATTTTCTTTCTTCGTTTAATTATTAGAAGGTTTTCATTTATGTGTTTTGTGTGTGCATTAAAGCCATAAAACTCAAATATAAAATTAAATATGAAACTATATTACAGGCGAAATGCTATCCTAACATTCAGTAAAAAAAAAAAAAGGTAGAACGGGAATCGAACCCGTGAGGTTACGAACGCAGATGATGTGTGTTAAACATCTCGACCACGGAAACACACGAAGGCAAGCTCTCACTTTTATGTTACTTGAGTGTGCACTACGTTAACTAGCAAACAACACAGTACAATTACTGAAAAACGTGTTAATGTGAATAAGGCTTCTGCGAGTGCTCCCGAAGTTCCCCGATCGGTTGATAGAATCAAGAGATGACTCATTTTCTTTGTCAAAGGGTGTACCTTTCTTCTTGTTCAAAAATACTTCCAATTAGACAAGATAACTAAAGTGTCTCCCTGGAATCCTTGATTCGTAGGAGGCTGGGAAGAGTCATATTGCATACTTGCCAGTAGTTCCAAATAGATTCGGTTGTTGATAAATGTATGAAGTGGTTATTACAAACAATAAATACACTATGACTTATAGAATTAATTTAAAGAGTGTTAAAATTATTTTATCTTAATTTAAATGTTTAGTTTGTTGAATGTTCATTTTGTATATATATGTAATGCTTTGATTTAAGTTTTATTTGTACTTACACTTTAATGCAAAAATTTGACGTATCCCACATCGTGTATATGATCAGTTGGATGAATAAATTGAATTGAATTTATTGTTAGTCCATAATTGTTTAAAATGTTTTTCCCATTTTTTTAAAATTGAGTTTGCGTCTAATAAAACTTTGTCTTTTTTTTTTATTTAAATCCTTTATGATCTTAATAGCTCTGTCTTGCATACCATTTATGTCATATTTTACATCAGCTATATACTTAACCCAGTTATTTTTACTGATCTTTCAAATTTCTCTTCTGTGTTTTTAATTATTTCTATAATTTTCCCAAATTGTTTGGTCTTCCTAATTTTAGTACCTCAATTGAAATATCTACATCGGCTATATAATTTTCTAAATTGTTGGGAAAACTGATATATGTTTTTAATTCTTTATATAAAAGGGTGATATCTTGTTTGCAGCAGTTTTCTGATGATAAATTGAATATATTTTTCTTGTTTGCGGCAGTTTTCTGATGATAAATTGAATACATTTTTCCCTATCCTTTTATTTATAAAATATGCTATTTTTTAACTTTTTTTTTTATTTTGGTTTTAAATTATTTATCTTTTTTTTTTGTGTTTGTTATTTCTCATGATTACGCTAAGTTGGTTGTGAAAACTCTTCTCTAAATTTTCCCAAATTATTTGGCCTTAATTTTTGGTTAATTGTAGATGCAGAAAATATAAGTCAGTGTCTATTTTATTTATTATTGCATAATACTTGTTTTTCTCAAATTTCAAAGTTTTCATTTCTAATATTTTTTGTTGGCTGGTAATATTATTAACTTTTTTTTTCATTTTTCTAACAAATTTTGGTACAATTTCTAATTCCAGACATCTATTAATACATGTAATATTAGCAGCTCTTTTGTTTCATTTTTCTTTTAGTTTAAAATATCTTTTAATTTAAAAATCATCGGAGAACATATTGTTTAAATAACTCACCTCATAGGATTCATGCTTCCATGATATCGCGATTTCAAACATAATCATGTTCATCGTCAGCCATAACTCCGACTGTTGAAATTCTTCGGCCGTCAACTATTCTATTGTCGCCATCTTCAGTGCTGCTATCTATGGTTGAATTTATGAACTTCGAAATCAATGTAATTTCGTTAGGGATATCAAAATTCATTGATCTATTTTTGTTTTTCTGAATTTATATTTTTTCCCAAACTGTCAATTCCAAAGGTTTCTCTACTTGTTTTAAAAGTTTAGCTTCTCTTCCAATTTTATGATGTTCTAATAAACTATGTGCAACATTAATTAAATATATCTTTTAATTTCTTCCTTCACTTCCGAAAGATAGATGTTAAATTCTTGAATAGGGTTATGTTTTGATACCACCATCTTGTTAACAATTACTAACAACTTACGTTGTTTTTCATCTTCCTTATAACATGAGTAGACAAATATATTTAATATTTAAAGGAAATAACAATATGAGCTTTATTTTAATTAAGAGGAATTGGAATATTCCAACTTCTACTAATTAATATAAACCTCATAGTGTCACTTCCATTAAATATTAAATACATTATGTGTCGCAATTCCTATATGCAAAGACTATTTTATATACTCTGATTTGTACACATATGGAAAAAGAACAACTGCGGCAAAAAAAAAATGATGGAAGGATGTAACAGAACAAGCACTAGAGACCTCTATTAGAATAACTGTGTTTGCTGGTGCTGATTACTTATTATAACAATTTTAAGTTTCTGGTTATTTAGTGAATGTGTAATAAGAAGGAACTTTTGAGCAAATAATTTATTTCCAACAGAACATTTGAATTCTCTTTACTATACAATGAGATTTGCAACCAAATGACTTAATACAATCATAACCTATGAATCAAATTGTAAACGAAAATTAGCATCAGAATAAGACACCTGCCTAATGATATATCACAAGAAGTCACTTTGATGATTTGTTCTTATTATGCTTACGTAAATGTGATTTTAGATTTGATTTCTGAGCGAATGACTTATCACAATGAGAACAATTGAATGGTTTGTCATCACTATGAAGAAGTAAATGTGATTTAAGAACTGATTTCCAAGTGAACGATTTGTTACAAACAGGACATTTGTAAGGTTTTTCATTATTATGCTTACGTATATGTGCAACAAGACTAAACTTGTAAGTAAAAGATGAGTCACAAACTGAACACTTGAATGCTTTCTCATTATAATGCAAAAGTAAATGCTTATTAAGACAAGCTTTCGTTCTAAAAGTCTTGTCACAAGTTGAACAATTAAATGGCCTCTCATTGTTATGAGCATGTACATGACTCTTAAGATTCGATTTATAAGCAAAACACTTTTCACACAAATCACATTTAAATGGTTTCTCATTACTGTGTGAACGCATATGTGAATTAAGATGGGATTTCCAACCAAATGACTTGTCACATACAGTACATTTGAATTGTTTCCCATTACTATGCCAACGTAAATGTGTATCAAGTTGGTTTTTCCAAATAAATGATTTATCACAATCAGAACATTTGAATGATCTCAAATTACTATGATAACGTACATGTTTACTAAGATTTGCCTTATGGGTAAATGACCTATCGCAAATAGTACATTTGAATGATTTTTCGGCACTGTGCACTTGTAAGTGTAAGAAAAATGGGTATTTTCGACTAAATGATTTATCACAAATGGAACATTTGAATGGTTTCTCATTACTGTGCATACGTAAATGTTTATTATGATAGAATATCCGAGCAAATGACTTATTACAGACCGAACATTTAAATGCTTTAGGTGTGAAGTCTTGGTCCCGTGTTTGTACATTTTGATTGGAGTTGTATGTTTGAGCAACTTTTCCATCAAACTCGCCCATCTGGAAATATAACACATTGATAATCAATAAATATCATACCACAATCTAAGTCTCGTTCACTCCTAAAGATATAAATAATTTTTCAGGAGCAATGTGAATATGTCTGCCTGCCATTATTATCATGTTTCTTATTTTGTACAATGTCTCATTTCAGTTTTTTTTTGACAGGCATATCATATGGAATTTACAGAAATGTGTAAACATTACAAATCACACAGTTCAGTTTATTGAATGGGGCTGAAGTGTACTGATGTGCGACTTCAAAACGAGTGTTGTTCATAGACTTATAAGAAGGCCAATAAGCAGATATAAATAACACTTTCCCATATATTGTAATACTGAAAAACACATGGAACTTTTACCATCAATAACAATAAAATGGTAATAAAATTGGCAATAACAAGAAAATATTTCTACTGTATAAATAATGCATTAATGCTGTATAAATTTGTAGATATATTACATTGATATCCCTAATTTAGTGCAAAATACTCATGCTAGCTATAATACTTCATTCAGATTAATAAAAAAAAAATAATGATATACATGTATTTCCGGTTTTCAAAATGTTGATATATTTGTCCGGCACCAATGATTTGTCTTCAATTTCGCTTTATAATTTTCCTCCATTGTCCCTATTATAACACATTTCTTCCTCTATTTCCCAGTCCTTCAAAGTTTCTCTAATCCCTTGGATCCATGTGAGATTTGGTCGTCCTTTCCTTCTCGTTCCTGATAGTGTCCATTCCATTATCTTTTTTTGGTAATCTTTGATCCTCCATTCACCTAATATGCCCATACCATTTTAGTTGCTTTTCTTGGTTTTAATGATAATGATAATAATGATGATAATGATAATAATGATGATAGTAGTAATAATAATAATAATAATGATAATACTACTACTACTACTACTACTATTACTAATAATAATAATAATAATAATAATAATAATAATAATAGATCCACAAGTCATAGGTGAAGCATTTAGACTCAGAAGTAAAAAGGAAATAAAAATATATATAGACATTCATGGTGATATTAGAAAATGAAGGTTAAAATTTTATGGCCATATAAAACGAATGAACTCAAATAGGATTACAAAACAGGTAATGGAATTCTACGAAAACAGAAGTAAGACTCCAGTGGATACTATGAAGTCAAAAAAGGACTCAAGACTGGCAGGAATTACTAAAGAAGATATCCCAAACAGAGATATATTTAGAATTAAGGTGAATAAGTGGCAAGTTGACCAAGAGGACAAACCGAAAAAAAAAAACTGGAACAACTTGGACAGATGACAGAAAACAAGATCATAGCAAAAGAATGAAAGAAATTTGGGCTCAAAGGAAACACCTCTAAGTACTTTGCGTAGTCCTACATGGGCTCATCCGCAATCAGAAAAAAATAATAGCAAGAATAATAATGAGAGCTTGGAACGCCTTTCAAACCTGTTACATCTTATTAAAAGTGAGTTATATTGGTGATTTAGAAGGCAAAGTTTTAGATTTTCCTTATGTCAGTTTAACAAAATGCTTAATTTATGAAATATATGCTTCCATTATCTCTCCTAGCATTCATTTGATTATGATTTGAGAATTCAAGATTCATGATTTCTTTTATTTTTTAGTGTTGTACATAACATGTACACATAATAATTATCTACATTACAGGAAAACATCATTGTGACTTCATGAAGTGAAATCATCCAGAATTGACTTTTATGATAAAATAATGTTTCATAACTGAAGGAGGATTTGGCGATCAAAAAAGGATTATTATTTTAGTTGTTCCTGGTGATGTGTTTATGTTGACTAATTGTAGAGCATCAGCACCCAAACAAGATGTTCACTTAAAATCCTCCACCGTATAGAAATATTTCTCTAGAATTATGTAATTATGTTGAAGAAAATTTTTAATTAGTACAGTGATGGATTCCGAAAAGGCCGATCGTGTATCGACGCTATATTTGTTATAAAACAACTAATTGAGAAGTGGAAAGAATTTAATATCCCCCTATATATATTATTTTTAGATTTTGAAAAGGCCTATGATAGAGTCAAACGGGACATAATGTGGAAAATATTGGAAAGCTACCAAGTCCCCAATAATCTAATAAATGCTATAAAAAGTTTATATGAAACCACATTTATAAAAGTAAAGTTAGATCATGGGAAAATAACAGATAAATTTGAAATTAACCAAGGTTTAAGACAGGGATGTGGACTATCTCCATTACTGTTTATTCTATATCTAAATAAAATGTCCAGGAGTGGAAAAAACTAAACCCCCCAGGAGTAAAATATGTAGAGGAAATCAAATACAAACAATAATCTTCGCAGATGATCAAGTACTTCTAGCGGAGAATGAAGATGATTTGCAGAGATCAGTGTTTAAATTGCAGAATACCCTAGAAAAATACAACATGAAAATATCTGAAAATAAAACACAAATCCATGGCAATCACTGGAAAGGAACTTTCGAGAGTAAAAATAATAATAAATAATAACCAATAGAACAAGTAACACACTTTAATTATTTAGGTAATAATATATCACAGTTTCATAATCAAAAAGATGTGGAAACAAATTTAGAAAAATATAACAGATTAAATGGTATAATTATGAGAAATTTTGGAAAACAAATGAGGAAAGAAATCCAATTGAGATTTCATAATGCCATAGCCAAACCTGCTCTACTATACGGAAGTGAATGCTGGACACTTCGAGCAAAAGATAAATCCCGCATTAATAGTTCACAAATGAGATTCCTCCGATCACTACTGGAGTAACATTAAGGGATAGAATGAAAAGTGATGAGATAAGGATGCAGTGGAATAGTAGGGAAATGGTTGAACATATACAAAATTATCAGATTAAATGGTTCCAACACGTCCAGAGAATGTCAAATTCCCGTTTACCAAAGATGATTTACCACCTCAACCCTAATGGCAAAAGAGACCTCGGAAGACCCTTCAACCGATGGAAGGATCAGTTTTTGTAGTCGCAGAACGGGCATCATCACCCAATACTGCATTCGGAAGAAGTGTTTTACTTCCCTGCGGGAAAGTTTGTCTCATTCAGAAACCAACAATCAGTATTAAATAATTTCATTCTTTTTACATGTAGTAGTAGTAGTCCTGGTCACTCCACTGGGAAGCATAGGGCCTTGATAAAAACTCACCAATGAACTCTGTTGTTTGCCAATGCCTTAATTTAATTCCAACTCATCCCTGCCTGATCAGCTTCATCCCTAATATTACTCCATGTTACCCTAGGTCTTCGTCTTCTCAATCCTTCGGGGTTCCAATCAAATGCCATCTCCGTGATGTTTTCTATCTCTCTCTCCTAAACACATGACCAACCTATTTCCATTTTCTAAATTTAATTTCATTACAAATTTAATTTCGATTTATTCTTCTCCAAAGCTCTTTATTTCTTATAATCTCTGTCCACCATATACAGAAGATATTTCTCAGGCAATGATTCACAAAGATTTGCAATTACTTTCCAATTTGATTTGTTGCCTTCCAGGTTTCACAGCCATATAATAAAATGTATTTCACATTTGAATTAAATAATCCTTACTAGGAGATTTGTTTTGAACTCCAAATTGATATCAATTGAAGATAAGCATATCTTGCTTTGTTTATTCTAGCATCAACATCTTCATAATCACGAATATTATACTACCCAGATATGTAAATTACTTTGTAGCTTCTATTACTTTCCCTTCTAACACAAGAGCAGAATAAATTATGTTGTAAATTCTCATTTCTTTTGTTTCATATTTATTTATTTCCAGTCCAGCATTAAATGCCAGTTTATAAAGATCTTGGAATTTTGCATTTATATCAGTAAATCTATGGGCTAGTAAACAAACATCTGCATACAGTATTTTAAACTTTCTAATCTTGCATTCAAACCCCAATATATACCACGATGTCTCCTACTAGTCTAGTCATCCATAAACAAAATAAACAATAGAGGGGACAACTAACATCCGTGTTTAACTCCTCTTTCAGAGTTAAAAGGAGCACAGAGTCTCCCATTATGTGAAACATAACAAATACTATTGTTATAGAAATCTTTAATTATATTAATAATTTTTGTTGGAATTCCAATCTTGCTTAGCCTCCTCCAAATAAATATCAAGTTCAATAGATTGAATGCTTTAATAAAATCAATGAATATCAGATATAATGGATTACTCCATTCAGAAGATTGCTCCATTATTATTCTCAAAGATTTATGATATTGGTACAAGATTTGGTTTAAAACCATATTGTGATTTTATCAGTGTGGTTTCTATTCCATATCTAATTCTTTCAGGATGATTCTAGTCAGATCTTGCTTGTATAAGGTAATAAAGTTATGCCCCGCCAATTATCACAGTTAGTAAATTCACCTTTTTTAGGTATTTTAATAATTATTCCCTCTCCCATTCTTTAGGTATCTTCTCCTTTAGCCATACACTCTCAAAGATGTGATGTAACACATCTGCTGCCTTATCTGGATCAACTTTTAACATCTCCGCATTTATATTATCAGTGCCAGAAGTTTAACCACTTTTTGTTTCATCTGTTGCTTTTTTAATTTTGTTATGGGATTAGTATTTATATTTATGCTGCCCCAGCCTTGTTCAAAATTTGATTAAAATGTTCTCACCATCTTTCATCTTCTTCAATTCCTAGTTTAGGCATTAATTGCCTGTTCCATCTTCACTAATAGATCTCTTCCGAGGATGTCTGACATCTCACCATCTTTCTAATTGGTCAATTTCACTAATTAAAATATTACTTTTACTATCATTAACTAATGTGTTTATTAAAAAAGACTTCTTGGATAAAACTTTGGTCATTCTATGTAATTATCTGGTATTGTTAATTTTTGCAGCTTCCTGGGCCTCACTTGCCAAATTTTTAATTCATATTCTCTTATCACTTTTTAAAGTTTTTCTTTATTTCCCTATTTTTCTGTTCATACTGATTATTTACATTTTCTTTTCTTGTTCTGGTTTTTGCCAAATTCAGTGTTTTTTTTTTTTTCCCCCAATTCCTTTTTTCGTTCAATTAAATCCAAAGTTATATCTGAGATCCAATGTTTCTTGTTTTTTATGTTTGTATCCCAAAACTTTTTCACCAACTGCTTTAAATCCTTCTTTAATATTTTCCCATTTTTGGTTAAGTTCTATAGGGATCAACTTCATTGTCTGCTTTGTCGTTTTGTGCTTTCAGCAGGATTGTGAATCTATTCTGTAATTCAAGTTGGAACTGTCTTTTAATTTCATTCATTTGCAACTTATTAATATCATATCTAGGATTAACTTTGTTCATTTGTTCTTTCACTTTAGAGATTTTTAGTCTTATTTTTGCCAACATAAGATGATCATTGCTGACATCAGAATCTCTATTATTATGAATATCTAATAATGAGGATCTAAATTTTTGGCTGATGGCAAAGTGATGTATCTGTTTTGAGTTCTCAAATCGGGCAAAACCCATGATACTTTTAGACATTTATGGTGAGGAAAAATGTTACCTTTAACCAGATCATATCCACCACATAGTTCCAAAAAATTGAGTTCCATTATCATTTGACACATCTAAACCGTGTTTACCCATCACCATTTCAACTACTTAATAATCCCCTCCTAACTGTGCATTAAAATCACCCATAATCATTATATCACACCTTTTTATGGCTCTTAAAGTTTTATTTAGATGTCCATAGAACTTATCTTTATCTACTTCATCAGCATAACAATGTACAATTGTGATTAGTCACACTTTCGTTTTTAGTCTAATAGTTAATATCCTATAGGACATAGGCTGCCAATTCATTATACTTTTTACTCAACAGAATTGCTACTCCTGCTCTATGAGCCTCATGCTGATCCTCTCTTCCAGAGTACACAAGTGCGTTACCATTTGCAGTTCTAATTTCGACAAAGGAGTTCCACCTTGCTTCACTTATCCCTAAGATGACAAGATTATATTTAGAAATATCTTCTTCTATCTGTGTAAGTTTGCCCGCTTCGCACATAGTTTGTACATTCAAAAAACAAATTCGAGTACAGTATTTCACACCATAGGTTGTCAACAATTGAGCTTTCCGGCTTGTTTTCATCTTAGTTTTCTTGATAATAGGGTTTAAGAAGTGCAAATTATCTGCCTACAGCTTCTGATTCTGGTGGTGGGGCTGTCATCCTGGCATCTGGAACTGCTGTCTCAGTTCTACAGGTAAAGTAGGGGCATTTCCTCCCCTAGTCACTAGCTGTTCTAGAGGCATTTCTTCCTCTAGTCACTAGCTGTGGATATCCTGCCAGTACTAGTTTAGGCTGATTGCATTGGTAAACCCAATGTGCAATGGGTTTGCCATATCTCTATGCCACTTTTTAATAGAGTTAACACTTAAATTTCCTTACAATCATTGTTATACAAGATGACTAGTAACATACTGAAATTTACTTTTCCATTATGAAATAATTTACATTCTTATGTCAATGTTTTTTGATTCAATATATTTTTGACTGCTGAAAAATAGTTGTGTATAAAATATATGAGCTGTCAGAAATTATGGAGAAACTAAAATATTCTGATCTCAACATATTAGTAAAACCAAATGACATAAAACAATTTCCAAAGTAGCTGAGAAGATAGATGTTGGTTGTCTATTAAATGCAACTGTAAATTAAGTAAAAATAACAATTTGCATTTGATTTATAGAAAGCTTTCTTTAATACCATAATATATTTGAGGAAACTATACAATCCTAAATAAAGAAAGGTTTTCTAGAAGTATAATAGAAACCATTACCTATAGAGACAAGTTTGCAATAATGTTACTTAATTGAATGTTTCAATAATGAAATAAATATCATTCAAGATATAACAAAAAATGAAAAGATCTAGATAACTTAACTTGAAAATATGAGTTTACTAATTCTTCTGGTTATATTACAGTCAATATTATTGTTGATCATTCAAGCCTTAGTCAATAAAATAATCACAGAGTATTTAAGCTTACAACACCCAGTCTGGAAAAAGTTAACAATACAATCAATGTAGCATATTCATTACAGTTATTTGGTGTAAATAAATTCAGTATGATGGATTACTCTCCACTATTATTGGTGAACCTTACATGAAAAGCTTGGACAAGTTTAAAATTGTTACTTCCAAATATTGTGTCAACACAGTCACCCAGAAGTATACATTTTAATTCTCCTGGCTTTGGAATAATTTCCCATATTACAACATTTCATGCTGTATAGGCATCTGGATAATCTGAATATCGTCGAGGCATTAGGTGTTAGGAGTGTATAAATCTTGTTCCTGGATGCAGATAAAATAATTTCCATCTTTAACAAAGGTCCTGAGATAATTCAGATATTAAGAAAAAATGGTCCATATAAACCAGTGGGTCCCAATCTATCATAACAAGATCTAACAGATGGATTGCAGCACAGCTTACTGACTAAATTTAACAACAGTGTAAACAAGATTCTGAACATTGTGGAACAATTTCTTGATAATTAATTTCAGATGTTAAATATAAAATAGGTCAGTCATCCTCAACTAAATTATTATACTTTATCCAGTAATTCCAATATGGAGGCCTTTCAAAATCAATGTTTAATCTTCTGCATTTTAACTGGTAGTGATGTTATTGGGCCGTTGTAAACAGATTTATGTCTCATTGAGTAGGTCTGTATTCTTTGCATCTTTTAGAATCTATATCTTCAAGGATGCTGATTCTGTTGTGATTATACTCTCTGTGTAGTACTGACTTGGAGTTCTCGATTTTATCGAACTGATGCCTGTTTTTAGTATGTGTTTGGCAAAACATGACTTTTCTATTAATAACGAAGAATACCTCTTAACTCCATAAGTCATTGGAAACCACATAACTCCAGTAGCACAGAAATACATGGTGCATAAACCGTTGAGAACACAGACTTCAAATTTATTAATAACTTGACTTGCAATCTGTAGTAAAATATGTGGGAACTATTGCTGTATCAATTTTCATAATTATTTAAAACAGTTATTTGTTTCTCCTGTAAAATTTACCAAAATGGAATTACGAGGTTTTCATTTCCCACCATCCATATACATTGTTCTCTTCATCATTTTAATCAAACTGTCACTGTAATTTCTAGTAATGCGCAATTCACTAACTTTACTTTCACCTTCTGACATATTTAAATCACTAACCCAATTGTAAGTATCTAACAGTTTCACAATTTGGCACTGGACAGATAACTATTCAAATTAGAACTAGTCATGTTGCTAGATCGAGTATTACTAATTTAATTTTTAACAAAAACTATTTTTTTTTTTTTTTTTCACTTTGTGAGCCTTCATTTTATACCCCCTGTGATTAGAATTAATATTTGTGTCCTAAAGTTTTAAAATATTTTTTTGTAAAAATAGTGTAATGGTTATTTAGAAGATGGGAGAGAAAAAACAGTTTTAAAATTATTGTATGAGATGCATACTCTGCATGTCAAATGCTACAAAGAGAGTTTATTGCTGATATATACGGTGGTATGTCAAACCATTCTAACAGGTTTTTCTGTTGGAATTGTTTGCTATTCAGTAAAAAATAGAAGCTCAAGCTGGACTAAAACTGGATTAACGCATTTAGCACATTTATCAGAATCAATTGCAGTCCATGAAACCACACTAAGAGAATTAAGATCAATGCTCAGTATTACGAGTTTTGGTAAAGGTTGAATGGAGACTGCATTAGATGATAAAAAAAAATCTGAAGTATCTTTGATAACTTTCATATAATTAGAATGAGATAGCAAAAGAGATACTATGGGCCAACATGCACACTCTATTGAGTAACATTAAGAAATTGGGAGTGGAACTAAACATAAATAAAATTAAATATATGTTCACACTCAGAAATATATTATATAATCGAAATGGACAGCTAATGACAAAGGAGGGAAATTTTTAAGAACTGGCTGAATGCAAATACCTAGGAACAATAATTACAAACTCAAAGTGCAGAAAGAAATCGAACACAACCTCAGTTCTGGAAGGTATGCTATTATGCAGGACTCTTGTTTGTCCCAACTTCTCTAAAAAAACAATAAACTTATAATAAATAAAACTGATATTCTTCAAATTACTTACTTACTCACTGGCACTATCGAACCCATAGGTTCATAGCCGCACGGACATAAGCTCTCCAAATATCCCATCCTGAGCTCATGCTTTCCGATCATTCCCTGTATGATCTATTTCCCTGAAATCATAGTTAATGTTATTCTCTCACCTCATTCTTGGTCTACCAACTGGGAGTTTTTCTTCTGGCTTTCCTACAAGAAGCTTCCATGCAAGTCTTTCATTCCCCATATGTGCAACATGTCCTGCCCATCGCAGTCTACGAGACTTAACTGTACATATTATATCTGGCTTCCTATAAAGACCATGTAGTTCATTGTTATGTAGTCTTCTCCATTCACCTGTTTGTTCACCTCTCTTTGGTCCAAAAATTTTCCTAAGCACTTTATTCTCAAATATGTAATCTCCTTTCCTCCCTTAAAGTAAGAGTCCATGTTTCGCACCCATATAATATAACTGGTAGAATAATAGCTCTATATATTTTCAGTTTAATGTTTTTTTAAAGGAGTTGGGACATCAAGAGTCTCTGCAATGCATAATAGCACGTATTTCCAGAATTGAGCCTATGTTTAATTTCTTTGTGGATCTCATCCCTATTTGTGATTATTGTTCCTAGGTATTTTAATTCAGCCACTTCCTCAAAATTTCCCTCATTTGTCATTAGCTGTCCATTTCCATTATATAATGAATTTCTATGTGTGACCATATATTTAGTTTTATTGATATTTACTTCCAGTCCTAATTTCTTAGCGTTACTCAATAGTGTGTGCATGTTGTCCTTTAGTATCACCTCGCTATTGGCCAATAATACTACATCATCAGCATAAACTAACAGCTTACTAACCCATCAGCGTGGATATTTAAACATGGCGTTCCTTTCCCAGATGCAGAAGGACGTGTTAATATGCCTGGACTTTTAAATATCCAAATGCAGATTGCCATACATTACGCGTTGATACATCTATGACTTTCTAGGCCTATAGGGAGTTTGTTAAACATTCTGGAGAACTTATTTTTTGTTGCTGCTGTGGTAGAAAAATCTCCCTTTTTATGACATAATTTACAACAGGCATGTGGAGTGAGTTAGCTACTTATTAGTGAAAGGAGATTAACTCTTTGTATTTTTTTTTTCTCTTCAGCTACGCCCTTCCTTCGAACTAGTGAATGCCCTATTTTGCCGAAAAGAAATATCTGTAAAGTGTCTCACTGTGTGGTCTCATAACTAACCTTTCTTTCAAAACCGACGTGGATCGTGTGTTTATAGACAAAAATCACATGTCTGAGACATTTCCAACTTCTAAAACAAATTTACGTGGCGAATTTGAAGTGTAGAATTATAAAAAAAAATTTAAAAAATATAATAGAGGGATAATAGTAATAATAATAATAATAATAATAATAATAATATAATAATAATTAATAATAATAGTAATAATAATAATAAAAATAATAATGGTAATGATACTAAAAATAAAATTAGTTATAATAGCAATAGTAATAGTAATAATAATAATAATAATAATAATAATAATAATAATAATAACAATAATAATAATAGCAATAATAGTAATATATGTACTGCACACTTCCAACACAGGTGCTCCCTTGCGGGAGTTTATTAACCAAGATAATCCATTCAACAAGTTTCCGTAATCATATAAATGAATTTATATCAAATAAAATTTAGATTCTCCAACTTTTATAAATATTGTACATAGTGAATCTGATGTGTGGAATTACGAAAATCTTTAATTTAAAAATATGAATGAAGGATAAATAGATAAAGTTTAGAATTATAAATTATAAGTAAACCTTTAGCAACAATTAAAAAAATTAATGCATTTTAACTTATATCTTGATGAAAGTATTAGGAAATCTCCATCTACAATTAAATATAACTTGTAATTAACCGATGAGATGAAAGACGCCATTCTATATCATTCTTTGTTTTGTTACTATATTCTATAGTGTTCTGTTCTAGTACAGGTCTTTCACTGTAATCTTAGAATTTTCATGCTATGATTGCAGCTTCATTAGGGAATTATGGTGTGGTAGCTTCCCACCCAGGGGATGATATTGATGGTAACAATGATGATAAAAGCTAGATGATGTCCATGGACCGTTTGGGCCTCAAAGCCCACTGCATGACAAGACAGTATTACACCTTGAGACCACAGATATAATAATTAATATTTATTAACACTTTCATTTTGTTATTTTTTTTATTTATTGACACACGCTTATTTGCCAGCATGTCAACAAGATACATGTGGTTAGCAGATCGCCTCAATGAGAGATCTATTAGGAAATTGAGGTGTAACTTGGAAGAAAGATGAACATAACGTGATATCTATGTAATCTAGATGTAATAAAACATTGCAAGTCTCGTAGGCTGCTATGGGTAGGGCATGTGGCACGAATAGGAAATTATATAGGAACTTTGTGTACGAAAACTAGAAGCAAAGTGCCCAGTAGGGTGGATAACCATAAAATGCAAGAAAAATATTAACCAGAATTTGAGGGAGATAAATTATACAAGACCCTCACTGCTGGGTTCCCGAGATCGAGTCTCGGTCACTCCATGTTGGCAGAAAAAAACGGAGCTTGGACAGGTTTTTCTCGGGGTTTTCTCCCGCCTTCCTCTGCCGCATTTTCATTCCACCATTTCTCCATACTCATCTCATCTCATCTCATCACATTCATTTCGTTTATCTGCCTCTGTGGTGGTGCGTCAGACATGGTCGGCCACACCCTTGTCATACACAGACCTCTATATATAGCGGCTTCATCTCATCTCATCCCTCGACCTGACCTTGACTTGGACACGAGTTGAGGATATTATTATAAATTATACAGGAATAATTGGAAAATATTATTTGGGATAGCAAAGTATGGAGATGTTATGTATGCATAATCATGACCTCTATGTTCGATGGTGCCATACATTTTAAGACAACACAAAAGAGTTGGTTTCCAATGTCCTTCATTTTTTTTTTAAATTGTCCCTTTCATTGAATATTTTAATAATAAATTCCGTTCTCTCTACCTTCCAAATCATGATATTGTAATTGATGAATCATTATGGTTATGGAGGAGCAAACATTTCCCTCCACTTAAAACTGCCAAATTTGATTTTAAAGTTTATGAATTGTGTGAATCTAGAACTGGGTATGTGGTCTCGAGGTAGCGTGCTGCCTTGTCACGCAGCTGACCGAGATTTGATTCCCAGTTGGGAGAGGCTTCTTGGGTGAGTTTTATTTCGGGGGTTTTCCTGACCTGTATGACAAATGTCAGGAAGCTTTAGGGCCCCAACGGTACCCGAAAATCATCCAGCCAACATCATCACCATTATCATTCACCGGTGTGGAAGCAACGGGAAGCTGCCACATCTATAATTCCCTAGTACAGCTACAAAGCATAGAATGAAAATGCTATGATTGCAGTGAAAGACCTGCCCTTCGGCAGAACACTATAGAATAGAATGGTCATTCATTGTTTACTTTCTATTAATCACAATTTGATATGTATCTAAAATAGTTACTTGGAGAGTAGAGTTTAAAAATACTACAGCACAGGGGTAATGCATGGACTTTTAAATGACCGCACAGAAGGGAGGAAACCGGTCTCGTATATATACGGCAAACCACGCTGAGGGGTTAATACCATTGAGTTGTAAGCCTTCCTCATTCTCTAAAGATTTAATGGCATGCTCTAGTACAAAATTAAATAGTAGAGGAGATAGTGCATCTCCTTGCTTCAACCCATTCTGGATTTCAAAAGTGTCTGAAAACTGTTTGCCTACACGCACCCTACTCTTTGTGCCATTTAGACACATTCGTATAAGTCTAACTAACTTTTTAGGAATTCCAAACTCCAACAGGATACTATATAACTTCTCCCTCTTAATTGAATCATATGCTTTTTTGAAGTCTACATATAGTTGATGTATACAGTACCATTATATTCCCATTTCTTTTCTAAAATCTGTCTTATACTAAAAATCTGATCTGTTATAGACCTGTTTCTTCTAAATGCACATTGATGATCTCCTAGAATGTCGTCAATATAGGGAGTAAGTCTGCTTACTAAATGCACATTGATGATCTAGAATGTCATCAATATAGGGAGTAAGTCTGCTTACTAATATATTTGTAAGAATTTTGTACGAAGTTGAAAGTAATGAGATGCCCCTGTAGTTGTTGCAATAAGTTTTATCTCCTTTCTTATAAAGTGGTACAATAATTGATTCCTTCCATTCATCTGTAAGAGCTTCTTTTTCCCAAATCATACTAAGCAACCAGCGTATCTTGTCCATCAATTTTTCTACATGTGGCACGTGGACTCTTATTTTAATCGAGAGAAAAATATTATGAGTATTTGAGAATAAACTTGTTAGGAACCTTTTTGGACCAAAGAGAGATTATCTGAGAGGTGAATGGAGAAGACTCCTTAACAGTGAGCAACATGGTCTTTATAGGAAGTCAGATATAATAAGAACAATTAAGTTTCATAGACTTCGATGGGCAGGTCATGTGGCACAAATGGGTAATGAATGAAGTGCATGGAAGCTTCTTGTAGGAAAATCAGAGGGAAAACGCCCAGTTGATAGACCATGAATGAGGTGGGAGAATAACATTAACCATGATTTGAGGGAAGTAGATTACACAGTGATGACTGGAATACATTAGTTCAGGATAGGGATGTATGAAGAGCTTTATCTCCATGTGACCATGATACTGGAGGTTTGACAGTGCCAGTGAGTGAGTAAGTTAGTTATAATCAGAATGAACAATGCAACAGAGAATTTGTTAAAATACTTATTAATACCATGGGTTCTGAGTAAACAGGAAGTGGTTTTTCATGGCCACGATAAAACTGAAACCATCTACTGAACATTTAGAAACAACAGCTGTGTTTAAAGGACTTTCACATCATATTCAGAATGATCTCATGTAGACTGTTAGTTGTGCAGTTTTAGCAAAAGTTAAGTAGAAAGTTAGTGATACCACTTGCAACAATAGGCCAAATTTCTGCTGTATTGAACTATGCCCATAATGGTGAAATACATTAACAATTTTTAGGTTTATCAGATATCACATTGCATCATCATGCTTGTGATATTACAGAGATAATAATCAAACGTTATTATATATCAAGCTGAGCCATTAAAAGCAATTCAGAGTTGGATTAAACAAACACAATCCAGAAGCCATGATTGTGCACATATGCTTAATCTAGTTCTATCTCAAAGTGGAAATCAAATACCCGAATGCAAAGTATTTTAGCATGCTTCATGGACTTGCACTCCACAACAAACCAAGTTTTTGGTCGAGTTTTTGTTACATTGTAGGGTTCTACACATGTACTGAATTATATGGAATTATTTTTCATGACTCATTAGCACATTGAGCTTGTACAGAAATGAACTATCTGATATATTCCAGGCTATGTTAGGGTCTCCAAAGGAAATGTCTTTTCTATAAACAGGCATTTACTAATTAACATATTGAATACTTTTAACGACTCTCCCTCATGAGCAGGTAGGAAGTCCAAACAGCTCTACCATAACCTAGACTTATTATGTTAAAACCACCCACTGTAAGAAGCTACGTTTTTTTTAGTGGTTAAATTTTCAGTTCACCATCTGTAAAATTTGTTGCTGGTTTATATGAAGTATATAAGGCCTAGTGTATTGTATAGTTTTAGTTATTATTATAGAGTAGTATAGTTGTAAGTATTTATTACGGTAAAATATAAGTGAATATAGATTCAGTGTTTATTTTTCGAACTTCATAGATGTAAATTTAACTTTTCTTTTTGCAATATGTCAGCAAACAGGAGAGAATGCATTGCTATTGAGAAACTAAGTGAAGTAATGAAAGTTATGTGACAGTGATTGTAGTGAATTATCATTGAACAATGCAATAACATACAATGACAATGTAAGTGAACATGCTACTGATGGTAGTGACAGTGAATCTGAAGAATCAGATTCAGAAATTAGCAGTGCTCATAAACATAGGAAAATTACACATCAATGTCGTAATAGTGCTAGTACGTCAAATTGTGTATCAAATGATATAACTGTCACAACCATATTGCAATGGTCTCCTATTAAGAACAACCCCACAATTTGGAAGTAGGCCTATACTGAAATTTGTGAAGTAAGTGACATTGTCATGAAAAATATTGGAGATAAAATTTATGTTTATAAAGTTCTTAACAAGTTTTTAGATAATGACTTTTGGGAAATGAAAAGTAGGGAGACTAATAAATATGCCCACATCAGTGTTCTCAGCAATCCGAGTTACGAAAGGAAATTTTATGATAATAAAGTGGATAGATACAACCCCTGATGAAGTGAAGACCTATTTTGCACTATGCATCTTTATGAGTCAAGTTAGACAACTTAAAATGGTATTAGAGCAAATGAGCAGTTTTAGAAACACCAATTTAAAGCAAAACTATGCCCTTCAGAAGAATCTTCTTCACTTCAAAGACAATGAATCTGTAATTAGAGGGGAAAGAATTTACAAAATTAGACCTTTGGTAGAGTGTTTGAATACAAAATTTCTGTCCATGTATGTTCCAAGTGAAGACATTTCACTTGACGAATCTCTTACGAAACTTTAAGGTAGACTGGCTTATGTTCAATTCAACCCCTCTAAACGGGCGTGATTCAGAATAAAATATTACAAATTGTGCAAGTCTTCCTTGGGATATTGTATGAGGTGCAAAATATACACAGGAGAAAATGCATAAGAAAATTGAGATTTTACTGCAAGTGAGAGTGTAGTCCTGGAGTTAGCAATCATTCCAAGAGAAAGGCTACACTTTATATTAAATTAATGTTGGGAAGTAAACATTATGAGGTATAATCACTGAAATTGATTGGAGAACATTTTTTTGACTAATCAGTCGAGAGTGTGTGCCAGTAATAAGAACAGGAGCGAAACAACATGGGAATGTGAGAAATATCTTGTTGCTCTGCATGTTCCAGAGTGTTTCTGGAAGTATCACACCCTTCAGAAATACTAGGCGAGTTACGTACAGTTCTTATCTATAGTATTTCATAATTTACAGGTCAATACATAACTAAGACAATTTGAGAAGAGAGATGGCAAGAACTTTCTATGACTTGATAACAAATAGGTCTATAAATATTTAATTTTAGGAAGTTATATTTTGAGGTTATTTTAATTATATTATTATTAGTCTGGACATCTTACCTCAATATTAATATTGAGGTAAGATGTCCAGACTAAAAATAATATAATTAAATAGGTCTCTGCTTACTTAAATTTCATATGTTTATTTTCATTTATTTTTATTATATATATTGTTATTGTTATTTTTTTCCATTCTTGTTTGAACATACAATTTGTGTTTACTTTCAAGGAATGACTGAGAACTGTTAGTAAAAGATGGTTTTAGAAATGTTTTGTCAACTTGCACAGCTTTGAAACTAACAAAACATAATGGGATACAATGCACAAAAGATGGCAGGCAGACCACATTCCTTTGCTATTCTTAAAAGTACAAAATACTAAAGAAAAATAGGGGTAAACATACTATCTGAAATCATAAGTGATAGAACACAGTCTGTGCAGTCTGTATTCTGATTTAAAATCCAGTGCAGCTGTGGAGATATAAATGGATTTCCAGTGAACATACTAGATGCTTTAAACATATCTCCTGTGGGCTAATATAGAGAATTTTCATTTTTATTAAACATAAATTAATCAAATATTTTCTTACACCGACATGCTCTTCAAAATGGAGGTAGACATGCTCTTCAAAATGGAGGTATGTACTGTTGGAGTAAGATTCATGAAATTTGCATTAAAAAACTTATGAGTAGAGGCGTGAATTCCAACCCCAGCTACTCCAGCACTGCTGGTTAATTAGTATATTAATAATTTGAATTAAAAAAATAATATATTTGCCAAATTCCATTCAAATCAATTATGTGTGAACATAAAAATTCAAAATTCCCACCGCGCCAACAGACATGTATCGCATTCGGTTTGACGGAGCCATCTGTGTATTCACATTATCTCCACATAGAAACACATATAGTGGTTCCTCTATGATATCCCCACCAACTCCAGCTATTGCACTACAGATGAATCTACACAAGCAAATTACATCACTGCCTGCTACATCCAACGATAGACCATCCACTAGATGAAGCTTGTGAGCTTGTGTCTTATTCCATTGACATTTTATTGGATACCAGCTAGCTGTACCAAGTTAATGTCACAATTCGAATAAGTATATAGAAGGTCGAATGATGTTTCGACTTATTGATTCACGAAACATTCATTTTGATGAAGAAACGTGGATTGGCTGATGTAAGAAGCACCAATTCCCCAGAAATAGAATTTTTCGAAATAATTTTTTTAATTTATAATGTATAATTTAATAACACTAACACAGAACCAGTCCATCCAAAACCATAGAATAATAGAAGCCAAAAAATGCATCAAGATGTTAAAAAATGTAAATTGGTAAGAAAAACAAATTCTTTTTCTCTCTCCTAGATGGCAGAAAGACTACTTTCTTGCTGCGTTTTCACATTTGTGATAACAGTGTTCCTTGAGTGTATTTATGTTAATTTGTAGATGATGTGTTTTCATTCATGTTCGCAGTTGTTAGATTTAATACTTCTCTGTGTTTGAAGAATATTTTTGACACTATAGGTGAATGGATACAGTATCAAAAATTAGATCCGTGGTTCCATGAAAAGTGTCAAGGGTTGACTCTTTATAAGTGGGATTTCATATGCAATGGATGTAACATGGAGAGTGATTACAGAGTTTGTCACAAATTTATTCTAATACTATCACGAAATTACCCAAGTTCTTCAAACCCCCAGAAAAAAATAGATATATAATTTATACCATCTTGGTAATAAAATTAAATACTTATTCGACAACTCAGCATATATATTTCATTCATGTATCCTCAACTTAATTATTCCTATGACTCTTACAAGAAATTATCATAATATTAAGGTATAATAGTCTAAAAGACTATTATCTCGATATTTGCCGAGTTTGCTATCTTTTTCCAAACAATCAGTACCATAAGCTTCTCTAAATGTTTCAAAAGTTTAGTTTAATTTTTTGAGTCTCTAGCAAACTATGAGCTGCAATTGCCAATTTTTCAATTTCATCTTTTTTTATATATTTATAAGATATTCTTTTGTATGAGTATCAAAATTGCTTTTAGTTTTCTCATGTGTACTTTATTGCAGTCATTGCAACTAACTTGATACATTCCATATTATTTACCATCTGGAGTATCAACTTTTTATTAGTTATTAGAAGATTACCCAGGCTGAATTTGTTTATTGGTGCTAATGCAATACTAAATTTGTTAAGTTTTTTTTTATATTTCTGTGGGTTTCACGATGGTAAATGATTTTCATGAATTGTTTTTTATTCCTTAAATTAGATTATAGGGTGGAGTATTCTTTTAATTTTTTGTCGTTGTTTGAATTTCTTTAGCTTATTTATTTTACATCCTTTCCAAAGCCCTGTTTAAAATGTGATTGTATTCTTTCTTAAAAGTATCTTCACTTACTGGAATGTTAGTTATTTTGTATATTAAACTGTTGAAAATTGTATGTTTATGTGCTGTGTAATTAAAACGTGAATATTTAATGCAATTATCTGTCTGAATATATTTTCTGTGGATGCAGAATTCAATTTTTTGTTGCTGTTCATTCCGAATTATATATAGAGGCAGAAACAGAATTTGGTTATTTTTTTCTAATTCTATAGTAAATTTTACAGATTCATCTTGAAAGTTATGTGATTCCAAATACATCCTCAATATCATCATTAATGATTAAACTTTAAGGTCTGTTCCGATCTCATGTTAGAATTGGTCTGTCCATCTTTTACTGCATCTTCCTACATTTCTTTGTCCTAGTGATTTGTAATAAAGAATCTGTTTCGGAATTCTGTTGTTATCCATTCTAATGATGTGTCCATCCATTCATCTCTGTTTTGCGCAATTCTATGTAATAGTTTGAGTATATTTTCATATATTTTAAGTTTTGATATGTTTATTGTATAAATTAATGAGTCAATTTTTAACATCTTACCTCTTATTTTATGTTTCTTCAAACACGGAACTAGTTTTCGAGAGAAGGATTTCTCTCATTTTCAACCGACATTATGACTACTGGATTTTCGTTGGAATCTCCATCAATAACATTGCCATCTGGTGTTGATTTGATGAACTTTGAGATGAGGTCACATTCATCAGGAATCTCGAAATTCATGGATCTAAATTTGTTCTTCTGAATATATATCTTCTTCCAAATTTTCAATTTCAAAGATTTTTCCAACTGTTTTAAAAGTAGGGCTTCTTTTTCAATTTTATGATTCTCCAATAAACTATGTGCTGCAATAGCTGACTATTCAATTTCACCATTTTCAATATTTCTGAAGTGTTCCTTAGTGCGAGTGTCCAAATTTCTTTTTGTTTTTCCTATGTATGCTTTATTGCAGTCCTTACAATTAATTTGATAAATTCCAGATTTTTTGCCATCTGGGGTGTTCTTCTTCTTCCTCCTTTCATGAGATAGACCTAGTGGTCTATTACGGTCTCAATCCAACGTTTGAAGGGTCTGCCCAAAGATCTCTTGCCTGGTGCCTGGTAATTTAAGATCTGACGTGGTATTCTTGTTCTGCTCATTCTTCGTACGTGAGATTTCCAGTTGTTTCTGTATTTTTGTACATATTCCATGACTGATTCTGTGTGTAATTCTTTGAGAATATCAGAATTCCTTTTATGGTCTGTCCTTGAATAGCCCGCAGTACGTCTCATAAATTTCATTTCTGCCGCAGTTAGTCTTTGTTCATCTACACTGCGAATTGTCCAGGCCTCACTGCCATAACATAATATGGGTCTGGCCAGTGTTTTATAAATTCTAATTCGTGTGTGTGTTGCTATACTGTGTTTGGCTTGAAAATATTATTTATAATTCCTGTTACTCTGTTAAATTTTATAATTTTTTGACTAAAATCTTTTCTTCTTCATATGCAACTTGGTATCCGAGATAGTTAAATGTATTGGTTTGTTCTAATATTTTATTATTAATAACAATTTTACTGTGAATTAGGTTTTTTCCTAGGAAAGCCATGACTTTAGATTTTTCTGTTGAGATTTCCATGTTGCAGTTTATTGCAATTTGGTGAAGGGAGTGGACTGAACGTTGTAGGTCATCTTCTGAATTTGCTATAAACACAATGTCATCTGCAAATAATAGGGTGTCTAGATTATATAATCTATTAAGTGGTATACTGCCATGTGGTTGTAGTCTCCATTCTTTAATAATTGAGTTCATGTATATTATGAAGAGCATTGGTGAAGGACCACATCCTTGTCTAGCTCCTTGATTAATTGGTCTGCATTCCGAGATTTTATTTTCAATCTTAACTTGGATGTAATTACTATTTAACGAATAAAATTAAGCTGTTTACTCACAAAACCATTATTTAACTATAGTTATTTTAAAATATTTATATATTTAATGTAAACGGCGATGTTTGAGAACAAATGAGAAACGATTGGTATGCTTCATCTGCTTCTTTTGTTTATCACTGCTACCAGATCATACTATTTATTGCCAAAGGAACGCAAAGGAATTGTAAGAATGCTCTCTAGTGGAGAAAAAATGAAACACATCAAACTGTATATTAATTCATTTCTGATGTCGTATGATGTAAATATGACAATTATATTTTTCTGGATTATTACCTGGGAAAAAATATATTTAAGAAAGTGCAAACAGTGGTTTCTTTTTTTGGTGGTATAATCAATTGCTACAAATGTTGACATGTATGCACTATATATACAATCTGGTAGCCGTATTTCTTATAGGCTGAGTAACTGCAAAATAACGGTCAGACCTGTTCAGAATATTAAAAAGGAGCTTTGTTTAATATGGTAATTATAACACTGATAAATATTTCGTGAAACACAACTCTGATTGGTTGTAAAACAGAAATCATTGAAACGTGATTGGTCATTGACTCCCATTTGGGGCATGAGTTAAATAGTCCTTATAAATATCATATATAGCTTTTATCAGTTGGTCTGGGATTCCATCATATTTGAGAATTTCTAATAATTTGTTTCTATTTACTTTGTCAAATGCCTTCTTCAAGTCAATAAACACCATGTGTGTTTCAATATTAAACTCTCTGTGTTTTTCTATTAGAATTTTAATAGTGAAGTATCCATCTGTACAGGATCTTACTTTTCGGAATCCATTTTGCACTTCATCTAATACATTGTCATAATAATCAGCTAATTTTGATTTGAGCAACTTGGTGTAGATTCTGTAGCCTGAGTCCAAAAGGCTTATTCCTCTGAAGTTATCACAGTTATTTATATCTCCTTTTTTGTGTAGTGGGATTACAACAGCTTGTTGCCAGCTCTTTGGCGGAGGGCCCTCATTATAAATTCTATTTAAAAAATTGAGAAATCTTTCATTAAAGGCAGAGCTGGCATACTTAAATAATTCCAGATTAATACCATCTTCGCCTGGTGTTTTGTTATTTTTGCAGTGGACGAGTATTGTATTTAATTCATCTAAAGTAAAAGCATCTATGTAATTATTGTTAGAAGTTACGAGATTTAAATTTTCGTTTTTTTGCAGCCACAACTTTTGAAAATATTCTGTCCAATTTTCTAAAGGAATTGTATTTAGTTTAACTCTTTCATGTAGCTCTCCATTTAATTGCCTTAGTATTTTATATGTTTTTGGATTTGGTCTTGTAATGTCCGTTTCCAATTGGGTAACAAAATTATTCCAATTTTCTCTGTGATATCTTCTAACTTCTCTTTTTGCTTTCTGTTTGTAATCTACACTGCTCAAAAAAATTAGGGGATATTGTAGAATTACCTACTAAGACTATGTTTTTTGGAATAGTATTAGATGCAATCACTTTCTATTACTCCAAGATAATGTAAACAAGAGTTTGAAGTTGCGTAACCTTGGTACCACACCAGACGGCTGTGTCTGTACTGTTGATGTGAAAGTGTGGTGTGGGGGTGAATGTTTTGTTGCTGTTTTTAAATCCAGTCCAGTTTTCAGTTAGTGAATGACTTGCCTTAGGAACAGTAATGCCCCGACAATGTGATTTACCTGAACCAATGGCTTGGAGGGCCATAGGAAGGATGGAAGCTGGACAGACACAAACAAGAGGTGGCACAAGCCATTGGGGTGTCTCAAAGCGTGATTTCCAGGCTTTGGAATCGATTTCAAAGAACAGATACTGTTCACAGAAGAGCCGGACAAGGTCGACCACAGGCAACAACAGCAAGGGATGACCGTTACCTCATGTTAACAGCCCGTCAGAATAGACAGCAGACTGCAACTCAACTGCGAAATACACTTCAAACAGCAACAGGACGCAGGGTGTCAACTCAAACTGTCCGTAATCGACTGCATGGAAGTGGTCTCTATTCCCCTAGGGCCATAGTGTGTACCAGGTTAACTCCACAACACCGTAGAGATCTCAGAAACTGGGCGGAGGAACATCGTGGATGGAGGCATGCCGAATGGGATCAGTTCTTTTTTCTGATGAGTCACGATTCAACGTGGTATGTGATAGTCGGCGTGTATTCATCTGGAGGGAAAAAGGGACACGAAACAATCCAGCATTTGTCACGTGAAACATCACCATATGGTGGCGGTGGATTGATCGTGTGGGCAGGAGTCAGTAGTGGTGGACGTATGGACCTCTACGTCATCCAAGGTGGTACTTTGACTGCGGTAAGGTATAGAGATGAGATTCTCCGACCTTTTGCCGTGCCTTATGCTGGTGCCATAGGTGATTATTTTCTTTTTATGGATGATAATGCACGACCCCCCCCACAGAGCTGGCTTGGTGGACGACATGCTGGAAGTGGAGGGTATCGAGCGTATGCAATGGCCAGCTTCCTCCCCGGACTTAAATCCGATAGAGCATGTGTGGGGCGCATTGCAGGCAGACCAGCACCTCCCACAACTGTTCCAGAGCTGCACATTGCTCTTATGGAAGAGTGGCCACGTATCCCTCAAGAACTCATTGCTAACCTCATTGCATCAATGCCACACAGGTGTGAGGCAGTGCTGGCCGTTCGAGGAGACCATACACCATACTAAAGAAACATTTTCACCCATGTTAATGCTGCTTTGTTTGTTTTCCATATTCCTAATCAGGATCTCTTAGACATCTGGTGTGGTACAGAGGTTACGTAACAACTTCAAACTCTTGTTTATATTCTTTTGGAGTAATAGAAAGTGATTGCATCTAATACTGTTCCTAAAAACATAGACTTAGTAGGTTATTCTACAATATCCCCTAATTTTTTTGAGCAGTGTATTTCATCAGCAAGTGTTCTAGTTGATAGATATTTTCGATATGCTTCTCGTTTATCATTAATAATTCTGGCGAGGTTTTCATCCCACTTCCGTAAGCCATGTCTTCTTGTCCATCTCTTCTTTCTTCCTATACTTTCATTGGCTGCTGTGTTTAACATATATTTTAGATTGGTCCATTCTTCTTCTATAGTGTTGCCAATTTCTACGTTGAGTAAGTTTGATAACCTCTTCTGGTAAGGCCAGTGGATACTACGATCATTTAATAGTTGCACCTTGTAGGTGTATGTGGGTTGTGTTATAAATGATTTCTTCTTATACCATCTCGGAGGAAATCGTGCTGGAGCAATTAGCAACTACTCTCGTGTCTAGTATAATATCTGCTAATTTCTTATTTGCTATCACATAATCTATTATTGGACCGTTGTCCTCTTGCTTCCCAGGTATATTTATGACTGTCAATGTGTTTGAAGTGACTATTCATAACTTTTAAATGATTATACATCGCAAAATCAGTTTATCTTTCTCCATTTTTATTTAGTGTGTTTTCTCCATGAGTGCCTATGCATGTTCCTCTTTTGATGTTGCCAATTCGTGAATTTAAATCTCCCATAAGTAATAAATAACCTGATTTAGGTATTTTATCCATAATACGTTGTAATTTTTTATAGAATTTTATATTTTCATCTTCTGCACCTTCTACTGGAGCATATAATCCAATAATACTTAAATATCCTCTGAAAGTTTTGATTCTTAATTGAATAATTTTCTTATTAGTTATAAATAGATTACCAAGGCTAAATTTGTTTATCAGTGCCAATGTAATATTGATTTTCTTGAAAATTTTTTTAATTTGTTATGTATTTCAGGATGATACGTAATTTTCTTAAATTGTTTTCCTTTCTTTGAATCAGATTGCTTGGTAGTGTATTCTTTTAATCTTTTTTGTTGTCTGAATTTCTTTTAATTTATTTACAATTATTTCTTTTCCAAAACCATTTAAATTGGCTATGTTCAAAATGTGATTGTATTCTTTCTTAAAATCTTCTTCATTTAATGGAACATTTAATAATCTATATATCAAACTGTTGAAAATTGCATGTTTATGCGCAATATGATTGAAACCTGAAGATTTTATATAATTGTCTATATGAGTATCCTTCCTATATATATTGAATTCAATTTTTCCTTGTAGTTCATTCATTATTAAGTAAAGGTCCAAAAATGTGGATTTTTTTATCGTTTTCCAATTCCCGGAGTAAATTTTACAGTTCCATATTGAAGGTTGAGTAATTTCAATGCATCTTCAATATATTTAGAATTTATCAAAGAGAAAATATCACCTACATATCTATACCAACATTTGAACATCCAGGGATAAACATTGGTGATATGAGACTCGAAATAACCCACAAATAAATTTACCAAAAATGGTGAAAGTGGGAACATCCAGGGATAAACATTGGTGATATGAGACTCTAAATAACCCATAAATAAATTTGCCAAAAATGGTGAAAGTGGGTTACCCATAGAAAGATCTGAAATTTGTTTGTAAAATTTTTCATTGAAGGTGAAAACATTATTATCAATGCAAATTTTTGTAAGAATTAAATACTCTTCTATTAAATTTAATTTTGGGAAGTGATATTTTGAGGTTATTTTAATTATATTAGTTTTAGTCTGATCATCTTACCTCAATGTTAACGTTGATTTGTTCTTGGACATGTTTCAAAACAATTCTGTTTTATCGCCAGCTTGTCCAGACTGGTTTGATTTATGTTGCATTATGTTGCACACCCTGGATGTTGATGTCAGCTCCATCCTGTGGTTGGCCAAAGAATCTCCAAACAAGGTCACGCTCCGTCGGTATTTCAAAATTCATAACTCTGTTTTTGTTCTTCTGAATCAAATTTTATAAGATTCATGATGTGTTCCGTTGAGGTATTATTCAAAATTAATATAAAATTATTGAATATTCACCTGAAAGGTTCGTCTCCTCAACTTAATTAATTATTTAACTGTAGCGCTTTCGGGACTTGTCCCATCATCGGCAGGATTCAAAACTGGTGTTTCACTGAAGATCTGGTAGAGGGGGTTGCAAGTATTGGGTTCGTTTTCGTTTATCAGGTTGTCATTGTTCTGAGCTGCTTTCATGATTTCCATCTCTTCGAGTATGTTTATCTTCGGTGGATTATTTTCTCTGTGCATTACTGTTAGGGTGTTTTCAATATTTAACATGAAATGTCCTTCATGGATAACGTGTTTTGCATAGCTTGATTTTCCTGCTGCGTGAAGGAAGTCTCGAAAATGTTCTTTGAATCTGATGTTAAAACTCCTGTTTGTCCTTCCGATATAAAATTTGTTGCAGTCCTTACACGTCAGTTTATAAACTCCTTTGCTGTTGAAAATGTTATTTTCTTCAATGTTATTGTTTATTATGTTGTTTAATTTGTTACTGTTTCTGTATGCTGTTTTTACGTTTTTATCGGCTTTCTTTAGTGTATTGGCTAATTGTTCTTCCTTTTTTGTTTATTTACGAGCTTATCTATGATTTCTTCATTATAGCCATTGGTTTATGCCATTTAATGTAGTTGAGTTCTTGGATATAATTGTCTTTGCTTAATGGGAGTTTCAACATTCTACTGACTAAGCTATTAAATGTACTAATTTTCTGTTGAAAAAGGTGTGTAGATTTTTTGTTTATGGCGAGAGCATTGTTTCTAGGTTTCCGGTAGATACCGATTTCTAGTTTATTGTTGTGTAGATTTTTGGTTATAGACAAATCTAAGTAGTTTATGCTATTATTAACTTGTATTTCTTCAGTGAAAGTGATTTTTTCATGCATGTTATTTAAGTCTTGTAGTATTTCTTTTTCTATTCTGTTTTCATTGTCGTATATTACTAGTATGTCATCGACTTATTGTATAATTAGTTTTATGTTGAATTTGTGTATTAGTTCCTTAAAATGTTTATTTTCCAGTTCTTGTAGGAAGATTTCTGCCATTATTCCGGATGTAGGACTCCCCATCAGGATCCCGTCTTCTTGAATAAATAGTTAATTGTTAAATTGGAAGTAATTTTGCTTTATTGTTGTTGTTATTAGTTTGTTTAACTGATTGATATAGTTTTCTTCAAGTTTACTGTCTGTTAGTTTTTGTTTTATTATGTTTGCTGTTTCGTTTATCGGAATATTTGTGTAGAGGTTTTTTATGTCGAATGACGTCTTTTTAGTGTTCCTATTGATTTCTAAATTCTGTAGTTTGTCTGCTAGTTCAAATGAGTTCTTAATTGTTCTTCTGAATATAGATTTTTTTCCCAAATAGTCAGCTCTTTTGTATTTTCTAACTGTTTTAATAATTTAGTGTCTGAATTTATATTATGTTTTTCAGACCAAATATGAGAAGCAACTGGAGATTTTTCTATTTCCCCATTTTTAATATTTCTTATGTGTTCTTCGGTTCTAATTTTTAGGTTCCTTTTTGTTTTTCCTATATATCTTTTCACAACCCACACATTCAATTTGATATATTCCTGACTTTTTATTTTTATCAGTTTTTTCAATTTTTGTTGTTTTCTATTAGTTTATTTAAACTGTAGTTATTTTTCGGTGCTAATTTAATATAGTAGTAGTAGTAAAATGCCCATTAGCTTGGATGTGTTCCATTTGCTTTCTTGCTTCCCAATAGTGTCCTGCCAGAGTTCTTGTAGGTGACATCTTCCGAGCCTCACAGCTAGCAAGATGATCTTTGTTCATGGTAGTGTTATTGTCTTGGCACAAGATACAATTTGGAGAGTTGAAGATTCCAATTTTATGGAGGTGTGCTGCCAGGTAGTCATGGCCTGTTAACAGTCTGAATGTTGCTACTGCTTCATGTCTTGGTTGTACAGGTATTAAGTTTTTACTCTGTGAGATAGCTGCCCATGGTTTCTCATTACTTTGTGATTTGAAGTGCTCCATCAGTTCATTCTGGAAGTTTCTTTTAATTATAATTTTTGCAGAATGGTAGGGCAGGGATTGATTTGTTTTCTGTAAAATTTTGGTGCCCATTTTTTGCTAAAAGATCCGCCATTTCATTTCCATGTACCCCGCAATGAGAGGGGAGCCATTGGAGCTGGATAATTTTATTTTGTTTGGTCAATAATCTTATCTTTTTTATTTCCAACACTTTTCTGGAGATAGGAGAGTTATATGTTGTTATTGCTTGTATAGCTGATGTTGAATCACTTAGTACAACTGCTCTCTGAAATGTATTTATTCTGTAGAGGAGTTGTGTTAGTGCTAACTCTATTGCCTGAATTTCTCCATTGAAGTGTGTGTAATTTTTCCCTACTGCAACATAGAAGCTAAACAGTTTTGAGTAAATTCCAGCTCCAGCTCCGTCTTCTATTTCCATTCTGGATCCATCTGTATAGATATGTACCCATTGCGGTTCAGGATATAGACTGTGAATTGTTTCCAATGTGATTTGTTTTAGTTCATCTGGGGTCATTTCATTTTTTTAAAACATGTTTGATTAAATTTGTGTTAAAGCAATATCTATATCTTCCAGAGGTGATACTGGTAAGAGAAGTTTTTCTGGATTTTGGTTTGGGTTATACTGTTTTTGTAGTTTGATTGCTTTCTGTATGAAGCCATATTGAGTTTTAAGGTTTCTCTTTCTGTCTTTATAGTTTATCCAGTAGTTATCATGTGGGATTCTTATTAATTTTTCATATTGTAATAAGGCCTGTTTGTTAATCCGATGGGCTATTGGATTATTTTCAGTAAATATCTGCATTGCTGTTATGGGTGTAGATTTGGCTGCACCTGTTATCAGTCGTAAGGCATTATTCTGGGTTACTTCTAATTTGTTTAGGGTATTATTATTACAGGTCTGATCAAGGCTTCACTTCCATATAGTAATATAGGTTTTATGTATGTCTTGTATGTATTATTTAATACGGACCTAGAACATCCCCATTTTGTTCTTGCTAATCTCTTTAAAATGTTGAACCTTTTGTTCACCTTTTCTGTTGTAGTTTTAACATGATATTCCCATTTCATTTTTGTATCAAATTGTATACTTAAGATATTTAACATAATCTTGATGTTGTATGTTTTGACCATTGATTTTGAGGCAGAGCTCTGGTAGTGTATGTGCTAATGAAAATATCTTATAACAGGTTTTGCTAGTATTAATTTTCATGCAGTTATCCCTGCACCACTGTTCCAGTGAGAAATGGCTTTATTTATTTGTGGGGTTAGTTTATGTTGCAGATTTTTAGGTGTGGTTGTCCAAATTGTTAAGTCATCAGCATAGAGTGTACAGTCAATGTTTTCATTTTTATAATTTAATATTAAACTTCTCAAATATCTTTTGGAATTTATTGTGTACCCATGGGTGATATGTGAATTTCCTATATTTTTTCATAGGTGGTTCTTCTTTTTCAAGAGTACTTCTCTTTATCATTTTTTGTTTTTTATACTTTTCTACCCTTTTATGTACCATTTTTTCATCAAAGCCATTTTCTCTTGATAAACCCGAAGTAATCTTGAAAAAGAGAACCACCTATGAAAAATTATAGGAAATTCACATATCACCCTGGGTACACAATAAATTCCAAAAGATATTTGAGAAGTTTAATATTAAATTAGCACTGAAAAATAACTACAGTTTAAATAAACTAATTAAAACCAACAAAAATGAAAAAAACTGATAAAAATAAAAAAGTCAGGAATATATCTAATTGAATGCATGGGTTGTGAAAAGATATATACGAAAAACAAAAAGAAACCTAAAAAATTAGAACCAAAGAACACATAAGAAATATTAAAAATGGGGAAATAGAAAAATCTGCACTTGCTGCTCATATTTGGTCTGGAAAACATATTATAAATTCAGACACTAAATTATTAAAACAGTTAGAAAATACAAAAGAGGTGACTATTTGGGAAAAAATCTATATTCAGAAGAACAAAAACAAAGTTATGAATTTTAAAATACCGACGGAGCGTGACCTTGTTTGGAGGTTCTTTGGCCAATCACAGGATGGAGCTGACATTGACATCCAGGGTGTGCAACATAATGCAACATAAATCAAACCAGTCTGGACAAGCTGATGATAAAACAGAATTGTTTTGAAACATGTCCAAGAACAAATCAACATTAATATTGAGGTAAGATGATCAGACCAAAAATACTATAATTCTTCTACGATTTCTCTTTTAGTTTTAAGGAACTTAGTCACATTTGGCAAATTTATTTATGGGTTATTTAGAGTCCATATCGCCAATGTTTATCCCTGGATGTTCAAATGTTATTGATATGTTGATGATACGTTATTGATGGAGATTCCAATGATTCCAACAAAAATCTGGTAGTCATAATGTCGGTTGAAAATGTGAGAGATCCTTCTCTTGAAAACTAGTTCCCGTGTTTGAAGAAACATAAAATATGAGGTATGATGTTAAAAATTGACTCATTAATTTACAAATTAAGAACTTCATAATGTTATTTCCCACATTTAACTATGTTATTGTATAGCTAGCCACAATACTTAAAAACCTCATTACTAACATTTCTATTCTTTGTTCCTGGTTTTTTTTTAAGACCCAGTGTTCCGATCTATATAACCATCCACAATATATTTGGAATTTATTACTGAGAAAATATCATCAACATATCTGTACCAACACATGGGTAAGCATTGGTGATGTGGCATTCGAGAAAACCCATAAAAAAATTAGCCAAAAATGTAGATAGCAGATTACCAATCACCAAACATAAGATTTGTTTATAAAATTTTCTGTTGAAAATTCAGAAACATTCTATTAAGTGAGGATAATTTTAAGAAATAATACAATCATATTTTATACATAGCTTTGGAATTAAAAAAAAAGAAATAAGTTAAAGAAATTCAAACAACAAAAAAAGATTAAAAGAATATACCACTCAACAAACAAAATCATTTAAAAAATAATTAATTAACATCCTGAAAAACTCAGATAATTAAAAAAAATATTAGCAAATTTAATATTACATTAGCACTAATAAACAAATTCAGTCTTCTAATAGCTAACAAAAAAGTTGAACTTTTAAAGGAAAAAATTACTAAGCCTAGGCTTTTGTAGGAAAAAATCACTAAGTCTAGGCTTTGAAACCAGTCTAGTTACAAGACTGAATACGTGGTGAGGTATGAAACATTTTAATTTAATCTTAATAAAAAAGTTAACACCCCAGATAATAAAAAAAAATCTGGAATTTATCAAATTAATTGCAATGAGTGCAATAAAGGATACATAGGAAAAACTAAAAGGAATTTAGATACTCATACAAAAGAACACTTCAGGAATATTAAAAATGGGTAAATTGAGAAATCAGCAATTGCAGCTCACAGTTTGCTATAGAATCACAAAATTGGAAAAGAAACTAAACTTTTGAAACATTTAGAGAAGCCTATGGAATTGACAGTTTGGGAAAACCTACATTCATAATAACAAATTTAGATACATGATTTTTGAAGTTCCCAGTAAGCAAGATTTGATCTCAAATTTAATTAAAAATGGTACCATATGGCAGTTGGCAGTTGGTTGTAATGGTGGGAACATGTGACAGTTGGATTGTGGCTGAGGGTGGAAGAGAAGCCTATAGAAACTGGTTCGGTGAAAATTAGATAGTTTTATGAGGTGAGATAAAAAATCATATTCGCCTCATTTGTTTAAATTGAAAATTCCTTATAGTATTTCTTGCTATTATATTTTTTACTGAAAAAATATATCTTACTTCAGGTTTTGTTTTCTCACAAGCTGGATATATCTCATATTTTGTATGAAGGTTGCCAGTTTGTTTTTCTAGTTGTGATTTTATTTCTATTTTCTTGTCCTGTAAAATGAAAATAACAAAACTGTAATTCACTCATATGAAGGGGCTGACAAGTATGCCCTATAGGTCTATCACATCACTGGGGTATCAATATCATACTTATAATTATTGTAATCAATCAAAAAAATATTACCTCTAGTTTTGGCATCTCCAAAGCTGATAATTTCTCGTACTTAGTATCAAGATTTCCAGTTTGTAATTCTAGTTGTGATTTTTTTTGCATCTTCTCATCCTGTAAAATGAAAATCACAATATATTTTATTGCAAATGAAATAGATCCTTTTGTAAGTTCAAATTTGGACCAAAAACCTCAGGTAATGTTGAGATGTAACTGTCTCAAATAAAAATATATTACTTGACAGGAGATTTCGTATATTGCAAAATAACTAAGAAAAATTTAAGTGTAATACATAACTAATAAATAGAAAACTAAAACAAATCTTCTATTCACAACCTCAAGGAACCAGATTGAGAGGAAGATCTAAGATTGTGGGATTGTGTATGGCAAGATCTTAAAAAAGTCAAATAAACCATTGGGAAAGGCTTTCTATGGAGAGCGATGTCTGGAGGAGGCTCATGAAGGAGGCGAAGGTCCTTATTGGTCTGTAGTGCATTTAAGAAGAAGAAGAATAAGAATTAATAAACAGGTAAGGCATTTCAATTCATAGACCTAATTCATTTTCAATTTATTTACAGGTTAAATTAGAATTTTGACTAAAACTAAGATATTAATTGTAACATAGTACAACAACATAGTTACTCATGACAATTACATACTAAAACCAAAAATCCAAAACGAAAGCCCGTCCAGTATTGCAAGAGAAAGTGCAAGCAGAAAACTTACCTTTGACACAGTTTTCATGAAAGACACCAAATTCTCATCTTTAATATCTATGTTGTCATTTTCTGTCTTCACAAGGGAATTTATGTCCTACAAACAGATGGAGAAAGTTTCAGCATTTCAATATTTAGAATAACGTATCTAAATACATTGGTTTATTTTAGGAAGTAACATTTTGAGGTTCTTTTAATCAAGTTTCTTTTTTTAGTCTGGAAACATCTTACTTCAATTTAATGCTGATGTGTTCTTGAAGGTAAGCTGAAGATGATATAGAAGATTGTATTGAAACATGTTCGAGAACAAGGTAAGATGTTTCCAAACTCAAAAATTCTTGATTATCTAAATACATGTTTAGCTATAAATAAATCAATTTTCATATCATTATTAACTTACTTACTCACTGGCACTATCGAACCCGAAGGTTCATGGCCGCGCGGACATAAGCTCTCCACACATCCCTATCCTGAGCCAATGCTTTCCAATCATTCCCTGTACAATCTACTTCCCTCAAATCATAGTTAATGTTGTTCTCCCACCTCATTCTTGGTCTACCAACTGGGCGTTTTCCTTCTGGCTTTCCTACAAGAAGTTTCAATGCACGTCCTTCATTCCCCATACGTGCAACATGTCCTGCCCATCGCAGTCTACGAGACTTAACTGTTCTTATTATATCTGGCTTCCTATAAAGACCATGTAGTTCATTGTTATGTAGTCTTCTCCATTCACCTGTTTGTTCATCTCTCTTTGGTCCAAAAATTTTCCTAAGAACTTTATCTCAAATACTTGTAATCTCCTTTCCTCCCTTAAAGTAAGAGTCCATCATTAACATAAAATTAAATACAAATGAAATTTAACACTAGTAAGACCTGTCTTTAATTATGACAGGAAAAAATAAACTCAACAAAAAGTAGAAGAGAAAGAGAACAGGTAATGAGATCAAGTA
This sequence comes from Diploptera punctata, assembly GCA_030220185.1. Taxonomy (NCBI): domain Eukaryota; kingdom Metazoa; phylum Arthropoda; class Insecta; order Blattodea; family Blaberidae; genus Diploptera; species Diploptera punctata. The sequence goes on from JASPKZ010007259.1 coordinate 2,250,449, forward strand.
TATGCAACAAAGATCACGCTTTAACAAATAGGATCGAAAAACTAAGTATATACTGGTTCATCTATATACGAAACCAGTATAAAATATAACCATGTGTATCAGAGAAATTGGTTGGAACATCTAAAAAAAGGGCTACAACAAGAATATCTAGAGCCATCAGTGGTACAACTATATGGCAAGAGATCATTAGGTCGTCGTATGATTAGAAGACTAAATTACCTTAGGGATAAGAGCGTAATTTTGGTTGAGAGTTCACATCGACATTAAAGATTGCGACCTCGATGTTGGATTCAGAATATTATTAGGTGTGGTGGCTTAAATAATAGGTCTGTTCGACCTTTAAACTCTTACATGATCTGAGTTCAGAGCAGCCTTGATTCATAGACACCAGCATTTGATTTAGACTATTTTTCCAGGTAAAACATTGTAACAACAACATGAGCACAACCACTTACACTGATTTAATAGAGTCATCAGCATGTAAATGATGCTTAATGGTAGAATACTGAATAAAATACATCGCCCTCAAATATTTTGGAACTGATAATGGAGATCTAAGATACGTTTCACCAATCAAATGTTTTGGGGAGAGTTATAATGTTTCATATGATATCGTGTAATCACTGGTGGATAAATGTACACTGTCATCCAGAAAGAATGAGCACTTGAAATATTCAATATTTTCCGTACTATGCATGTGAAGCATTCTTCACACGACAACGGAATGTTTAAGTAGTTTAAATTTGTTCATTTAGTTGAGTAGTCAAGCTAGCAAAAATGAAATGGTTACACGAGCCAAATGAGGTAAATTTTGAGCAATTGGGTAGTATTAGACAGGAAACCACCAAGTTACTAAAGAGTAAAAAGAGGGAATATTTGAGAGAAAAGATTAATGATCTTGAAATGAATGCAAAAAATAGGAACATTAGAGAATTATATTAGGGAATTAGTATAGAGAAGAAAGGGTTTCAGGCTAAAACAAACATAATTCGGAATGAAAATGGGGATATGATTGCAGATTCCAGGAGTATATTAAATAGATGGAAAAGTTACTATAATCAGCTATTAACTGTACATACAGAACAGGACATTGAGGAGGATAATTTACAGACAGCAGAAATGCTACTCGCAGAACCAAATGCATTAGAGGTTGAAATGGCGATTGAAAAATTGAAGATGTATAAAGCATCAGGTTCATATGAGATCCCAGCAAAACTGATAAAATCAGGGGGAGAAAAATTGATGGACAAGATATGCTGGTTGCTTAGTATGATTTGGGAAAAAGAAGCTCTTCCAGATGAATGGAAGGAATCAATTATTGTACCAATTTATAAGAAAGGAGATAAAACTGATTGCAACAACTACAAGGGCATCTCATTACTTTCAACTTCGTACAAAATTCTTACAAATATATTAGTAAGCAGACTTACTCCCTATATTGATGACATTCTAGGAGATCATCAATGTGCATTTAGAAGAAACAGGTCTACAACAGATCAGATTTTTAGAATAAGACAGATTTTAGAAAAGAAATGGGAATATAATGGTACTGTACATCAACTATATGTAGACTTCAAAAAAGCATATGATTCAATTAAGAGGGAGAAGTTATATAGTATCCTGCTGGAGTTCGGAATGCCTAAAAAGTTAATTAGACTTATACAAATGTGTCTAAATGGCACAAAGAGTAGGGTGCGTGTAGGCAAACAGTTTTTGGACACTTTTGAAATCCAGTATGGGTTGAAGCAAGGAGATGCACTATCTCCTCTACTATTTAATTTTGTACTAGAGTATGCCATTAACTCTTTAGAGAATAAGGAAGGCTTACAACTCAATGGTATTAATAAGCTGTTAGTTTATGCTGATGATGTAGTATTGTTGGCCGATAGCGAGGAGATACTAAAGGACAATACGCACACACTATTGAGTAACACTAAGAAATTAGGACTGGAAGTAAATATCAATAAGACTAAATATATGGTCACACGTAGAAATTCATTATATAATGGAAATGGACAGCTAATGACAAATTAGGGAAATTTTGAGGAGGTGGCTGAATTCAAGTACCTAGGAACAATAATCACAAATAGGAATGAGATGCTCAAAGAAATTAAACATAGGCTCAATTCTGGAAATGCGTGCTATTATGCATTGCAGAGACCCTTGATGTCCCAACTCCTTTCAAAAAAGTTAAACTGAAAATATATAAGACTATTATTCTACCAGTTATATTATATGGGTGCGAAACATGGACTCTTACTTTAAGGGAGGAAAGGAGATTACAAGTATTTGAGAATAAAGTACTTAGGAAAATTTTTGGACCAAAGAGAGATGAACAGACAGGTCAATGGAGAAGACTACATAACAACGAACTACATGGTCTTTATAGTAAACCAGGTATAATAAGAACAGTTAAGTCTCGTAGACTGAGATGGGCAGGACATGTTGCACGTATGGGGAATGAAAGACTTGCATGGAAGCTTCTTGTAGGAAAGCCAGAGGGAAAACGCCCGGTTGGTAGACAAAGAATGAGGTGAGAGAATAACATTAACTATGATTTGAGGGAAGTAGATTATACAGGGAATGATTGGAAAGCATTAGCTCAGGATAGGGATGTTTGGAGAGCTTATGTCTGTGCGGCCATGAACCTACGGGTTTGATAGTGCCAGTGAGCAAGTAAGTAAGTTGAGTAGTTTGAAATATGTTACAGATCAGACTGGACAGCATATGTTGAGACTCTCAACAATGTAATATTTGTATCAATTCAACACAGATATGTAAAATAAGTTTAAAATCTTGCTTGTAAATTTTATGTGAACAAGGAGGTTAGAAATATATACTGAGTTGTCAAAGTTAAGATAATGTAGATGGTTAATGCAAAAAAACATGATAGACACTGCATTAATTTATTCCTCAGTTTGAATCCTCTGCAGTATTTTTTTTATAAACATATTTCTTAACATAGATCTAGAAAATTATAAAAAGGTTTTTTTCTTCTATAAAAGGTTATTCATCTACACAATATATTTAGCATAATACAATGAATATAAAACAGTACACATGACAAAATAAAAGATAATGGTCAGTTTGTCACCTACAGAGAACAGGTAGAACTATGGCCTATAATGTCATTCCTATATGTAATTTAGTAGACCTATGACATGTTAAACAATTTAAGATGTGTGAATAAATTGCACAATCCTACATATGTTCTGATTGAGGGTCTTTCCACTTTTCAGTGGTTGCCCTTTTACCAGCCGGCTGCTGGCCCTTCACATCCACATGTGTCAATCACAGAGGTAGATGATCAACAGCCAGTGTAGGGGTGACATGTGGTTAGCATGTCGAGTCCCCCAGCCGTTATAGCTGGTTCCTCAACCTGGAGCCGCTACTTATTGTAGCTACCCAATTGCCTCACGATGCTGGGTGGGCACCGGTCCCATGCTGGCCGAAATACTATGAGAAAATTTCTTCCCCCATGGAGACTCGAACGAGCGCAAGTCCCGTAGCTCTGCGCCAAGGCTTCCTACCTTAACCGCTCGGCTATGGCGCGGGACTCCTACATATGTTCAGTTTTAAATATAACATGATTGCAAAAAGTAAAGAAAGCATAATAATGTTCTATATCCTGTTCTCGTAAATAGTATTACATATACTTTCATGATATGATGTCTACATCTCTCAGAATTTTCATAAACAAACATAAGTTAGAATGTTTTCCCTGTACTGATTGTTTTTGTCATAAACCTGAGAATGGTGGACAGGCAAGATCTATGTTTGCAGTTCACAGGACTCATTTGCAATGGTTTTTGTGCTACCAGAGTGGGAAGAGAGCTTGGAGTTCCAGCATCTATGGCAACAAGATAGGTCTGTCGATTTTGCCTAGGAAGTAACAAATCATGTAATTCCTGGAAGGTCACAAATTTCTTCCCAAGAGAGAATCCGAGTTTAATTAGGGAAGTTAGGTGTCGCCCATTTCTAACTTGCCCTGAATTAATAATCAGGTATAACTATCCAAGCTTTATAACAACCGCTAGGAGATAGCTCAACAGAATTGGCATAAAGGTTTGTCAAGCTGTCAGGAAGGTTAGGTTGGATGATGAGCATATCGTATATCCTCTAGCCTTTACTTTTACTTGAGAGGACTTCAATTAGACCAATGTAATATTCTCTGATGAATAATTGTCTCGAGTACAAACGACAGTCCTGTCGAGGATGGCTACCAATATGATGCTCATTATGTGTACCATTACCAGGTCAGGTTGCATAAGCATACAAAGTATCATGTTGAGGGTGGATGTTGTTCGAAGGGGTAGAAGTACTAAAACCTATTCATGGGAAGTTCAACAAGTGGCCTATTTCCAAATTTTAGAAACATATTAGTTTTTTTTAATACAATAGGAAGTAACATTAAGATGTTTATTTAATAATGATGATATTTGGTCTGTATATTCTTACCTCTTATGGTTATTTTTGTTGAACATATGTTTCAAGGTTTCTGAACCCCATCATCAGCGATCTTATGGTGGTTTTTGTTGAATATATGTTCAACAAAAAAAATCATAAGAGGTAAGAATATACAGTCCAAATATCTTCATTATTAACATATTAGTTACTGCTGCTCAGGAGCATTATCCTATTGTGTTTCAACAGGACAACCATCTGGTCAACCATACTCTTCAAAGTCAAATATGGTTTTGGGGAAAACATGATTTCAATCTCTTGGATGACTCTCCAATGTCACCTGATATGAACCAGATAAAACATGTATGGGCGAGAGTGAAGACAAATTTACACTCAAAATGGCAAGGACCATATTGTAGTCAGGACGATTTGTGGAATAGAATTGTTAATGCATGGGAAGAGGTGGCATTTAATAAATAATATTTCTAGAATCTCGTTAACTCTGTGCTGTGATAGATGTAGGCAGTATGTATGAGTTATTTCACAGTTTGTTTATTTACTTTTTATTTATTTTACCTATTTTTTTGTGTACTACAGCCAAATATTACTTTTTATTTTAAATTGGTCAAGTCCAACATCATAATAGCCTTCAGATGTATGACAATAAACAATTCCACATAACCTCTTATGGTTATTTTTGTTGAACATATGTTTCAAGGTTTCTGAACCCCATCATCAGCGATCTTATGGTGGTTTTTGTTGAATATAAAAAAAACCATAAGAGGTAAGAATATACAGTCCAAATATCTTCATTATTAACATATTAGTTACTGCTGCTCAGGAGCATTATCCTATTGTGTTTCAACAGGACAACCATCTGGTCAACCATACTCTTCAAAGTCAAATATGGTTTCGGGGAAAACATGATTTCAATCTCTTGGATGACCCTCCAATGTCACCTGATATGAACCAGATACAACATGTATGGGCGAGAGTGAAGACAAATTTACACTCAAAATGGCAAGAACCATATTGTAGTCAGGACGATTTGTGGAATAGAATTGTTAATGCATGGGAAGAGGTGGCATTTAATAAAGAATATTTCTAGAATCTCGTTAACTCTGTGCTGTGATAGATGTAGGCAGTATGTATGAGTTATTTCACAGTTTGTTTATTTACTTTTTATTTATTTTACCTATTTTTTTATGTACTACAGCCAAATATTACTTTTTATTTTAAATTGGTCAAGTCCAACATCATAATAGCCTTCAGATGTATGACAATAAACAATTCCACATAACCAACAGCTGGTTTTCTTTAAAAATGACAAGCAAATGTAAAGAGGAAAGACAAAAATAGGTAAATAAAAATAAAAACCGTTTCACTACAAATTGAAACCTATACCTCATGTATATGAAACAAGCACTCAGGTAAGGTATCATATAGGCTAGTCACTATATGTATTTCATTGAACATTGCAGTGAGTTGTCATACAATTCTACTCTTGTGAACCAGGCACTAAAACTTGTGTATTTTAATGACCAGGATTTCCCTCAATTTTTCCAAGTAGCAGTGTACATTGAAATCTCTAATATGAAAAATTGATGTAATGACAAACATATATAAAGCAATATTTCCCTATTTTCCCATCAAATTTCACATCTTCATAACATTGAATATCACTCAAAATAGCACTGAACAGGCTGTTATATAATATTTAATTTTAGGAAGTTATATGATTTAAAGTTTCTATTAGTTTTGATATTCAGTAATTTGATCCAGGATAATATAGCAGAAAAGAAGTTACTTACAAAGGCTTCTATAGAAGGATGAAAATACATTTTTTGCAAACAAAAGGAATTAAAATTGAACCAGTTATTAGTTGTACAACTTGATTTTAAAAGAGAATTTCCTAAAATATTTAAATTTGCAGTGTAAATAAAACATTGGACTGAAGAGAATCCAAATTAAGGTCCAAGCTCAGCACCAAGGCATCGTGCTTTAAACTGATCAGCTATGGCCCAGGAACTTCATGAATTTACATGTCATCTTCTGTGTCCTTTCTATTTTTTTTTAATCTATATGAAAAAATGTAGTCCATTACAGGAAGAGCCGAAGATGGATATTTCATTTATCTTGAAGTGGCACTTCCCTTACTCAGTGTTATGCTGTGTAAAATATAGTGCTTTCCATTCACTATTTTATTTGGCAATGCCCTTTAACAGTTAAGGTCATCACAAATGAAATCTGGGTGTAAATGGGACCAACAAATTTTTGACAAGAACCTATGTCCTGCTTCCTTAGGTATTTATGATAAATAGCAGCTCTAGCTTGAGAACATCTACTATAATGACCAGGGTACCCAACATGTTGAACACTTGAAACCACTACACTGCAAGGGTAATCATCCAACTCTGTGCAGGCAGGCAGTTGTTAACCTTGTACATCTATTGAAACCTTAGAGATTTAAAATAATGCTTCTAACTATTAACATAGCAATAAAGATATTACCTCAAGTTCTGTTTTGTCACAAACTTCAAAAGTCTCATATTTAGTATCAAGATAACCAGTTTCTTCTTCTAGTTTTGATATTATTTCCACTTTCATATCCTATAAAATGAAAATCAGAGCATATCATCAGAAAATCAAGCCTAAGCTTCTAATGATGATGGACAAGTAAATAAACATTTGTACAGTAACTTACTTCTGATCCTGATTCTATGTCTGGCAGATTATTTTCGTATTTAATAGCTAACTGGCAATCCATTATAATCAAATTCTGAAAATACCAGTAACATCATTAAATATCAACAATTTATCCATAGTACACAACAAAGTAAGAAAAGGAAAAGAAATAAAACATAGAAAGACAGATAGGGAGATACCTGGTAAAAAATAACTATTTCAGTAAGTTTAATAGAAAAGAGGCAACCAAGAAAGTGACACAAAATATAGAATGACTATAACATGAATTTGGGAAAATTTACAAACAGTGATTTGATCATGTTAATTGAAACAACATAAATGTACTTCTACTTCAAAGAAAAAAAAAGTAGAATAGTTTTATTTGTACACTAATGGTGCAGATAAAAAAGGAAAAAAGAACTTTACCACTAAAAAAGTAACCAAAATAAAGCATTTTTAAGTTAAATGAGTCTGGGAAAGCTGAAGATAAAACAGAATTGTTTTGAAACATGTTCAAGAACAAATCAACATTAATATTGAGGTAAGATGTCCAGACCAAAAATAATATAATTAAAATAACCTCAAAATATAACTTCCTAAAATTAAATATTAAAATTAAATATTAAATGGATTATTCTGCCTCTCAGTTTGATACCGGCTAAAAACTGGGAATAAACTACACAAGAATCTCAGAAAACATTGTTGATGTTAAGGATACCATCATGAATCAGAGTCCTATTTGGAGTAAGTTTTCTCATAAAAATTAAGAATTTGATTATATTATTTTAAGTCTGATCATTTCACCTCAAAATTAATGCCAAGGACAAATCAACATTAATATTGAGGTAAGATGATCACACTGAAAATAATGTAATTAAAATAACCTCAAAATATCACTTCCTAAACTTAAATATTAAAGAATTTGATATTTCCACAAAATTGCAAAAGCTGTATGCTCACATGTCATAAAATCCACTGGAAGTGAATTTCAAAATATAATTTCCCAGCAGTCATCAGTGTGTTTGATAATCAAAAGATTTTAGTGACAAATACAAAAGACTATCTATGGTGTAAAAAATAATTACACAAACCTCTACAATAAATTCTGAAATCTGCATTAGATGTGGATCATAAGTGCACAAATGGATAGCAAAAGTTTCATTGTTAGCAAAAGTATTAGTCTAAATAAAATAAAATTGTATGTTGGTATCCGTCCACCTTGTCATGGTGGTGTTACTAGTGTGCTTAAATGATCCCGAGAGCTATGCCGGCAGTAGCATTGCTGCCGATAGGGTTACCCATGCCAGCGGTAGCATTGCTGTCGATAGGGTTATCCAAGCCAGACTGGTCGAAGTTGATAAGCCAGACAAAAAATGTACCTTGGTCAATAAAGTGACGATCTTTCACCATAAAAATAAAAAAATCAAGAAATGCAGACATGAGTTCCACTGGGGTAAAATTTTTCGGAGGTCAAATAGTTCCCCATTCGATTCTCCGGGCGGGGACTACTTCAGGGAACCCATGCCAAAGGCTCAAGAACAGGGACATGTTCTTAGGAACATGGAATGTTAGAATTTTATACACATGCACACTATTGAGTAATACTAAGAAATTGGGACTGGAAGTAAATATCAATCCCTCCATGGTATCTTTACCTTGTTGTGGTGGAGTGGCTTGCGTGCTTAAATGATCCTGAGAGCTAAGCCGGCGGTAGCATTGCTGCCGATAGGGTTACCCATGCCAGACTGGTCGAAGGTGATAAGCCAGACAAAAAAAGTACCTTGGGCGAAAGAGTGACAATCTTTCACCGTAAAAATACAACTGTCAAGAAATGCGGACATGGGTTCAACTGGGGTAAATCAAAAAAGCATATGATTCAATTAAGAGGGAGAAGTTATATAGTATCCTCCTGGAGTTTGGAATTCCTAAAAAGTTAGTTAGACTTATACGAATGTGTCTAAATGGCACAAAGAGTAGGGTGCGTGTAGGCAAACAGTTTTCAGACACTTTTGAAATCCAGAATGGGTTGAAGCAAGGAGATGCACTATCTCCTCTACTATTTAATTTTGTACTAGAACATGTCATTAAATCTTTAGAGAATGAGGAAGGTTTACAACTGAATGGTATTAATAAGCTGTTAGTTTATGCTGATGATGTAGTATTGTTGGCCGATAGCGAGGAGATACTAAAGGACAATACGCACACACTATTGAATAACACTAAGAAATTAGGACTGGAAGTAAATATCAATAAAACTAAATATATGGTCACACATAGAAATTCATTATATAATGGAAATGGACAGCTAATGACAAATGAGGGAAATTTTGAGGAAGTGGCTGAATTCAAATACCTAGGAACAATAATCACAAATAGGAATGAGATGCACAAAGAAATTAAACATAGGCTCAATTCTGGAAATGCGTGCTATTATGCATTGCAGAGACTCTTTGATGTCCCAACTCCTTTCAAAAAACGTTAAACTGAAAATATATAAAACTATTATTCTACCAGTTATATTATATGGGTGCGAAACATGGACTCTTACTTTAAGGGAGGAAAGGAGATTACGAGTATTTGAGAATAAAGTTCTTAGGAAAATTTTTGGACCAAAGAGAGATGAACAGACAGGTGAATGGAGAAGACTACATAACAATGAACTACATGGTCTTTATAGGAAGCCAGATATAATAAGAACAGTTAAGTCTCGTAGACTGCGATGGGCAGGACATGTTGCACGTATGGGGAATGAAAGACGTGCATGGAAGCTTCTTGTAGGAAAGCCAGAGGGAAAACGCCCAGTTGGTAGACCAAGAATGAGGTGGGAGAATAACTAACTATGATTTGAGGGAAGTAGATTATACAGGGAATGATTGGAAATCATTAGTTCAGGATAGGGATGTATGGAGAGCTTATGTCCGCGCGGACATGAACCTACGGGTTCGATAGTGCCAGTGAGTAAGTAAGTAAGTAAGTAAATAAATATCAATAATACTAAATATATGGTCACACATAGAAATACATTATATAATTGAAATGGACAGCGAATGACGAATGTGGGAAATTTTGAGGAAATGGCCGAATTCAAATACCTAGGAACAATAACAACAAATAGGAATGAGATGCAGAAAGAAATTAAACATAGACTCAATTCTGAAAATGCATGCTATTATGCATTGCAGAGACTCTTGATGTCCCAACTCATTTAAAAAAACGTTAAACTGAAAATATATAAAACTATTATTCTACCAGTTATATTATATGGGTGCAAAACATGGACTCTTATTTCGAAGGAGGAAAGGAGATTACGAGTTTTTGAGAATAAAGTTGTTAGGAAAATTTTTGTACCAAAGAGAGATGAACAGACTCTTACTACTGCATACTTTAATTTCAGGATACGCGCCCAAGAGGCATTTTTAACGCTGACGAAACGGGACTATTTTTTTCGCGCGTTACCGTCGAAGTCCCTCGTATATACTATACTTCACTTTCCAACGGCAGCAGAACTACATTTAATCTAAGGTACGTAAAAGACATGTACGATGCTCTTATAATTCAAGATTGGTTATCTTTTTGGTTTTTTAAGAATGCGGAATGTTGTCCAATGTGGGAAAAAAATTGGTCACATGTGATTCCGCTTTGAACAAGTTTTGATGTATATCAGTTATTAAGACAAATTATCATCTGCACTTAATTTATATTGTCAATCAACCTGATACTGCAATTCATCATTATTGGGCATATCTTGCTTTGCACCTCATTCATATTTACGTTACAAAGAAAGATGGTTAGGTCCTAGTTTTAAGGCCTTAAGATTATTTTCTAAGTTCTCCAAAAGACAAATTCAATATTGTTTTATTTAGTGAACTATTAAGTTATAGCAACATTGCTACAGATGGTAGTGTAAATATCTGTGCTGCTCAACTTTACACTATTCTATGCAAGATGCCAGTCTATTATTCATCCAAAGAACCACTTGTTACTAACTACATCAATACTATCAGAGGAAAAACTTCAGAATGTGCCACTTACTTGCTCAATAAATTTAGTAAGTTCTATAGAATCGTAATGCGCATGCACAAATGCTTAATGCAACTTCCATTAGATGGCACGACATATCTGTGAAATCAATATGACTTATCTTCACAATAAATTCCCAAACATGTTTATGGGAAATTCTTTGTAAACACATAAATGGCTGTCCAAACCACCTTTCCCAAAAAGTATTGCTGCATCATGAATTAAAGATCACAGAATGCATGCATAAAAATACTCCTTTTCAGTGCAGTTGTAGTTACAATGGTATAAATTAAAGTCTTTATCAAAAAAAGATCCCAAACCAACATAAAAACAATCCCCTGTACTGTCCCATTTCCAGAATTAACACTTTGAGATTTTATTTTAAGACATTTATTTACAACATAGAATTTTGTGCGTAATGTTTAAAAAAAACAATTAACCGATTTACTTTCTTCCAAAATAAATAACACTTAATCGATTTAATTTCGTTCATTTGATCAAATTTTGTCCGAGTTTTTTAAGCATAGTACCCTGCCAAAAATTCAATGCCAATATTAAAATTCTTGACTGACTTTTCATGCTGTCCTGCAGATAAAGGAATGTAACTAGTCTCAAGTTCATGTAGTAATGTTAGCAGCACTGTGCCACCATTTTATTTAGTGTCAATGCATCATTTGTGGTGAGAGCATGTGACTGGACTACTATGATGCACAGTACACTGGTAATTATTTTATTTACAGTTTATTTGTGGAATTTGATATATTCTGTATAATTTATATACATATTTATAGAGAACTCACAAAATTAAATATATTACGATACTTTGCTTGATATCTCACGATTTAATCAAAATACACAGTCCCCTGCTTTGTAATGTGACATTCCAGGGGACTGTGTAGATTTGACGACAGTCTCTCTTTTGAAGTAAGTTTAGTTATTGATACCCTAATAGTCATAATAATTTGTTGCAGGCTAGTTGTGGTTATGTAGTGTAGACATGTCTGCTAAAAATAAAAATTTATCCAGAGAGGAATTATTATAGAAAAAGAGAGATACAGAACATCTAAGGTACCAACTTAAAAACAAAAGATTCTCAAAAGAGGGAAGAGATGAAAGAAAAGGAAAAATTAAAATACCAGAAAAGAAAAAGGTCACAGAATACTTCCAAAAATATGACTCCACATAAGCACAGTGCTTCCTCAAGAATTGGAAAAAAATTACTGTGCTGTTTATCGGAACAAAAGAAAAGCAACTAAACAGTGTTACCAACAACTTTACATGTGAAAACACACCGGCCTCAGATTCTAAACGCCTCACACCAGCTTCAGGATGCATTACACCAGTTCATATACAGCATCCTCCAGCTCCAAGTTCCACAGTCAGGAGTGCTGCTAATACACAGCGAAGAAGAAAGGCAAAAAAGCAAAGAAAAATAGAAACAAAGACAAAAATGAAAATATTGCAGTATTGCAGAAAATCTTGAGAAGTACAGGTAAAGATTGACTAGAATTCAAGGCAAAACAAGAAAGAGTACTGAAGATACACCAAATACTAAAATGCAGATGTTAACTAAACCTAATGGTAGAGAGGTCAAGAAGGCATTATTTGGTGACATCCTTTAATAAACAGCCAAAGAAAATTATTTGAGGTTAAAAGTATCAAAGATAAAACGAATATTTACAAAAGCGGTGTCTGGACAGATGATCCAAAAGTATGTGCATTTGATACCTAAAGATAGTTTATTTTTGCTCGAAATTGATGCAATATAATTATAGAAATATTGATTCTATGTGGCATATAGAAATGAAATTATTTAAATTATGTATTATGTGGTTTTGATGTACAGCATTTGCAACAGTCCCTTGTTATACTGAACAGTCCCATGCAACAATTTTCCAGAAAAATGCTAATATCTCAAAAAGTAGCTATAAATTCAATGGGCTTTTTAATATATAACTTAAACATTAAGCTGTTACTTTTCTTGTCCTTAGTAGGTTTTTATTTATATAGGAAGAATATTAATATCACCTGACAACTATATACAGGCCGAAAAGTTTTTACAGAGAATCAGCCTTATAAGAAAAGGATGTATACCAACATTCTCTTTCCTGTATATGACGTCCTGCAGATGTCCCCATCCGGAGATCCGAAAAGGGGACTGTTTTACCTCTGGAAAATTTGTCTGAAGGATTTGCCATTGTTCAGCATAAATGTAACCATTTTTTAAGAGGGCACCAATTTTTTATTTGTAATGGTGGTTACATCACCCACTCACATAAACCCCCAGTATGACTGGAGGGCCACACATGCCGTTGGTTAATGGGTCCATCGGACCTTGCCAGGAGGATCTATATATTTGAATCCATCGACCATTCTCACAAGCACCATTTGTGGACCATTTCTACGCCGTGGCATGCCAGCGTAAGTGTTGAAATAGCATTTCCTCTATTTCTGATGATGTGGTTATACTGCCATTAAAGTATTACCTGTTGGATCCACAATAGAGAAATATTGGAGAGCAAGAACGCTAATGGCTTCGGTGCCAAGGCCCAGCATTTGAAAACAACAACAACATTCTCTTTCCTAATATAACAAATTAAACTGTATGCATATTATTTAATAAACTACAAACTAATATGGTGTACATTGACTTGTCATATTGGAACCTAACAAAATGAAGTGAATTTCTTAAAGTATGTTTTGGAATTAATTACTAAAGATGGTGACACTGATTTCATACATATGTCCTGACATCTGGTGAAAGTCACAAATTCTTTAAGTATGCGCACTGCCATTCTGTAGAACTTAGAAAAAAATCATTGTGAGATAAATACAACAATTTGCTTACATATATAAATATTTAAAAATTCTAAAATAAGTTTTAAGAATGATTGCAAAATGTTTAAAATACTGTGAAATGTTAATTAAAATGGAAAAAGTATATAATGCAACAGTGTCATTAGAATGTTGTATGGAAAATCATGAAACATCATTTACCGAAGTTGAACCCTTTTCGGATAACATTTATGCTATACACCTTCTGACCTATGTTCAAGTTATAATGTAAACAAATCAGACGTATGATTGCATTTTCATTGGTCAAATAATGGTTTTACCTTTAAGCGTGTAAGAAAATATAGTTCACTCTCTAATACTCAAAATACAGGAAATAAAAATAATAAAAATGTATATTATCTAGCACATATCTATATAAGCCATATGGAAGAGTCTTAAAATACATAATTACAATTTCAATTGATTATATAAGCATTTTATTCTTACACATGCACAATGCAGAATACATTGGAATTTCTAATGTTCCAAAATGGTAAATTTCTGTAGAATTTCTTAAACACTGGAAAGCAAAGCATTTAAAAAGCAGAGAGAAACAAATTGTTTTGAATATTTACAAATAGTTTAGTGAAAAATATCCCATACTAAAATTGTGGATGTGGTGAAAATAACAGCAAAATTTACAGGTGAATCAGCATGGAACATAAATTCTATTCGTAATGAATTTGTACCAGTAAATAAGGTTATTCAGTCAATTTTATTGAGTCTGTATTATCTTATCATAATTTAATGTTGATTTGTTCTCGAACATGTTTTGATTAGTCTTCCAATCATCATCAACTTGTCCAGATTGGTTAGATTTATATTGTAAACCCTGGATGTCGATCTCAGCTCCCTCCAACAAATTCCAAAAGATATTTGACAAATTTAATATTAAATTAGCACCAAAAAATAACCATAGTTTAAATAAACTAATAAAAACCAACAAAAATGAAAAAACTGATCAAAGTAAAAAATCAGGAATATATCAAATAGAATGTACTGGTTGTGAAAAGATATATACAGGAAAAACAAAAGGAAATCTGAAAATTAGAACAAAGGAACACACAAGAAATATTAAAAATGGGGAAATAGAAAAATCTGCAGTTGCTGCTCATGTTTGGTCTGAAAAACATAATATAAATTTGAATACTAAATAATTAAAACAGTTAGAAAATACAAAAAGAACTAACGGCTCAACTGCACTTCTACTTACGCTTGATTTTTCGGTTATATTGTTGTAAACTATAGCTCTTCTTCTATATTTACTAACATTATTTAATATTTTAAACTTTTTCAAACTATTTTTATAACATTAATAGACAATTTTGAAGTGTTTATTTAAATATGCAAGTCACAATATTATGACACTGTTAGACAATATTGTGGTGCTAATTGCTATTTTCTCCACAGAGTAAATTACTTAGTCTATGATTTTTCTATTCCTGCTTTGGGTTATCGCTGGTTGGAACAGCATTAGGTGTGTACACCCATTTTAATAAACGTTTGGTAATGTTAATATTATTAAGATTTATTGCAAAGATTGGTCATTTAAATTTCATAGCGACAGATAGTAATCGAGGATGATAGTCGATTGTAGGTTATCACCAGCTCTATAAACTCTGGCACATGCGCACTGTTGTTTTCTTGGACTTTTTAAAATATTTCACGCAAGTTTAAATGCAGTTTTTTCGAACTAACTATTTGGGAAAAAAATCTACATTCAGAAGAACCAAAACAGAGTTATGAATTTCGAAATACCGAGTGAGCGTGGCCTCGTTTGGAGGTTCTTTGGCCAACTGCAGGAGGGAGCTGACATCGACATCCTGGGTTTACAACATAAATCTAACGAGTCTGGCCGAGCTGATGATGATTGGAAGACTAATCAAAACATGTTCGAGAACAAATCAACATTAAATTGAGGTAAGATAATACAGACTCAATAAACTTGATTAAAAGAACCTCAAACTATTAATTCCTAACATAAAACACTAAATAAGATTATCTATTGACTTCATGGAAAAAGCATAAATGTCTTAGGTTAGTCCATATATAATTTGTAATAAGCATAAGAAATGAAGTTTGTAATTACTGGTATCATCTTATGTTGTATTCAGTCTTATATCCAGTAAAATATCACGTTGCCTAAAAACAATTTTCTATCTAATACAATTCAGTCACATGGCAGTTAAAAGTAGTACCACAGCTCAACAGACGGAGTGATATCTTATTGAAGCCTGTTTACAGTATAACTGGAATGGCTATTCTGGTTTTAGCAGTGACTAATATACATCTTTCATTGTTAATGTTGAGTATTTTATGTTATTTTTAACTCAATTTCACATCCAGTTTGCAGTTTCTGAAAAGTTAAAACTAAACTTCCACTATCCTACAGAATAACAAGGTGCATGCACAAAAGTTTATAGAGTCATTGCTGGACAGAACCACGTATCTATGAAGTCCTACAGAAAGTTTATAGAGATGTCGCTAGATGTAACCATGCAGCTGTGATGGTATGACCAACATTCACAATAAATTTCCAAATGTTTATTAGAAATGGTTGTACACCAACTTCGCCCTTCTTAACCTAACAAAATAAAATACATGCATATTTAATTAAGTGTACACTAATATGATGTACACTAACTTGTCCCATTGGAACCTAACAAAATGAAGTGAGTGAACATCCAGTTCTTAAAATATATTTTTGAATGTTCGATATTCTAATTTCACAGATATCTCTGCCATCTAGCCAATGTTCCTTTAAGCATTCGCATATGCACACAACAATTCTGCAGAACTTAGAAGAAATCATTACATACAGATAAATAGTTAATAATTATTGTAAAAATTATAAGTATCGTAAAACGTTTAAAATAGTATGAAATGTTAGGAAAAACGGAAGAAATTCGTAGAGTAACAGTATTATAAGAATTTAGTGTGGAAAATCAAGGGGAAATCAGTCTAAAGTTAAGCCCAGTTTTTTTTTAACGACCAAGTAATTTATTACATTTTGCAATACTCTTTAAATGTATTTATGAAGGAAAGCACATATTTAAAAGTTGGCAGCCGATTGTAGCAGAATGCTTCAGAGTAATTAAATGTAATTATACAATCCTAGTATAGCATAGAGTGTAAAAAAAAAATGCTTACAACATATGTTAATCGCAAAATGATGTTTGCAGACGTTCATCCAAGAATAAATTCTATCTACAAATAATAACCAAACTAGTTATTTTTAATGACTTCAAGTAATTTATTACATTTTGCAATACTCTTTAAATTTATTTATGAAGGAAAGCACATATTTAAAAGTTGGCAGCCGATCGTAGCAGAATGCTTCAGTGTAATTAAATTTAATTATACAATCCTAGTATAGCATAGAGTATAAAAAAAAATACTTACAACATATGTTAATCACAAAACGATTATGTTTGCAGACGTTCATCCAAGAATAAATTCTATGTACAAATAATAACCAAACCAGGAACACTAATAAAGCTGTGTTTAAATAGAGCGTATTCTATTAAATCATGCCTTCTATACGTTCTCTATGTTCTATACAGCTGACCTGAGCAACACGTCGATCGCAGAGTATTTTTTTCGTTCATCGCTTTTAAAAATGGTAGGCAATTTAGGCTCTGCAATTTACATTTCACCATGTCAAAAAATACAATTTTATATGCTATTAGTAAAAATTAATAGCAAGCTGAAATTCAGTAAATCTAATAATACTGTATATTTTAAAATCTGATATATAGATCAACAAGGCCGTGATTTATGAAGACATACCGCCGCGCCATACCAGTTTTTACAGTATATTTTAAAATCTAAATTCACATCAACGAGACCGTCCGCGCCGTACCAGTTCTAGCGGACATGTCTCATTACCCATAAAATCATATACATAGCTCACTGTTCTGTTATCTGTAATTTCCTATGTAGCTTACTGTTGTGTAGTTTTGTCCATTCACTGTAAAATAAATGGAAAAAATTCACGTATATTTATACAGAAAATAAGGTTAATTTATTTCAATATTTCCTCGGAATGTGTACACCTCTGAAACCATCAGAGCTCAAGAGTTTTGTGATCGAATTGGAAATTTTGTGTTGCGTTGCGTAGGATTCGGTAACACTTGTGGTAATTGTTGAAGAATTCAAAACAACAGATGACTATCCTTTTGAAAAGACCACTTATATTAGGGTTTTGTTGATACAAATGCCTCTTTTCACTAGATCGGAAATGAAATTAAAATGAGACTGTCATCACATTTAAAATAAACTTTCGTTAGTTTAACGGAACTTTGTATTTGCGTTGCAGATTTTCCTGAATTCTACTGAAAGTAGCAGCGTCCAGTTAATAAAATACACTTGTACATGTGCATATCTTTAAAATTAGTTAATGTTTCAGTTTTAACAACTTTGGTAGGCCCTACTTTATTAAGAAAAACAATTATAAGCTAGATATACCGGGAGATTATTCTATGTTGACACCAGAATCAGCAATTTAGAGGATAAACAAGGCGTACAATACAAAGCTGTTCGCATTTCCTCATTATGTAACATTATTAAACTATAGCCGGAAATACTAATAATACAACACGCATATCCTAATAAACAACATTAAAAAACTGGGGCTGGCAGCAAGTATCAATAAAACTATAATTATTGTCACACGTAGAAATGCACTAAATAACGTAACACAGATAAGATAACAGTCAAGTCTCGTAAACTGCGATGCATAGGACGAGTGGCACGAGCAGGGAATGAAAGAGGGCCATGGAAACTACTGGGAAAACAAGAGGGAAAGCGCCATGATTTGAGTGAAATAGATCATACAGGGGATGATTGCAAAACATTAGCTGAGGATAAGAATGTGTGGATATCTTATGTCCGCGCGAACATGAACATATGGCCTGTGAGTCAGTTCAAATGGAAATTGTTAATTATAAATTAGGGAAATTTCGAAGAAGTGGCTGGATTCAAATACTTAGAAACAATAATTACAAACAGAAATTATGTACAGAAAGAAATCAAACATTGAAAAGAATATTACAAGGACTGTTATCAACCAAAACGCGTAAAAGTATAATCTATAGAATCGTTTTTATTTTATAAAATGTTTTTCTTCCAGTTATATTTATATGAAACACGAACTCTTACTTTAAGGGAAGAGAAAATACTTTGAGTTTTTGAGAATAAAATTCTTAAGAAAATGTTTGAACGAAAGACAGATGAACAGACAGTGGATGAAGAAGATTACTATAGTTCAATTGGCTTAACTTGGCAAAGAGAGAAATGAAGATATAAGGGTAGGTCCTCGGCCGCTTTCGCCCAGTAACAAAAGAAAGAACCCACTCTGTTTTCAGTTTTCGTCTTCCCCCGGCCTTACCCCTATTAGCATCTGGGGAAGAAACACCGACAACACTGGTGCGAGTGAGAGAGGTGAGCACAGCTGTCTCTTTCTACAAATGTCTTGCAAAGTTAAGCCAGACGAGTTACAACAGCGAGCTACATGATCTTCAGGGAAACGAGATGTGAAAAAAAAGTTAATTCTAGTTGATCAGCTCATCGCTAGTGATGCTATTTAATGTAGATACCCAAATTCCTCGTGATAATATTAGGTGTTCATTCATGTGGACATGACCCAGCACAAGGCATGTTACCTTCAACCACTCGGCTATAGTGCGGCATTATTTATTCTCTCTCTCTTCTGGTTTTTCCAAGCATGCTTGTTACAAGCATCATCTTTGTTCTTTGAATTCTTGGCTCAAAGTGGATGGATTATTTATAACGGGAAAAAGGGACAAATCTTCCTGGAGGGACATTAAACTATGGATCCCGAGTGTGAAGACATTTTTGGCTCGTGAAAAAACCTCATGCCTAAATTAGAGCCTCTGTGCAAAACTTGTTCAGCCTTTTCCCATACAAGTAATGTTCTTATTAGATGTCTCTTTGAGAAGATTAGCTGACATCTGTATGGACATAATTGGCCTTGGTTCAGTAAATCCCACAAGGGAGTATGTGGGGATGTATGGGTAAACAGAAACACGAGATTTGGTTACTCTTTTCTAATTCAGTGGTAAATTTCACGTTTTTGGCCCTGTACATAATCAGGAATGAACGTGAACAAAGAACTGAATTCAATATTTACAGCAAAGATACTCATACGGATAAATACGTAAAATATTCAAGTTTCAATCATAAACATGCAATTTCCAACAGTTTGATGTAGATATTAATAAACATCTCACTATATTATGAGGATTTTAATCAAGAATACAATCACATAGCTAGTTTAAATGGCTTTGAAAAATAGAAACTAATAAATGAATTATAGAAATTCAAACTACAAAAAATATTAAATGAATAAGGATGAAAAAGTTAGGTTACATTAAGGTAAGGAAGAAATAAACATTTTCTAAGGTGTGACAAAATATTGCATGTTGAAATGGCCAGATGTTTAAGGTTGAAAATGTACACAAAAATGGCTCTGATAAGCGGACAATCTCGGGATATAACTGATTGTACAATACCAGGAAATGTTCTTAATAGCAAAGACGTTGTATATTAGTTTGGCATAGGGTGTAAGTTTATAAAATATATAGTCGATCCGTAGACTTTGATTGCATTTACTAATGCTGAGCAGCCACTAGCTCACATGCTCTTCAGTATTTCCCTGATACGGATGAAAGGACTGCACATTACTGAAGGTGGTCCTGATGCACTTGTTCTTGTAAATTGCACAGGAGGCAAAGCGGTGAAGAAGTAATTCCAAATCTGTGGAAATGTTACGACAGACAATCATAACTCGAGGTCATTATAAAAAATGCAACGGAACTTTTCTCGGATATTCAGTGATTTTTGAATAATATGAGTAAATATGTCATCATCATCATCCAGGGATTAAGCCTGTTGGCTCATTCCGGTTTCATGAAAGCTAGAATTGTTAAAATTGTTCAGACCATCTTCTGTGTGAGCGACCAACATTTCTCCTTCCGTGCGGTTTATAATTTAGCAATAATTTTGGAAATCTTCCTTCTGGCATTCTATCAATATGTTATTTCCAGTCGTTCCTATATTTAATTATTCGGTCTGTAAGTTTGAAAATATTTAGTACCTTTCTTATATCTTCATTTCTGAGTAAATACGTATGGAATATTAAATAAATAATTTAAATCGGTCAAATTTTATAATATTCAGTTAAAGAGGAAAATCTCGGTATTGTACAAAGGTAACAACGTATTATTGTTTGATAATTTATTTTTTAATTACTTTAATGCATTTTACTTCTTTGACATGAATCACTACGCTGCGCGGCTGATAACTCCAGGCTCTAACAATAAAAGAATGCTTTCTTCAGAAGACCATCTGTACGTAACAACATGAGCTAATCCCAGAGTGTCAGATACTATTGTATGTCTGATTTAACTTGGAAAAGAGAGAGATGGAGATATAAGGGTAGATCCTTCACCGCTTCGCCCTGGTACAAAATAAAGAGCCCACCCTGTTGTCAGTTTTCGTCTTCCCCCTTTCCCCTCTTAATATCTAGTGAAGAAACTCCGACAACACTGGTGCGAGTGAGAGAGATGAGTACAGCTGTCTCTTTCTACAAATTTCTCGCAAAGATAAGCCAAACGAATTATAACATGGAACGTCAAACTCCTTCAATAACTTTTATACCAACGCTTGTTTTATTAGTTAATCATAATCAAGTTTTTTTTCAGGATTTCGAAAAGACATAAATGGAAATGGGAGAGGAGACTGGCACTGTGAGAATGTAGAACGTATGAATATGCAAAGGCATCTTATGGAACATTCCGAAAGGAATCCAAAGGAGAAGCGTACCAACACAGAGATGTGGTGACTTCAACTCAACACAGGTTGGTAAGCAGTGGTCTAGCATAACAAATAATTGAAAAGCATACGAAACTACAGAATCATGGTTTTAAAATATATGATGAATCAATCAAATATGAAAATAATACAATTTACGGGAAAATGCAAAAAAACAAATACATGTGCACATTAGCAGTCAGAGATACCATTTTTAAAAATCAATTTTTATGGATTTAAATATCCAAAATCGTCAAAATAATATTACACATCGATAAAATAGACCTTCCTGGATTATTTAAGGGAAAAAGAATTAACCGAAATAAGTGCTGGGAGAATTGTTGGAAGAAAACAACTTAAACTTCATGGATTGTCGTGGCCAAGGATATGATAACGGAGCCAATATAAAAGCGAAGTTCAAAGGAGAACAGGCATGCGTTTTGCAAATCAACAAGCGGGCAAGGTTTACGCCCTCTGCTGCTCATAGCTTGAACTTGGCCAAATGTAATAAGGAGGCAATGACTTTTTCGGAATAATATAGCGATGATACACTATTTTCGGCATTCACAGAGATATGGAATATTCTCATTTAGAGATATTCTGAACTAACCCTAAAAACACATCCAGTTATTAGATGTAAGTATCATATTGACAGCATCAAACCAGTCAGATACCAGCTGGGAAAAAGTTTATGAGCGCCCGAAAAATTTGCCGAAACAACAAAGGATCTGAAGCATTGTCTTTAGTAAATCATTGCATTCGTATTCGTTTTGGTTCTTATAACATGATGTGATCTCTTACATGACGTCAATGAGGTCAGTAAAGTTCTTCAGGCTGAAGATATGCAGTTGGATGTCGCCTTACAAGATATAAGTGGAGTACATTACTTCCTCAAAAACTACAGGGAGACAAGATTCTCATCCGCTATGTGAACTGCTAAAGAACCGATGACGGATTTATGATAGGACTCAAAATTTTCAACGCGTTGCAAAAAAATATATATATAATAAAAAAGCGTAAAAGAGTTTTCAACGAGACTGAAGACGATCCAGATGTTATCGCGGACGAGATATAAAAACATCAGGAAGAAATATTTAGAATCGAATAGTTTTGTACAGTTGTCGATTAAGCTTTAAGCGGCCCGAGATTACTGGTTATTCAGAATACTTCGGATTTCTCTTTCACCCGTCCAAACTTCGTGACATGCAAAATGAGCAAATTCAAATGAGTTGTCAAAAAATAGCGAGTTATCTGCAAGATGGGGACTTACAGGATTTTGACACATCTGACCTTATCTCAGAGGTAAAAGTGATGCGGTTTACGATTCCTCCCACAGTGAAGACAGCGTTTAACACACTGAAGAACTTGGGCCCATTCAAATATTCGTATCCCAATGTTACCATGGCCTATCGCATTTTGCTGACGAAACCTGTCACCGTCGCGGCAGGGGAAATAAGTTTTTTAAAACTAAAACTTATCAAGAACTATCTGAGATCCACTATGGTGCAGGACCGCCTTAATGGGCTAGCTGTTCTCTCCATCGAAAGTGATTAAACGCTTCAGCTGAAGACAGAAGAGGTGATTCGGGATTTTATTTTGTGCAAGGCGCGCAAAGTTGTGTTTCTATAAGCGTACCCAAAGATAATTGCATTGTTTCCGACTGTCGTGTTTAGTGTGGTGATTGCCAAACATTTTACAATGTTGAAATGTGCTGCTTGTTGGTATGTTCCGTGATTTTGTGTGTGTTATAGAAATGTATCATTACATTGGATAATAAAGAAACCAAGTTCTTTCAACAAAAGTATCCCTTCCCCGTTGACAATAGTTCGATCTGAGTCCTCGCGCTTGATTTCGCTACAGGCCTCGCATACCTAGCGACGGCCCTGGGTACAATGGTCGATTCTTTTCAATCTGAGCTTCTTTTTTATTAAATCATACTAAGTAGGCCTAATCGACGTATCTTTTTCATCAATTTTCCCCCTGATTTTATCAGTTCTGCTGGGATCCCATTAGAAACTGATGCTTTATACATACATCTTTAATTTTTCTATCGCCATTTCAACCTCAAGTGCACTTGGTTTCGTGACTATCATTTCTGATTTCTATAAATTATCATCTTCAATATACCGTTCTGTATGCACATTTAATAGCTTATTAAAGTACCTTTTCCATCTATTAAATATATACTCTTGGAATCTGCAATCATATCTCCATTCTCATTCCTAATTATGTTTGTTCTAGCTTGTAACTCTTTCTTCTCTATCCTAATCCCTTGATATAATTCTCTGGTGTTCTTATATTTTGCATTCATTTCGAGATCATTAATCATCTCTCAAATATTCATTCTTTTTAATATCTAGTAACCTGGTGATTTTCCGTCTAATATTATCCAATTGCTCTAAATTTACCTAATTTTGTTCGTGTAGCTAGCTTTCTTCCCTTTACAATGTCGGTACATTCCTCATCAAACCATTTCTTGTTTTGCCTCTTTTTTTAAATTACCAACAGACAATTTAAAGTATCTCTTATAGCCTCCCATTTTTATTTATATCAGTTTTTTCTTCGTTTCCACATGCTTATCTGAAAATTCTAGTATTTCAAATCTATTAGCAATTTTGATATGGTATTCTTGCCGCATTCCATCTTTTTCAAGTTTTTTAATTAAAATTTTTCAGAATTATCTATAGTGTTTGTTCCTCTCACAAGCGATAGCCGTTTTCTGACTTTCACCCTGAACAGGTGATGATCCAAATTGTAGTTTATCCCTCTAACTGATCTTACGTCGATGATGCTACTGTGCCAGCGTTTATCCACTAGTACATGATCTACCAGGTTCCGCGTTTCACCATCTGGAGAAGTCCAGATGTATACATGAATATCCTTATGCTGGAATGTTGTGCTTTTAACATTGGGATTCTTTGATATGGCAAAGGTGACTAATCTAACCCTATTGTCGTTACTATCTTCATGAAGACTGAATTTGCCTACAGTTGGCCTGAATATATCCCACTTTTGCATTAAAATCTCCTAAGACAACTTTCGTATGATATCGTAAATGACTATCAAATACGCATTCTAATTCTTCGTAGAATTGACCAGTCTCAAGGGCTAGTGGTCAGCGTTCCTGACTGCAGTTCATGAGGTCCCAGGTTTTGATTCCCGCTCAGACCATAAGATTTTTAAAGGAATTATTCCTGTGGTTGCACATGGTCTCGAATTTAGGTTAAGTTTAGGTTAAGGACTCTCCTGCCGCTTCATTATCATTTATCACAAATCATATCATCGGGGTAACGTAACTCCGCCTTCCAGGAGCCCCCAACCTAGAAATGTATTACAATTCCTCCAAAGCTGTTGGAGGAAGCCAGAAATGTCAAAAAAGTTTTCCTGGTGATATTGAACATAAAAAAACTTCATAGAACTCATCCTGTATTTTGCCATCCTTATCTTCTTGGGACCATGTACATTTACGATTACAAAATCATGTCGTTTACTTTTTAGAATTATGTTTGATAACCTATCGCTGACAAACTTCATATCATGGATAGCAGAAAGGATCCTCATTCGTACTAAAAAACCCGTTTCAAATTCAGGTCTTCCTGCACCCTCCCCCTAATACAATGCAAAGTTTTCTGATTCCTGATTACATTCTTCCTATAAAGCGACTATATCGGGTGATTTATCTAATTCCTGCGTTAATACCTCTAGGGCCCCGCTGTTGTATGAAGTCCTAACATTCCATATTCCTAGGAACATATCCCTTTGTTTGAACTTATGGAGTGGATTCCCAGAAATAATCCCCTCCTGGAGAACCGAATGGGGAATTATTTTAGCTCCAGAAAATTTTACCCCAGTGTAACCTACTTTATTCTTGATTTTAGCTCATAAACATTTTAATTTATCACAGAGAATTTTCGTTGTAATTAAAACTGGTCAAGCAATAAAACGTTAATTTAATTAAATGTACATAAATAATTTGTGATATAATTTAAATTGTTAGAGATAATTCGTCTCATGAATAAAATTGCTAAAAAATAATTAATCTTATAATTAAAATTAGTCACACAAATAATTCGTTATTTAATTAAAATTGGTCAAACATAATTAATTTTCCTTCAATATATTTTTGAGAAAAAATCATCTCCACTTAATTCACAGTTTTAGGGTCATTTAATTACAAGATGTCATATAGAACATTAATTTAATTAAAATTCGTCGTGTAGAAAATATTCGTTAGATTTGGAACTGGTCATGGAATAATTCGTCATTTAATTAAAATGTGTCAGAGATAATGGCACAATTCAAATTGGCCAAGATAGTAAACCAGAATGAAAACTTGAAAAAGGCTTGGCCTCAAAACGTCCAAATAATAATTTTTCATCGTTTTATCGTGAGATATTAGATTAGTCCTCCATAAGCCAAACTATTTATAAACTACTTCAATTAAGTAGCATTTTGTAACAGCACCATAATACGAAGTGGAACTTAGAACAAATTCACTCTTCAAAAATGTGGCCTTTTTCATGTTTGGCAGCTGTATTTTATTAATCAACCATGTGACTTGGTTTCAAATGTAAAGTTATCCAGGGACGTTACTAGGATCTTTGGTATAGGAAGAGTGTGAATGGTGGTCAAATATATTATAAATTATTTACATTTTACGTACAGTAAAAGCTCCTTATTCGCGGGGGATATGTTCCACAAATTTGCCGCGAATACAGAAACCACGAATGTGGAATGGTAATTTGTATGGGTATATAGGGGATACGTTCCAAGGTACCAAAACAAAATAAGAATATTATCAAAATAAAATAAACTCAATGAGAGATTTTGAACAATTTGTATTAATACAATTTCTTATTTTGTCTTCGGATTTCTTGATGAATCGTACAGTTGACTCATATTAACATTTAAACAGTGTGATATGGATGCAAACGACTCACCAACGTAAAGCATTTTTATTCTTTTTTTAAGCGGTAACTACTTTTTTCCACTTCGGAACTAATTTTCATTTCCTATTACTCGGCATTATAAATTGAGAACAAAGCAAAAGAGAGCAAAAAAAAAAAAAAAACAAAGCAATGAAAATTATTGCAACTGATAAAAAGTTGAAACAATAAGACACTTATCCTGCCGAGGGCGGCATTTATCAAGGGACACGTGAAATACGGCGGCGGCATTTAACAACGAGCTTTAGGCTTAGTAATAGTAACGTTTGTTTTACTTTGATACTTATTTGTTCATTTGTTTGAATCACTCTTTGTAAAAGCCGCCTTGGCATGTGCCTGCAGTAAAAAAGTTGCCGATACGTTAATAAAGGACACCTAATCCTTCTAATGTACCGACTGTATCCGCGAATAAAGAAATTTTTAGCCGCGAATACAGAAATTGTGTCGTAATTTTTTAACCCGCGAATAATGAAAACAGGAATAACGAAACCGTGAAAAAGGGGCTTTTACCGTATTAGTGTCCACCGCTGTGGTCTCGAGGTAGCGTGCTGCCTTATCACGGAGCGGGCCCGGGTTCGATCACCAGTCAGGGCAGTTTTTCTGGGTGAGGTTTTTATCGGGGTTTTTCTTCACCTGTAAGACAAATGTCAGGAAAATTTTAAGGCCCAAACGGTCCCCGAAATCATATGGCCATCATCATCATCATCATCATCATCATCATCATCCTTCACCGGTGTGAAAAGCAACGGGAAGCTACCACACCTACAATTCCCTAGTAAAAGCTGCAAGCATAGCAGGAAATTCTATGATTGCAGCGAAATACCTGTCTTCGGGCAACATTACTTTGGATGGATGGACTGTATTAGTCATACCTTATAACATAGACAAAATCCATAAAGTGTTAGACTATTATTTATAAGAAAAAGTTTCTACTACCCATTACATGCAGGTTGCAAATAAATATCCTGTTCATTGCATTATTACAAAAAACTACGGCTATTGTATTGCAAAAATATTTATTTTGAACACGTGTTCTTTTAGTTCTTAGGCTGTTGGTAATGATTAAATTAAATAACACTAAAATGGTTTACTCGTTGTGCATTTCAATTAAAAACCAAGTCAATTACTTGTCCAAGGTTGTAGCCTTGAGAAAATTGAAGGAGTTTGTACACCGCTTCCAAGTCTAAGTCGCCAGGAATGTCCACTCTCATATTGAAGAGGTTTGTCTGTTTAAAATGACAGATATTGTAATTGAAGGACACGATAAAAATTATTGGATGTTTATATATATATACACAAGTTCAATTACTTAAATAACAATATAAGCACTGTGCTCATTATTTGATAAGCAATGGGAACTGAAGGAGTGAATGAAGCAATGGAGATGAGGAAGAATATACATAATATTTCTCAAAGTACAACTTATGATACATTTTCTTGTTTAATTTGTTAAGGATTTGGATGAGATGTAGAAATATACATTTTCAACTACGAGACATAGAATTGCAACTAATCCACCACAAAGAAGAATTATAAATATTGGCAGTGTGTCTTCCATAGTCGCTGCCAAATTAGATAGTTCTGAATCTTTATTTTCATCTGGAGATTCACGCATTGCAATTTTTATTTTTTTCAGAATTCCTGTGCGTCTTAGGTTCTCCAAACTGAAAAAATAAAATTTTATATTACATTAAATTTATTGAGCTCCGTATAGAAGTAAAAATTGTTTTATTTCGTGGTCCAGGATATGAAATTGATGATATTGTGATTGCAATGGTAATCGGTTTGTTCAGTACCGGTAATATTATATACACTAGTATACTAACAATGTAACTAACTGACTCACTGACACTATCAAACCCTAGGTTCATGGCCCGCGGAGACAAACTCTCCATACATCCCTATCCTAGCTAATGTTTTCCAATCATTCCCTGTTATAATCTATTTCCCTCAAATCATAGTTAATGTTTTTATTATTGATTTCGTACATCTCAATGATGGATAAATCATATTTGAAGAGAAAAATTATACGCTCAGACCGGGGCTTGAACCCGGGACCCTTGGTTCTCTAGACCAAGTGCTCTACCAACTGAGCTACCTGAGCAAGTACCGATCTAAACGCAAATCTTTCTCTATATACATTGTAATTCCCATCCACCAAATGCTGTGAAGCCATGCTACTATCTTGCAAATGGCGGCTCCTTTATTAAGAAGACATATTTGGGAATTATATATTACAGCCAGTACGGTTTTTTCCAAGTTTTTATTATTGATTTCGTACATCTCAATGATGGATAAATCATATTTGAAGAGAAAAATTATACGCGGTACTTGCTCAGGTAGCTCAGTTGGTAGAGCACTTGGTCTAGAGAACCAAGGGTCCCGGGTTCAAGCCCCGGTCTGAGCGTATAATTTTTCTCTTCAAATATGATTTATCCATCATTGAGATGTACGAAATGAATAATAAAAACTTGGAAAAAGCCGTACTGGCTGTAATATATAATTCCCAAATATGTCTTCTTAATAAAGGAGCCGCCAAGTGCAAGATAGAAGCATGGCTTCACAGCATTTGGTGGATGGGAATTACAATGTATATAGAGAAAGATTTGCGTTTAGATCGGTACTTGCTCAGGTAGCTCAGTTGGTAGAGCACTTGGTCTAGAGAACCAAGGGTCCCGGGTTCAAGCCCCGGTCTGAGCGTATATTTTTTCTCTTCAAATATAGTTAATGTTATTCTCCCGCCTCATTATTGGTCTACCAACTGTACGTATTCCCTCTGGTGTTCCTACAAGAAGCTTCCATGCACGTCATTCATTCCCCATACGTGCAACATGTCCTGCCCATCGCAGTCTACGAGACTTAACTGTTCTTATTATATCTGGATTCCTATAAAGACCATGTAGTTCATTGTTATGTAGTCTTCTCCACCCATCTGTCTGTTCATCTCTCTTTGGTCCAGAAATGTTCCTAAGAACTTCATTCTCAAATACTCGTAATCTCCTTTCCTCCCTTAAAGTAAGAGTCCATATAATATAACTGGTAGAATAGTAGTTTTATATATTTTCAGTTAAAACGTTTTTTGAAAGGAGTTGGGACGTCAAGAGTCTCTGTAATGCATAATAGCACGCATTTCCAGAATTGAGCCTATGTTTCATTTCTTTGTGCACCTTATTCCTATTTGTGATTATTGTTCCTAGGTATTTGAATTCAGCCACTTCCTCAAAATTTACCTCATTTGTCATTAGGTGTCCATTGCCATTATATAATATATTTCTACGTGTGACCATATATTTAGTTTTATTGATATTTACTTTCAGTCCCAGTTTGATTGCGATACTCTATAATGTATGTGTGTTGGCCTTAGGTATCTTTTCGCTATCGCCCAATAGTGCTATTTCATCAGCAAAACTAACAGCTTATTAATACCATTGAGTTGTAGGCCTTATTCCATTCGAAAATGGTATTTAAATCATATAATTATCCTTATTTTTCTTCAGTAATAGATCTTGGACTAAATCTAGATGCAAATTTAGCCTGGCATACACAAGTGAAACACATATATAAAATAATTTTTCCATATTACATTATCTTAGACGTTTAAAGAATTTTCTCCCAGTATCATTAAAGCAACTCCTTGACAGAATCTGTGTTGCCACATTTCGATTATTGTGACGTTATATATAATGATCTGAACTATGTCTAGTCGCAGAGACTGCAGGGTGTTCATAATGCTTGGGTTCGATTCATTTTCAAGAACATACTTCAGAACACTTCAATAATCTCTCTTGGCTCCATCTTAGTTATGTAAATTGTACTCTCTTTGACTTCTTCTCAAGCTTCTGAATTCCTACGCTCCTAGTTACCTGGCGTCCAGATTTGAGAAGTTATCTTCTTACTATAATAGTGACACTTGGTTACAAGATGACAGTCTGCTAACAATCCCACTTCATAGCACTTCCTCTATTCTACTTCTTTCAAAGCAGCCTCTGTCCGCTCCTGGAACTCTCTCCCTCAAGATATCAGGGGTTGCCGCACACTTGACAGTTTTAAGTCACGCTTATAAAATTATGTTTTGATAAATAATCATTTTTAGAAGCGAATTCATTCTATGTCATTAATAGTATTTTTGATCTTGTTAATGTTATATTTCATTCGTTAAATCTATATGAAATCAAAATATATTGTAAATAATAATTATATTGTAGATATATTAGCCTTTATAATAATTTTGTTTATTGTAATTTATATATTACAATAACTCTGCCGGGTTAAAATAAAGCTGTTATTATTAATATTAATGTTATTATTATCATTATAATTATTATCATCATCATTATTATCATCATCATCATCATCATTATCATTATCATTATCATTATTATTATTATTATTATTATTATTAACAAGTTAATATAATTACTGTAATGTCGATAAAATATTATTTATTATTTTGAGTAAATGTCCACAATTATTATCTTAACTGGTTTACGGTACTGAATGTGTCACATTCAGTACCGTAAACCAGTTAAGGCGTTTAAAGACACTATCGCGTATGCGGCCGTCGGTCAGTTAACTCGTTTTAGAGCGGGCGCGAACAAACCGCGTTTATATTCGGCGCCTATATATTGTGTTGCCTTAGTATGTCTTGGAGATCATAGATGGCACGTAAATGTACATTTTCTATTCCCGTTTTTTCACGTTTAACCTTGGTGAATCCCCTTTTATTTTTAAAACAAACAACAAATGGAATTCATTCACCCAAACTTGCCTGCAGGCTCCAATGCAGTCGTATATGTTTCCCGTTATCGCGCTGTTGTTTGTGCGTGAGTGAAACCATGGCGAAAGAAAAATATCTCACTGAAGAGGAATTAGTGAATATTTTGTATAATAATGATTCAGGTGATGAACTGATTCCTGAATTAGAAGATTCACATAGTGAAAGTGAAGATGAACTTCCACTTCCTGAAATTGATACGCCGATACCATGTGATGTCAATCACCCAAGTTATTTCACCATCAAATCCTACTAGGATATCTCCTTTAGGTATTTAGAAAATTTGAATTTTCTAGGACTAATAGTTTGTGAATAATGGTCCATTTTCTGAAGTGTCACGAAAAGGGAAGCTGGGGTATTTAAATGGCTGGCCTGTGGGTTTAATGCCCTGCTCAGTGCCTGGTACTGAATGTGACACAAATAGAATGGCGCGTCGTAATAAAGACGTTTAAATCTCGCGGGTAAGCGAAAATAATGGTCTCGCATTGGTCGGAATAGATTTGCGAGTTGCTGATTCAAATCAAATCACCGAAAAGTCTGTGCTATGATTCCAGTTGTCTCTACCAACATCTCCTTCCCCTTTCAAAAAGATCGGTCGCCAGAGGCTTCTATGTTTCGAAATGTCTCGAACTTAAGCCTAGAAAGTTCCGCCTATATAAAATATAAAATATCTATGTAAAATGTGACCAAGACGATGCCAGCCAGGTGAAGTATAAGGCAAATTGTAGTGAGTGAACTCATATGGGACTGTGAAATACTTGTGAATGAGATAATCATTTAATTAAGTTTAATTGTTAGCGCAATTTGTTATTAATTTATTACTGATAAATTGAAGAAGAAAATAAAGGTGTTTGTGAAATTCTACTCGAATTCTGTGTGGATTATTTAGTTAAAACTGCGTGAAGACGAAACCCCACGAAAGTGCCACAATAGTGAAAATCACGACTAGCGGATTCTACACCGAACCTTTCAAATACAGGACGACCTGACTATTGAAATGATGTAAACAACACTTGAACTAACAAGGGACGGGAGCAATAGGAACACAACGTGAATACGGGACTAGGACAGTTAGCTGCTGCAAAAATTGTATAATACATCAGACAATTATAATTGTATAATCAAGTAACTAAAACACTATGAGGTATTGTCGATGCTAACGAACACAGACAAACAAACATAAACAAAACAATACACACTTTATATGTCCACCGATATCTGCAATACGTGTATCAGAATTCAAATGAATGTTACTCCCTGATCGTATTGTACGGTTGAATAGTAGTCGGACGATACTGCACTTCCCTCCGTCTCTCACTATTCCGCGTCATGCATATCCTGTAGAGTTTGTTTGGTGTAGAATCCGCTAGGTCTGGTGATAATACAAGTTTCATCAGCATTCGTTATATAAAAGACAATGAGAGCTGAAGAACAATGTCAAAGCATTTCCATGTCTCGAAACTATCGTTTTGGCCCTAGAAGCGCACATTTATTATGGACGGGCTTACCAGCTCCTGAAATAGACATCTAACGGATACAAGTTGTACTAACACTCTATACATGCTGGAAATCACATGTAAACCACAACAGCCCAAGCACGAGCTTCGCGGCTCGTGATAAAGGCCCGTAGATGATCTCTAGTGCAAAACACAATAATAATTGAGACACACTAACGCTCACAATAAAGTGCTAGCTTACTACTGACATCGTTCTGATGAATGCGTGCGACACTAGATCACATTTGTGTATGTCTGTACATGTCTACATCTACACAATAGTAGCTGTGGTACCATTTCACTTAGCTCATTTGATTCCATCCAGGAGCTTTTATTTAGCACCACTATTTATTCTGGAAGGCGTTTCGTATGTTTGCGTATTAATATAATTGTTATGTCTATGGCTGGACCCGCTATATAGACACGTTTGCTAGTATTTTTTAATGTTTAATTTATACCATGTCCTAAATAGAATATATCAGTGGAAATATTATATTCTAACTTCTCGCAAACGTGAGCAGAAACCTGGAGAAACTAGGAATGCGCACATATCATTTAACGTAGGTTCTGGTCATTACTTAAACAATTATTCTTTCAGAAAACAACAGAAAGTTTAAATGAAATGTAAATAAGTAAATAAGTTGTTTATTTTTTATTATTCACTCACCTCATACTTCATAATAAAAAATAAACAATATTAAAGAACCTCATAGTGTTATTTCCTATCTACATAACTTAATAAGTAAATAAGTACTGAATACTACAAATAAACAATAAAAGCTGTCACATGATATAGAAAATACACAATAAATAAATATACTTAACAAAACATATGACAACAACTTATATACTGTTACCACTCATACTGTAGCTCACTCATTCAAACATTCAAAAGCATTTCAACAGCTGTCTTCATTATAAAACAATATTAGGCCAAGGGATCCATACTCGGCATCCCTTGCCATGTGAACGTAACTAAAGATACTGCCAACTGTTAAGAACTTGTGGCTTTCAAGTGCGGACATTACGTAACGCAGGGGAAGTAAGGAACAGGAGTCGGCACAGAATAACATTTCAATAATATTAATTAATTTCATTTTAAGGGATCTTAATAAGAGAAGTACAGAGTTACATTGTTTTATTTCAATGCATTTTTAGTACAATGTAATATTAATTTTGAAAGGTAATTCAGCTCTTGGGGTACAAATATGTCTCCGATCAAAATTGACTTATGAGTCATAACGTGTTTTCTTTTACAAGAGTTATCAGTACCAAAGTATTTACGTTTTAATAAAAAATACCAATGGGTAAATTTGATGTCAGTTGACTGTTTATCCTTAGATTTGTATTAACTTTAAACAGTCCAATCTTAACAGTCAGAAATAAAGTATGTGTGTGAGCTTGAAATCTGCCCCTCTCCATTGAAGATTTCCTACAGTTATGGAAGGATTAAGATGAATAATTATTTTATTCTTACAAACATATCTTTGTGGTCAGTCGCAGCGACACTGAATATTTTATAGAGTGAGAAAATATTAAACTCTCGTGTATCATATCAGTTATATACGGGTTGTGTAGGCTGCGGTGGACTAGTGGTTATGCTCCTTGCCTCTGGTCCCGAGGGTCGCGGGTTCAAACCCGGCCGGGGTCGATGGATTTTTTAGGACGGAAAAATCCAAGGAGCAAGTCCTCCAGGAGGGACTTTAAGCCGTGGGTCCCGAGTCTAAAGATTTTCAGGCTCGTAAAAAATCCTTAAGCCTGAATGAAAAGGCCTCTAAGCAAAATTTACCGAATTTTCCCGTCCTAGTACTACCTTGGTTTCCTGGATGTCAGTATGAGGCGGAACGCTGACCACAGACCACTCAAATGGCATCTATACGAAAGCAAGTGTAACTAAATTAGTATGGGTCAAATTCTTCCCTGTAGGGGGAGAGCGCCTAAATCTCTGTAAAGGGAAAACATGGGCTTACAATACAAAAAATATAGGAGTTGTACAGATTACAGTTGAAACGTTTGTAATTTATCTCGTAAATGTACCAAACACTATATATACGAGGCGGTCAGAGGACAAGGGGTACAAGTGACATTTAAAAAAATTAATTGAGTGAGATACATGTGTGAGTTTGACATGTTCTGAAATGTAGTGGAGTCTTAGTAAGTCACTCAGAGAAACTGCTCTTCTACTTGGGGGACAAGGGGTACGTCTGTAGTTGTACTCCTTAGTTTCCAATAGCTGGGTGGACTCAAGCATAGAGCGTTCTGTTTTTTTAATGTATCCAACAAATTTTATGTATATTTATTATTGTATTATTAGTGTTTAATATAGTGCTGGTGATCCTTCGAGGTTTATTGGTTTATCAAATATTATTATGTCTGAATCTGAGTATGATGAACATGAGCATGGATTTAATTTCAACTTTCATGTCGAGTAAAATATGCTTAGGCCTACTACGTAATTTATATTATAAAATAATACTTTTAGCAATACATATTGAGATAATTGGAAATTATTTAAGAATCTAAACATATAATAAGATTTAGATCTACAGGATATGCAATCTAATGTAATAATGTTTATAACAAAGGTATGTTTTTTTTTTAATATGAAGATTAATCATTGGTGTCGCTTTTGTTTTCTTGTTAGATTCCAATGAAGATGGCATTGAAGAACCCGGCATTACAGGACCCACAGAAGAAGAATATGCTCCAGAATTGCACACTGGCAGAAAGAGGAGTAGTAAACCAGATAATTGGATAAAAAATAAAGCAAAAAGAAGAAGGAAGGAATGAAGGCAAAAAGTATAGAGAGGAGAAAGGAAAAAGCATTCATGTGGAGAGGTGGGTAAGAGAACGTATCCATGAATTCAGGTTTAAGTGCAATGAACTTTAAGATTGATTTAGTCAAATAATATTGTCGTAATATGTAATTATTTGAATAAGTACGTACTTCCAGTCATAATGAAAACTTTGGTATGAATCTACGTTTCTTGGATAATTTATTTCAAAATATTGCTTGGAGGAAAAGGGGTACGAACGACTCTTAATGCAAACAAAAGTTACAGTATGGACTATTGTTTATATTGAATCTGTTCATATTTTGCTGATAAATGGACTCATATATAAGGAACACAAACACAATTTATGAGACTTGTCAGATATTCCTGGGATTTTATTTTCTCACTGATCTTTAAACTTAATTTTCTCCACACTATTTTTTGTCACTTGTACCACTTTTCCTCACACCGCCTCATACGGTGTAAGGACGTTACTTACTGGTGGCTGAGAATGCGATTGTAAGGGCTGTGTTTGTTGATAATAAACGAGCATGGCAGGTAGATGTCAGTTCCGGGCACTGCAACCAGTTCACAATCGTTAAAGTTTATATCCTCTGCGTCAGCGACAAATGCATAGTTTTCTTGATCACAAACTCTATGGAATCCTTCATCGACACTTTTTGGAAGTGACTTCAGCTTAGGAGCCAACATTTTCTTATAGACTTCCTGAAATACAGGATCCGTTGCGTCCTAGATTAAAAAGAAATTTTCAATAACTCTAAAAGCAATTTTTCAGTGTATCAAATAATAAATTAAACAGAACATTGAAAAATCTACAAACTTTGTTATCGATATACTGTACTTGCTGTTTTAAAATACATAACATAAAAAGAGATTAATCATTGGTAAACTGCAAGAATATTTTTTAATATCCCAGGTTTGTCCTTCTGGACATTTCTAGTGTTCTCTCCTGGCACTGGCGTAATTGTAACCCACTTCTGAGGTTGGGGCGCCTGGAAGACGGGGTTACGATGATATGATGGGTAATGATGATGATGATGATAGTGGCGCGCCAGGAGAGTCCTTAATTCTAAGCTTAATCTAAGGTGAATATGAATTATGATGATTGCGATGGCCATATGATGTTCGTGGACCGTTTGGGCCTTAAAGTTTCCTGACATTTGTATTACAGGTGATAAAAAAACGATAGAAAACTCACCCAGGAAACTGTCTCAACCGGAGAAGAGTAAGTCCAATCTTATCAAAATATTTAAATATATTTAATACCCGGCGAGCGCTGTTACGCCTAAATAAATGAAAATTGATGTGCTTTTATGTTTAGGTGAATAAGTAAAATGAAGAACAATTATACATTTATATTTTTTAGATACCCGGTGCTGATTAGCTGGCGTTGCCCGGGAATCTACTTAACCCGATCTTCTTGACATAAATGATCTGAAATACGTAAATTAATGTGCTTTACGTTTAGTTAAATAAGTGAAAGGAAATATGTATATCGTAATCATTTTTAGATATCCCGTGCTGTTTACCCGGCAATGTCCGGGAATCTACTCATCCCGATCTTCTTCAGATAAATAAGATGAAAAACTAAAATTAATGTACTTTTTATGATTAGTCGAATAAATAAAATGAAAAATAATTATAAAAGTATGTCGTAATAATTTTAAGATTCTCCGTGCTGATATCGGTGTTGCCCGGGAATCTACTTATCTCGATCTTCTTGGCGTAAATGAGCTAAAAAACAAGATTCGTTATTGTAAGTTATCCGTAAAAGAATACCTGCCATGTGCTGCTATGCTTGCACAGGAATATACGTACTTGTCTCGATCTTCTTGGTATCAATGAAAGACAAAAATAGTTATTGTGAGTTATCCATAAGAGATCAACATTTGCTGTCGCGGACTTTTTTTGTAGAGCTTTTTTGAGATATTCAATTCTGTGTACATTAATTTTGTGCATTTGTTATGGTTTAGGCAGCGTAAACCATTTAAGCGTCCAAAGATCTACTTTTTTACGTTTTCCGCTACAAAAGGCGATTTTTAAGAATGTAAGAGTTGTGTATCACAATTGTCTTATAGCCTATGTTCATTCCAGGAATCTCCTGAACATTTTGCAAAAAGCCCCATCCCAATCGGATCAACGGTATGGCCGCGCATAAAGTACGAACAAACAAACAAACAAACAAAAAATAATTTTTTATATATTAGATTGTCACTTTCCATTTAGTATTTTATCATAAGTAATGCCAAAGTGATGTCCAAATTCTCTAGATAAATTGGAAATCAAGAGTGGCATTTGTTAAGACTATCTAACGAATATAATCAAGCTGTTTACTCAAAATCATTATTTAAATATAGTTATTTTAAAATATTTATATATTTCAAGTAAACGGCGATGTTTGAAAACAAACGAAAAACGTTATGTTTGATTTGTTTATTACTGCAACCAGATCATTTTATTTATTGCCAAAGGATCGCAACATTGTAAGAATGCACCCTAGTGGACAAAAAATGAAACGCATCAAACTGTATATTAATTAATATCTGATGTCCTATGATGTAAATATGTCAATTATATATTTCTGGAACGTTATTACCTGGGAAAATACGTTTAAGAAAGTGCAAACGTGGTTTATCTTTTGTGCGGTATAATCAATTGCAACAAATGTTTTTATATTATCTCCCGCAACCACGATAAAGTTACATTAATGCAATATATATATATATATATATAGATATTATAAATATATTTTTGACATTTGGCAACGAAGGCAAATATGATATGAAAAGAAAAAAGAATGCTTGAGTCGGGATTTGAACTCTAAAGTCTGTACCTTTAGCGCTCTAACCAACTGAGCTACCCAAGAATTCCAAGACAAACATACAATTTCTCTTTAATATTCTCTTTAATAATTTGCTTAACTGTTATGTTAGCCGCTAGATGGCAGTTGAAAGAAATTTCCGCTACCTCTTGTGTGAATTGAGAATACTACATGTATAAGAAAATTGTATGTTTGTCTTGGAATTCTTGGGTAGCTCAGTTGGTTAGAGCGCTAAAGGTACAGACTTTAGAGACTCGAGTTCAAATCCCGACTCAAGCATTCTTTTTTCTTTTCATATCATATATATATATATATATATATAATCTTGATAGCCACATGCAGTCGCTGCAAAATAATTCTATGGCCTATTCAGAATGTTAAAAAGGAGGAGCTTGATTTTACAGTGATACAATTAAACTGATAAAATCTAGGTGAAAAACGACTGTGATTGGTTGTAAATAAAAAATAATTAAAATGTCATTGAGTCCCATTTGGGGCATGAGTTAAATAGTCATCAGAATTAATGAAGAAATAAACCTGCACGTGGTCACTACAGTTTTCGTATTACTTAACAGTTTTGCCAGATATGCAATAGTGAAGCTTGGACCTTAATGATAATTTAGAAGCAATTCCTTCAAATGAATTTGATACTTTTCTGACCTGGCACCGTTATCACCAGAAATAGCAAAATACAAAATTAATTAAATGAAATAAAAAAGAAGCAAATAATTTGAATTTTAGTAAAGGACTTAAAAGAAACAACGATATATGTAATGTTGATATTCCATTTTAAACACAATATTGTTATATGAACAGAAAAGTGGACAACAAGAAGAAAAAAGATAATAAAATTCAAGGTATGGAATTTAAAAATATACTAGAAATTTAGGGTAAAGTAGGAACACGATAACCAAAACAAATCTCCTATGAAACTAAGAGGTATGAGACCATAGCAGATCAGATTGTGTGAGTTTAGGAAATAATTCCTGTTGGGTCAGAAAAGCCTGGAGATCTCTTTGTAACGCTTGATTCAATCTATTGTAAAGAGTTAAAGGGCAAATTAGAGGTAAAAATGTTCTGGATTATTCAGACTAAACGTGTGAAAAAAAATATATATATATATCCGAACATAGTCAAGTGAGAGGAATGTTTCATGGTTTTTGTATGTTTCACACGTCTAATTAATTAACACCAAAAAATGTTCATTTAAAGAGCGTCAGCCTGCCATATATCAGGTCTTAGGCTGATATGAGCGTTTGTCAGGATGTAAGCGTGACATATATTTTCAGATGTTACATGAATATAAACATTCTGCAAATTAAAGCTCTATGTTCGTTTCTAAAGATTAGCTATTTTTTTTGTCACATCTACAACAGATGGCACTAGTCTCAAATGCTTAACTGGAGTTTGGTACTTTGGAATAATATTTACAATATAGGCCTACCTTACTACAAACATATGATACACCTTGTACAAAAATAATTATCACCAAGTATAATGACTACTTTATTTTAATTCATTCTCTAATTAAAAATATAGCCTCATATCTGTTTTCTTCAGATTATATTGATACCACTTACGCTTTTTCTAGATTTGAAGGTCAACAGGCCTGCAGATATAATATATTATACTACGTACCTCAAAAATACTTAGGAAGATAGAAGCTGCAGGTACACCACACTGGTAAGTATCAATGTGAATGAGCCCTTGATAATGTGTGAAGGGCAGTGTGTTACGATGCACGGTGAGAATTGATATGAAAGTTGCAGAATAAGCCGTGAATATAATCATGAAAGTGAGGTACGCTGTCAGATACACCACCCGGGATGATAAAGCTGATGGAGTGGTTTTGTGCCCTGTACATAAAAAAATACATTAAGTTAATAATGATGACATTCATTTTGCTTTTGGCAGATTTTAATCTCTTGAAAATAAATATTCAACAAATCTAATGAAGTAGCTTAAGTTTAGTTAGAAACATATAAACAGAACATTACAATTATAGGCATATTACTATATCGGTGACATGACAACATCAAATATATAATGAATCTAGGCCTGCATAATCATTTTACCTCTTTTCCGTCTAATACTACAGTGTGATATGTTATTCATATATAATATATATTGACATTTTTTAAGTTTCGTAAAAATAATGAAGCCATCAGGAATATTACTAATAGGCCTATATATTTAAAAAAAGGGTACTGCATATCCTTTACCTTTACATGCAGTATACAATTTCAGTTAGGCCCCTACTATTTAAACATATTAACTTGTGGGAAAGGTCCTCAACAAGTACAAACGTATAACATTCATCAAAATTAAAAATATAATAAGATGTGTTCTTCTATTTGTTAATACAAAAAACAACAGAAGTTTTAACAAGTACTGATATCAGTATTTCATAACCTCTATGAGTGGAACGTATCAGATCGTATTCTAAAAGTACAACACAGTAACTTTTTCTTTATCTACCCAAGTATCTACCAGTTTTTCAAATGATCTTGCTTGCATCTGTTAGTTTGTGGCATCTTCAGATGTACAGCTACCTTCAAAAGGTAATTAAGGTAAAAAAATTGGCTCATAACATTTTGGAAACATTTATGTAATTAAAATTGAATATTTGTATTGCGAGATAGAGTAATATTTTCCTGTGAACTGAACGTACATAGAGTGTGGATGAATCGCAGTTCATTACGTAACTTACAATGTATTTTGAGGACTCTGCAAAATGAAGCTGATTCAATGTTCATTATAAGTTCTTCCTTGTGAATATGACCTCAAAATCAATGAAACTCAAACATTTCTTGGAATATGACAACATTAATATAAAATGCATGACCAATACGGACCACAGATTGATAAGCAAATAGACACTCGAATAGATAACAGATGATTCAAATCACGCTGTCTCCTATGTCACTTGTGGAATCAATAAGTGTGCTTAATCCTAAAACTGCAGTATAAATGCCAGTGACATGGTTATACCAATTAACTTATACATAAGAATATGACGTAATGTCATTTCAATTGTTCTATATACACTAACAACGTTACGAAAATAAAATAGCTACCCTCAGATATGGTTTCCAGTACCCGACGCAAACATTTTTTCTAAGTTCGAAGCAGAGACCACCCGCAAGCGCCAACAGATGAAAATACGAGATACAATTTAGAATCACGCAATGCTGCCAACATCTACAATGCTCGTTGCCATTACTGTAGTCTTAAAATTAAAAAGATAATCAAAATACAAATAATCACTCTAACTAGGTTTGTCCTAGGTAGAAGTGTGACCTCATTTAGTAGAGAAATAGAAACTTTGAAACGATATGTTGGCTGCAGGAATACATGTGAATAACCATTATACAAACTTTGGAATTAATGTTGCCTGCATCAAATGACAATATAGCTGCTACCTCACCTCAATAGCAGTACAGCTCGCGCACTGTTACTGACGGATCCGTGACGTCATTGTTGTACTTGGGGAACAAGATATGGAAATGTACTATTGTCTGTCCAACGACCTGTGCCCCCCTACGATATGCGAACTAAAGCCTACATCATTTTCTGCCTCCCTGGATACCTATTTCTCTCTTGCACTTGTACTCCATTACTATAACCTTGCATTACTCAATATTCAAAAGCCATGACACTGGGTGAAGTTAGACAACATCCCTACTCGATAAGTTACTGTGGCTGTTGTTTCACGTAGTGGGAGGGGAGTGTGGAAAATGGTGTGAGTATTGACGTGTATTTTCTAAGAACGATGCCAGCGCTGTAGGGGCACAAATCCATTGGTCCGAGTATACTACTTAACAAAAAAATATCGACTTACCTATTATTACTGATGAGGTATCCCATTAGTGGTGTTCGTTTCTTCACCAGCGAACTATCACAGAAAAAATTCCTACACGCGGCTCATTTACGCTTTCTGCTGTTATTTTGTTTATCTTCAGACTTAATCCTCTGAACAGCTCTTAACAATATGCTAGTCTTTCCTGCACTTTTTCGAGTGGAATAATTTATTTCCTGAGATGCTTCTCTGACATAAAGTGAAGAAAATTATCAACTTCTTCTTCTGTCTGTTCATTAAGCTCTTTTCCAAATAATTTCTACATACCGGTAATATTTATATCAAATTAATTAAACAAATTCAGTACTTTAATAGTGAGTGGAGAACATATTTTAATCGACTCACCTCATACATTTTCAAACTTCTTTGATACCGACGGTTTCAGACAAAATCATGTCCTTCTTCAGTCATGGCTTCCACTGATGAAATTCCGTGATTGTTGATTTATTTAGTGACATCACCTCTTGTGCTGCCATCTTTCGTTGGGATTATAAACTTTGTAATTAAATTTTTATCCACCGGAATATCGAAATTCATAGATCGATATTTATTCTTCTGAATGAATATCATTTCCCAAATTGTCAATTCCAACGGTTTATCCAATTGTTCCAAAAGTTTCGCTTCTTTTTCAATTTTGTGATGTTCTAGTAAACTATGTGCAGCAATTGCTGATTTTTCAATTTCACAATTTTTAATATTTCTAAAATGTTCTTTAGTGCGTGTTTCCAAATTCCTTTTTGTTTTTCCTATGTATACTTTGCTACAATCATTACAATTAATTTGATAAATTCCAGATTTCTTACTGTCTGGGATGTTGATTTTTTTATTAGTATTTAGAAGTTTTTCCAGACTAAATTTAATTATTGGTGCCAAAGTAATGTTGTATTTGTCAAATATTTTTTGAAATTTCCCATGTACTATTGGATGATAAGTAATTTTCTTAAAATTCTTCTTTTCTTTACCAACAATTTGTAGGTTAGAGCATTCTTTAAGTTGTTTTATCTTTCTGAATTTCTTTAATTTGTTAGATATTATACTCTTATTAAAACCATTTAATCTGGCTGTATTTAGGATATTCTCATATTCTTTCTTAAAATTTTCTCCTTTTAATGGAACCTTTATCAATCTATATAAGAGGCTATGAATTTCGATATTCCGGTGGATAAAAATTTAATTACAAAGTTTATAATCCCAACGAAAGATGGCAGCACAAGAAGTGATGTCACTAAATAAATCAACAGAATATTAAACAGCAGGAGCCTTCTTTAATATGGTAATTATAACACTGATAAATATTTCGTGAAACACGACTCTGATTGGTTGTAATACAGAAATCATTGAAACGTGATTGGCCATTGAGTCCCATTTGGGGCA
The DNA here is from genome assembly GCA_030220185.1 of Diploptera punctata. Classification (NCBI taxonomy): domain Eukaryota; kingdom Metazoa; phylum Arthropoda; class Insecta; order Blattodea; family Blaberidae; genus Diploptera; species Diploptera punctata. The sequence goes on from JASPKZ010007259.1 coordinate 2,294,291, forward strand.
TGAGTTAAAGCCATGACTAAAGAAGGACATGATTTTGTCTGAAACCGTCGGTATCAAAGAAGTTTGAGAATGTATGAGGTGAGTCGATTAAAATATGTTCTCCACTCACTATTAATGATATAACCTCATAATGTTTACTTCCCAATATTAATTTAAATATAAATTCAGTACTATCTAATTTACGCTAAACTTTTAACTACCCAATTAATTAAGCAAATTCACAAATAAATTAAACTAATACTGACTGAAAAATGATCGCATGTAACACCATAAACAACTGAGATGCCTCCTTTCTAGTCTATACTCGGCGTTGGAATGTAGAGAGAGAAGTCATAAGACGACAAAGTGCGCACTAGGAAGAAAATAGTGCGCGGACTATAACTGTGCGTTAAAAATTTTAAAAAAGTTTTAATAATCATAACAAAACTTTAAAATGATAGTGTTATTAAAACAATACTGTAACTCTACACCATTACAAAACTTATATGAGGTATTCTACAACTTGCGTGTCATTCGATACTTGAGCCGCTGCTTTCACTTATGCACCAGAATACAGTCATTGGATCATTTATAAAAAATGTTTCACTTAAATTTAAAACAGAGATTTTAGTATGTAAATGTGAATTGATATAATTAGTTTTCAAAGTATTTATAGACCTAAATCCAATAATATACACTGTTTACAAATATCTACGCATTTATTAGTGAATGATGCTATTGCATTTAAATAGTTCCTGAATATCTAAATTAATTTAATTCAGAGTTGTGACAAAGCATTCATTGAATACTTCCCCGAAAAGAGATCTAACTCACAAAAATTCGAAGTTGAGTTTTTATTGGATTAGTGATCTATCCGGAGAATATCACAACATGGCGCATGTAAAACTATCCCTGTTCTCTTCAGACCTGTTTTATTCGTTTTTAATATTTTTCATTTAAGCAAGTAGTGACCTATATGTACCAAATGGCGGAATAAGTTGGTCAAGTATTGAGTAGCAATTTATGGATTAGATCTGTTTTCGGAGCAACTATTCAATTTTACCTAATTTTTGCAATACAGAATGACATTTTGGAATTTCTTAACACACTCTAGATAAATTTACTTTTACCAAACTTCAAAGGCTAAAGAGATTGTTAAAATGATAAATTTGAGTAATTTTGTATTATACTTAACTTGCTGACAGAAAATTCCATGAATTATAATCCATGAGTTGTACAAAGTATTATGTTCATTCTTGCGGGAAAATCCAGTTTTGTGGGTGACAAACCAAGTCAATGAGAGAACACTTGTCAGAACAAGTAAGAACAACAAGATGGTCAGCCAGAATCCAGAAGAAAATGGCTGTAATATGTGGCCAAAACGTGACATTCTTGACCCATTCTTCTTGATAAACAATGAAATCCTGAATAAAAAACAAGCAGTTGTTTAATAGATATATTTGTTACAAATACCATTATTTGTGAGCGAGATATTTATGACAAGTCCCCCGGAATGAGTGTCATTATTTCTAACAAGAAATAAAGGTCGCTTGGGTGGTTACGACATGCAAGTAAGAGCTCCGAATTTAACTTTCCAATAATTGTTTTCCTTCCTTCACTTATTAATTTTTTTATCTCAGAATTCCTGTTTCGTTCTGACTCCCACAATCCGTTTTGAGACTCATAGTAGCCAACCTGAGGAAACTGACTCTTAAAAGAATGCCATATATGAGCCAACAGTTAAATATTACAAAGATAAATACCAATTAGATAGTATAACTGTCACATGATTGATGATCGGGACAGGAGATACTATACCAGGATTCTTAGCTAAATTTAGGAATTCCCTAGATTTGGACAGAGTGTATATTTCTAAACTTGTCATCGCTGCCATTAGAGGATCGATTTCAATTTTAAGAAACCATTTTTATAAAATGTCTACTTTATAGAATATACTTCAAATACAATTTGAAATGATTTAATATACACTGCTCAAAACAATTAGAGGAACACTATGAAATATGCAAACATTTTTTCATTGGATAAACGTACAAACATGAAATTAATAAAGTACATTATTTGTGGTTATTTATTTATTTATTTATTTATTGCTCATGTCAGTAAAAACAAATGAATAACGCTGACAATTAATTTTTCAAATAATTCCGCTATGTAAGCAATTGAATCTTGTGCTTATTTTTCAAAGTTAAACACTCGTTATATAGAGTTAGTATCGTGTATGGCCTCCACGACATTCGATGACAGTTTGGCACCTTCGTGGCATGCTCCCAATAAGATTCTGGATATCCTCTTGCGGGATATTCTCCCATTCCTCCTTCAGAGCATCTCCAAGTTGCTGCAGAGTTTATGGAGCTTGATGTCGGTTCCTGACCTTCCTGTCTAGAAGATCCCACAAGTGTTCAATAGGGTTGAGGTCTGGGCTGACCGCTGGCCACTCCATTACCTCAATTTCATTCCTCCTCAGGAAATCCCTGGTGACAGCCGCAGAATGTGCCCTGGCATTATCCTGCACAAACAGAAATCCAGGGCCTACTCCAATGGCAGCAGGTACTACATATTCTTCCAGAACGTGCTCGATATACCGGACAGCATTCAGTAGCTGGGAAACAAGTACAAGGTCCGTACGATTGTTGTACATAACTCCGGCCCACACCATTATGGAAGCTCCTCCGAATCTATCAATTTCCTGTACAGCCTCTGCAGAAAATATTTCTCCTGGCTGTCCCCACACCCTCAATGGACCATCACAACGTTTAAGACCATACCTGGATTCGTCCGAGAAGAGCACAGACTCCCACTGGTTCAGGTTCCAATCACCATGGTTTTCAGCATACGTACGTCTTGCTGCCTTATGCCCATTTGTTAAGCGTAGTTTTTTAACGGGCCTTTTTGTACGAATATTCTCTTTCCTTCATCTGTTCCTTATGGTTTGGTCTGACACCCGGATTCCGGAAGCCATATGGTCATTCTGCAGGTCTTTTGTAGTTTTTGTACGCTGTCGAAGGACAGAAAGAACAACGTATCTGCCATCCTGGGGGCTTGTTTTAAATTTACGGCCCTGGCCACGTCTTCTACAATACTGACCTGTCTCTCTGTGCCTGTTGCGTAACCTGGACACCACGGAAGGAGAAACCACAAGCTCTCTAGCCACTTGTCGCAGAGATTGACCTTGCCGTAAAAGATGTAGAGCATGATACACTTCAAACTCATTTAAATGCCTCATTTTGTCACAGACTTCAATAAACAAGGCAATAATCAACATTCGTCATTATAGCAACATCAGGAAGCTTACCAATTAGAAGTGGCCAGTGCCTTCCAAAATAAAAAAATTCTCTATATTTGTTATTTGAGGTAATTTCTCTGTATTTAGGCCATGGATCTTTAAAATTTGTATCCAATGATAAAATTAATAATTCAATTTACATAATGTCCAACTTTCAGCATCACAGCTTTAAAAAAACAATTACTTATTCAATTTATTACAAGTGTTCCTCTAATTGTTTTGAACCGAAAGTGCGTTTTTCGGCTCATTACTGCAGCGTCGTTATCCTTCCTAGACTGTGATATTCATGAACTATGCCAATATTCCTTTCTCCTTGCATCTACCCCCACTCTCCCTCTTTACCTCTCCTGGTGCGCTGTGCCTACGGCGCATCTCCCCTCTACCTCAGAACCTTCATATACGTGGTGCACAGGCAGAACGTTATCATTCATTCTTCATTCATTCATCGATCCATTCCGAAATGGGATTGGAACTCTAAAATGGACAAGGTCGTCTGAAGCCGAGAAGCGGCGCAGTTTTAGTTGGTCCTGTAGACGCTAGCATGAGTGTAGTATGAGGTATGGTGGGGTCTTTGTCTTGTAAAAGTATTATCATTTATTTATTTATATTATGTTCTTGAATGATCAAATGTTTATCTTGATTTTGTTTTTACTTCAGACTACTTGTTTGCATTAAATATCATTTTTTATATAATTAATGTTCTATCTGATTTATTTGCACGTAGCTGTTTGGTATAATCCTATACGGAAACTCACTCACTTAGGAGATCATTTCCAGCTCCCTTTATTTTGCTGTCTAGCTTTCCTGATTGATGATCATAGTGAAAACAATCATGTTCAGTCACTCTGTGGGTTTGAGAATCATTATTGATTTATGTTAATACGCCTTGGAAAGAAAGATGAATCAATCCTTGCCTTCTATGGGCCCGAAGCAAGTAATTTTGTGATTAATAACCTTGGAGGTAATCAGATCTACGCTAATAGAAGCAACGAAAACAAAAGACGATCCCTAAGCGGCACAGATGGTAGCATAGCGTGTGGTTTTGTTTCTTTCTGTTTGGAAAAGTATGTTGTATTCTATTGGCAGTAGTTCAAGTGGGTGTCGATTCAAAATCTTTGAACTTAAGTTTTGGGTTCTGGATTCAAGTGCCAGAACAAGAATATATACTCTGTATGATCGTAAATGATTTTTGGAATTAGAAAGTATTTTGATGTCGACATTTCTCAGAGGTATTGTATCGTGGATAACTATTTGTTTTCGAGACTTATTATCTACGTAAAAGTTATTGAAACGTACTTATTTACGTATTTGAATTGTTTAACGTAAATAAAATTGATTCATCTCTCCTTGCATGTAAACACAGAGTAACTTATGCATAAAGAACTGCGTTCTCTTATAGTTGTTTACATCTTTTGTTCGTTCTGTTTAGTAAACATGCCTAGTTGGATTGATGTTGTATCTAAGGACAATTTGGTCCGAGAATTGAGCTTACTCGGTATTGACATTGAAGGTGACGTAAATATATTGCGTCAGCGACTTAAGATTCATTTGAACTCTCTCTCCCCGGCTGAACAAACATTGGTGAAACGAAAGTTTATTGTAGACGGCGCGGTTGCTGAAGATAATTCTGTAGAGCAGAATAGGAATATTATCGATCGTAGACCTAGCTCCATTAAAGATTTTTCTAGTGGAACGGCTTCCAACCTTTCTTCTCACATGGAAGAAAATAATCAGCGAATTTTTCGAGAGTTAATTAGAAAAGTCGATCCCTGTGATGGAAGTGATAAGGAATTGTTAGTTTTCTTTAACCCGCGACTCTCTGGACCAGATGCAAGGAACTTAACCCCTAGACCACCCAGGCTTCTCGCGTTAAATTTAAACATCGCTAAAATAATATGAATACATAAACTGTAAATGATTTTTTTATCATAAGTAATGCCACGAGTGATTTCCAAATTCGTGAGTCGTGAATTTATCTAGAGAATTTGGAAATCAAGAGTGACATTTGTTAGGACTATTTAACGAATAAAATTAAGCTGTTTATTCACAAATCATTATTTAAATATAGTAATTTAAAAATATTTATATATTTAATGTAAATGACTATGTTTGAAAACAAATGAGAAACGTTTGTAATGTTTCACTTTGTTCATTACTGCAACCAGATCATATTATTTATTGCCAAAGGATCGCAATATTGTAAGAATGCACCCTAGTTGAGAAAAAATGAAACACATCAAACTGTTTATAACCAACATTATAGGTTATTAATTAATTTCTGATGCCCTATGATTTCTGGAACGTAAATTCATGGGAAATAATGTGTTTGAGAAATTGCAAACAGTGGTTTATTTTTATTGTGGTATAATCAATTACTACGAACGTTATTCTATTATATCCCGTAAGCAATATTTGTTTACATTCGTGCACTACATATATATATATACAATCTGGTAGCCGTATTTCTTAGAGAGTCAGTCACTGCAAAATAATGCTCTGGCCTATTCAGAATGTTAAAAAGGAGGAGCTTTCTTTAATATGACTATTTAACTCATGCCACAAATGCTAGTCAATGACCAATCACGTTACAATGAATGTTGTTTTACAACAAATGACAGTCGTGATTCACCTCGCTCTTTATCGATTTCTCTTTATCAGCTCCTGCTTTTGTGATGAAGAAAGCTCCTCCTTTTTAATGTTCTGAACAGGTCAAAGCATTATTTTTCTCCAGCAAATAATGAAAAGATTCTTTGATTTTACTGAGTTGTTTACTAAAAAATAAATGAATAACCCGTAATGTTGATTATGATATATAGTTTGATGTGTTTCATTATTTCTCCACTTGGGTGCACTCTTACAATATTGCAATCTTATTTAGCAATAAATAATTTGATCAAGCAGCAGTGAATGAACATAACCTCACATTTCTGATTCATTTTCAAACATCGCCGTTTACATTAAACATATAAATATTTTAAAATAACTATAGTTAAACAATGATTTGTGAGTAAACAGCATAATTTTATTCGTTAAATAGTCCTAACAAATGCCACTTTTGATTTCCACATTCTCTAGATAAATTCACTCCTGACTTCATGAGTCAATTTGGAAATCACTCGTGGCATTACTTATGATAAACTTATTTGATAAATTCCACGTGAAATACGACTGTGATTGGTTGTAAATTAAAATTCATTGACTCCCATTTGGGGCATGAGTTAAATAGTCTTTATAATTACATAACCATCCTTATCATGTTATTCTTAAACTGTGTAATCTTATGGTGAGATATCAATACGTGTAGTAAAGTTACTCATAATGCATCGCGCTATGTTTGTAATTTAAGACTCTCTACACTTCATCAGTCACTCGCTTTATCAAAATAAGGATGTTCCCTCTCTCTAGGATTAGGTCGATATTGTTTCCCATTTAAGGGGACACGTGTAGCTTGAGGAATGTCATAAACGCGAAAAGCATTTCAAGGCTACGTAAAACGAAATAATGAAATAGCGAAGCGAACATTTTTAACAACTGCAAAGACTTAATCACTACAAGGTGGAGTTAACACGCTGAGAAGATGAGCGGTTAGAACAGCCCTAGCACTAGAATATTTCCACAAGATAATTTAACAATTATTGGAAACAAGCAGCCATACAACTTGTAAAACTTGATACCTTACCGGACACCCAACTTCAAAGGCACTTTGGCCTCGAAAATCACTTACCTCAGGCAACTATTTAAAATACCATCAAATTAAAAGTTTTTTTAATACTCCTAATTCAATTAAGGTACATTTCCAGGAATGTGAATTTATACCTAACATAAGAGAATTCCGTTAAATACAGAATTTAAACAAATATCAGAAATTACTTATTTTAGGAATTCACACTACGAGGTATATTCATTTAGGTAAAATGTTATCACACACCTCATATGTTTCTTCTTCAAGATGGCAGAACAACGGTCACGGAAATACTGAAGATGGAACTGAAGTGTAAAGTTCCGAAACTAGTTTAAAAAAAGAATAAAAATATGAGGCGAGTGATAAAATTTTACCTAAACTAAATATCAGAAAGTTCCCACCCATGAACAACTGAAATGATAAGAATCTGCATGGGCGCTAATTTAGTCCTCAGGTAATTAAAACATAATACTGATAATAATAAAATTGCACACATTATTAAATAATTGGTTTATTACAGAAAGTGGAAGAATTGAAAATATTTTACGGATTTCATCTCATCCCATTCATAAAACTTATCTTTCATTCTTATAACGTAAAAAACTTTAAAATTACACAAGAACATATTACTTACCTATTAAGAAAAGCCACTGATACGTAATTTACGAACTCTTTTCTTTCGGTTGTCATACCATATATATTAACGCCTACGTCGGCCTTGTCTGATACCAGAAGACCAATCACACCTCCCCAAGTTCTATTTTTATTCAGATAACTGATGCTATTTTCAGCCACTACATATTTTGATCTGGAATGAGAAAATATGTTAATGTATACAAATACAAAATGTTTTCGATGTACTTAGCATAGAAACCATGCGGCGGATTGGAAGGAAGTCGTCGGCCGGTAAAATCTCACGTAAATAACCCTTCAGTACAAGCAAACGTATGTATCCACTTCATTTACAGTTAGAATAGTCACCTACGTTTGTATCATACTATTTTGAAAATTATTTCCACGTACCTCCATACATTTTTGGCATATTAAAAGAAATGCCAACCACACGAATTCATTGTTATTATGAAATGTCAATTAAAATTAAACCATACAAGGTGATAGTTGTGCAACCACCTTGAAGGTCTCAGTAGAGTAAATGGATGTTAACTGTGTTCGCGTGGTTGGTATTTTAACAGCAATTGAAGTTGAGAAATTTGGGTTATATAGATAAGACCTTCACCGAATACTTGTTTTCAGCACATCGCAAAAAAATATTGGCATTCTTGCAAACTTACTATTTTTAATTTAAATCGGAATTTTAATATTCAAGAAGAACTAAAATTACTTACATCTGCGATCATTAGAGTTTATTTTATAATGTGCATTAATTTAGAGACCTTAGTAAACACATATACATTGTATAAGAAAAGCTTCATGAAAATGTTTTATAAAGTGAAAAGATAAACACTAAAACCAGACTAGAAAAAAAAACTTAACAATTAGTAATGTGAAAATTAAAATAATGCTTAGAAATTTGAAAATTTAAAAACTGATCACAACTAACTCATTGGCACTATCGAACCCATAGGTTAATGGCTGCGCGGACATAAACTATCCACACATCCCTATCCTTAACTATTGTTTTCCAATCATCCCCTGTGTAATCTACTTCCCTCAAATCATGGTTAATGTTATTCTGCAACCTTATTCTTGATCTACCAACTGGGCGTTTTCCCTCTGGTTCTCCTTCAAGAAGCTTACATGAACCTCTTTCATTCCCCATTCGGCAACATGTCCTGCCCATCGCAGTCTACGACACTTAACTGTTCTTATTATATCTGGCTTCTTCTAAAGACCATGTACTTCATTGTTAAGTAGTCTTCTCCATTCACCTATCATCTATCTTTGTTCAAAAATTTTCCTAAGAATCTTATTCTCAAATACTAGTAATCTCCTTTCCTCTCTAAAGTCCAAATTTCGCATCCATATAATGTAACTGGTAGCATAACAATATATATATATATATATATATATATATATATTAGCTAATACCCGGCGTGCGCTGCCACTCCTAAATAAATGTTAATGGTTTTTACCACCAGACGTGCGCTGTTATACTCTACTTTTTTGTAAAGTTTTTTAGATGTTCAATTCTGTGTACATCAATTTGTGTATTTGTTATGGTTTAGGCAGCGTAAGCCATTTTTGCGTCAAAATAGGGACTTCATTATTTCACGTTTTTCACTACAAAGGGTGATTTTTAGGGGTGAAGTGGTTGAGTATTATAACTCTCTTACAGCCTATGTTCATTCCCGGAATCTCCTGAACATTTTTCAAAAGCCCCATCTCAATCGGATGAACGGTATGGCAGACCACGCTTGCCCGGGAATCTACTTATCCCGATCTTCTTGGTATAAAAAAATAACTCAAAGTGCGACAGGCCTAGAAGGCTTTTGGCTGACCTGCCGGCTGTTGGCCTCACATCCACATGTGTTAATCACAAAGGTAGACGATCATCTAGCCAGTGTAGGGTGACATGTGGTCATCATGTCGGATCCTCCAGCCGTTATAGCTGGTATTCTCAACCTGGAGTAGCTACTTATTTTAGCTACCCAAATGCCTCACGATGCTGGGTGGGCACCGCACAGTGGGCCAGATACGAAATCTAGCTGGAAAAAAGTATTTTACTAACTCTCGCCAATTCATCTTTCTTCGCTCTATAATTATTGCCAGATGACTGTTCTTCACTTATCTGCAAAGGAGGGTAGAATTCTAAAATGTATGTAGACAATATAAACATCGGAAGTTGCGGATGCTTAACAACTCATCTGGTCCGCATCTCAGTTGTGTACCGAGCTGTAGAAATAATTACGTTTTGCATTAATGATCCGTGAGTTATTCTTCTTATTCTATGTGGATACTTTACCTCAAGGTTTGTATTTTTCATTGATATATTTAACATGTTTCTATACAAACAGATATTGTGTTAAATACACGTGGAATCATACCTTCGAAACACTAAAATATTTACACAATCATTTTACTTTAAATTGAGCTACGATGAGAAAAACAGTTCCGAACAGTAGTACAATTTTTAGTTAGAATATAGAGTGATTTATGGACTTTAATTCCCGCACAATACCATGTGTGCAAATTATTGCGTTTTTTTGTAATTAGCTTTTTTATTAGAGGAGGCGGCCGGCAGCTGAGACCTTTCTTCGCGCACAGAGAATTGTTTGATTTAATATATGAAGAAAAGGGATCGATAGAGGCAATAAGTCATCCTCTATTAATAAATCAGACTTAGAAGATGTTCGGAGAATGTTTAAAAAATTTAAAAACATTTTTTTAAAGCGATTTTATAAAACATTGGAAGTTGTGTGAGAGAGAAAAAATGTTAGATTTCTACTGACATATTCTGATATTCTGATTGACTAAAAGTAAAATGTAAAATTTCCCGTTATTAAGCATTTAGAACACTTATAGTCGTTGGAAAATCCTGTTCCATCTGCTTATGGAATTGTAAGACCCAAAATATCTTTCGAAGAGGCTGGAATAAAAACAAAAAAAGTCTTATTTCTGCTGAAATATCTGTGTTGGGAAAGGTAGCATAAAAATGTTGCTTCCCTAGAAGCATTATAGGGTGGATAAAATATCACAATCTCTCTCGTTTGACACCCAGGCTCATGTTAATATATCGACATTTTGATATGTTATTGTCAAAAAAGACAATGCTTCGACTGATAGGCCTATAGATGATAGCGGAGTTGAGCGGGGTGATTTGTAATGTTTATTGTTATTTTGAATTTATTTTTTGGACTTTTTTGAGTAATGACTTTAAGACATCAGCAGTATCCCGTTTACCATATGCTAAAGTGATATTTCTGTTGCATGAGCAGGTTCATCGCGAGAGAATGAGAGAATACCCGCTTAAGTGAACATTTATTTTATTCCAGCCTCATCGAAAGTTATTTTGGGTCTTCCACATCCATAAGCATATGGAACAGAATTTTCGAAGGACTGTCATTGTTCTAAATTGATTCTTCATAACGGGAAAGTTAATATCCACTGCTAGCCAATCATAATATTTCGTTATATTTTTTTTTTCTCGCGCACAACTTCGTACGTTTGAGAAAATCGCTTTTCAAAAAATATTGATTTTTAATGTAATTTAAAACATTCTGCTAATATCCCCTACCCTTAATTTGTTTACTAAATGATAACATATTGTCTCTGTCTAACATTCCTATCCATATTAAATCAAACAATTATTCTCTGCGCGCAACGGTAGGCCTCAGTTGCTGGCTACGTCCTGTAATGAGAAAGCTAATTAAAAAAAACGCAATTATTTGCACACATGTTATTGTGCGGGAATTAAAGTCCATAATTCACTCTATATTACACGCTTTATATTAGCTTGACCTGTATATATCTATCTATCTATCTATCTATCTATCTATCTATCTATGTATGTAACTGAATCTTTCAACGCGTTTTTCACCCACTTAAAATAATTATAACTATTTATTATCAATTTTGTCTTCAGTCAATATCTGGTCTTGAGAATGACAGCTTGGCTGTGGAAACTTGTTGACCTTTTTAAACATTAATTGGTGAAATGGGCATATTGACTGTATATATATTTTAATTATAACTAACATTTGTACTACTGTTCAGAACTGTTTTCTTTGTAGCTTAATTTAAAATATGATGATTGTGTATTTTTTTTTTGCATGGAAGGTATGATTCCACATGTGTATAACATAATATCTGGTTATATAGAAAAAACATTACATATACCAATAAAATTACAAACCTTGAGGTGAAGTATCCATATAGAATAAGAAGAAAAGCTCACTGAACTTGAACACACAACGCTAATGACACAACTGAGATATAGACCAGATGAGTTCTTAACCATCGGCAACTTCCGATGTTTATATTGTCTTCATAAACAATAGAATTGTACCCACCTTTGCAGATAAGAACCGTCATATAACAATTATGTTAAGAGTGAAAAAAAAGATAAATTAATGAGGGTGAGTGAAAATAGATTTTTTCCAGCTAGATTTCCTTTCTGCCCCACTGTGCACCGGTCCCATACTGGCCGAAATTCCAGGAGAAAAATTTATTCCCCCATGGAGACTCGAACCAGCGTAAGTCCCATAGTTCTGCGCCAAGACTTCCTGCCTTAACCACTCGGCTACGGCGCGGGACTCTCGGTATTAATGAAAGATAAAAGTGGTTACTGTGAGTTATCCGTAACAGATAAACATATACTGTCGCGGACTTTTCTGTAGAGCTTTTTGAGATATTGAATTCTGTGTACATTAATTTTGAGTATTTCTTATGGTTTAGGCAGCGTAAGCCATTTAAGCTTCCAAAGAGCTACTTTTTTCATATTAGAATTGTACCTTCCTTTGCAGATAAGTTAAGAACCGTCATATAACAATTATATTAGAGTAAAAAAAAAGATAAATTGATGACGGTGAGTGAAAATAGTTTTTTTTTTCAGCTAGATTTAATTTCAGGCCCACTGTGCACCGGTCCCATACTGGCCGAAATTCCATGAGAAAAAAATTTTCCCAATGGAGACTCCAACCAGCGTAAGCCCCGTCGTTCTGCACCAAAACATTTTGCCCTAACCACTCCGCTACGGCACGGGACTCATGGTATCAATAATAAAGTTGTAAGTTTTACACGAATAGGTATTCTCTTGATATCAATGAAAGACAAACATTGTTGAGAGTTTTCCATAAGAGATAAATATATGCTGTCGCAGACTTTTTTGTAGAGCTTTTTGAGATATTCAATTCTGTGTTCATTAATTTTGTGTATTTCTTATGGGTTCGGCAGCGTAAGCCATTTAAGAGTCAAAGAACTACTTTCTTAACGTTTTCCACTACAAAGGACGATTTTTAAGGGTGTAGGAGTTGAGTATCGCAACTCTCTTATAGCCTATGTTCATCCCGGGAATCTCCTGAACATTTTGCAAAAAACGCCATCACAATCGGATAAACGGTATGGCCGCGCATAAAGTACGATCGAACAAACAAACATACCAACCAACAAACATTAATTTATATATATATATATATATATATATATATATATATATTCAGTGTATTATGTTTTATTAAACTGAATAGAAAAAATCGTGCGACTGTTTTTTTTAATTTTAGCAGTCGAGGTCAATGCCAAGAATACGTATTTAATGAAAATTCGCATTCGACCGAGAAAACAATAATTCCTGTTAATTCTAGCTTACATTACACTACTTTGTTTTACTTTATATTTATTTTTTATATATAATTTCTATATGAGTTTGCAGTATATCCATTATGTATTATTACTTTATGAGTTTCTAGTATTTTCAATATATATTTTTTTAATATGAGTTTATATAACCTCCACTATGTACTATTTATATATGAATTTCCTTTGCCTCGACTAAGTATTTTTTCTACAGGCCTATGAGTTTCCAATACCTTCACGACGTATTATTTCTATATGAGTTTCCAGTATAATTTCTATATTATAGTTTCAATTAATTCCCAGTACCTTCATTATCTATTATTTAAATTTCGGTTTTCAATAATTCCACAATATAGTATGAGTTTAGAATACCACCCCCTCCCCACTATCTATTACTTCTGTACGAATTTCCAAGGTCAATACTATATTTTATTTCTATTATGGTTTCGATTACTTCCACTATATAATATTTCTATATGAGTTTCCAGTTCCACCACTATGTATTGTTTCTATATTAGTTTCCAGTACCTTCTGTATGTATTGTTTCTATATGAGTTTCCTGCACCTTCAGTATGTATTGTTTCTATATGAGTTTCCTGTACCTTCACTATGAATTGTTTCTATATGAATTTCCAGTTCCTCCACTATGTATTGTTTCTATATGAGTTTCCAGTTCCTCCACATGTATTGTTTCTACATGAGTTTCCAGTTCCTCCGCTATGTATTGTTTCCATATGAGTTTCCAGTTCCTCCACTATCTATTGTTTCTATATGAGTTTCCAGCACCTTCAGTATATATTGTTTCTATACGAGTTTCCAGTTCGTCCACTATGTATTGTTTCTATATGAGTTTCCTGCACCTTCAGTATGTACTGTTTCTATATGAGTTTCCAGTACCTTCAGTATGTATTGTTTCTATATGAGTTTCCAGTACCTTCAGTATGTATTGTTTCTGTATGAGTTTCCAGTTCCTCCACTATGTATTGTTTCTATATTAGTTTCCAGTACCTTCTGTATGTATTGTTTCTATATGAGTTTCCTGCACCTTCAGTATGTATTGTTTCTATATGAGTTTCCTGTACCTTCACTATGAATTGTTTCTATATGAGTTTCCAGTACCTTCAGTATGTATTGTTTCTATATGAGTTTCCAGTACCTTCAGTATGTATTGTTTATATATGAGTTTCCAGCACCTTCAGTATGTATTGTTTCCATATGACTTTCCAGTACCTTCAGTATGTATTGTTTCTATATGAGTTTCCAGTACCTTCAGTATGTATTGTTTATATATGAGTTTCCAGTACCTTCAGTATGTATTGTTTATATATGAGTTTCCAGCACCTTCAGTATGTATTGTTTCTATATGAGTTTCCAGTACCTTCAGTATGTATTGTTTATATATGAGTTTCCAGCACCTTCAGTATGTATTGTTTCTATATGAGTTTCCAGTACCTTCAGTATGTATTGTTTCCATATGAGTTTCCAGTTCCTCCACTATCTATTGTTTCTATATGAGTTTCCAGCACCTTCAGTATATATTGTTTCTATACGAGTTTCCAGTTCGTCCACTATGTATTGTTTCTATATGAGTTTCCTGCACCTTCAGTATGTACTGTTTCTATATGAGTTTCCAGTACCTTCAGTAAGTATTGTTTCTATATGAGTTTCCAGCACCTTCAGTATGTATTGTTTATATATGAGTTTCCGGCACCTTCAGTGTGTATTGTTTCTATATGAGTTTCCTGCACCTTCAGTATGTATTGTTTCTATATGAGTTTCCAGTACCTTCAGCATGTATTGTTTCTATATGAGTTTCCAGTACCTTCAGTATGTATTGTTTATATATGAGTTTCCAGCACCTTCAGTATGTATTGTTTCTATATGAGTTTCCAGTACCTTCAGTATGTATTGTTTCTATATGAGTTTCCAGTACCTTCAGTATGTATTGTTTCTATATGAGTTTCCAGCACCTTCAGTATGTATTGTTTATATATGAGTTTCCAGCACCTTCAGTATGTATTGTTTCTATATGAGTTTCCTGCACCTTCAGTATGTATTGTTTCTATATGAGTTTCCAGTACCTTCAGTATGTATTGTTTCTATATGAGTTTCCAGTACCTTCAGTATGTATTGTTTCTACATGAGTTTCCAGTACCTTCAGTATGTATTGTTTCTATATGAGTTTCCAATACCTTCAGTATGTATTGTTTATATATGAGTTTCCAGCACCTTCAGTATGTATTGTTTCTATATGAGTTTCCTGCACCTTCAGTATGTATTGTTTCTATATGAGTTTCCAGTACCTTCAGTATGTATTGTTTCTATATGAGTTTCCAGTACCTTCAGTATGTATTGTTTATATATGAGTTTCCAGCACCTTCAGTATGTATTGTTTCTATATGAGTTTCCTGCACCTTCAGTATGTATTGTTTCTATATGAGTTTCCAGTACCTTCAGTATGTATTGTTTATATATGAGTTTCCAGCACTTTCAGTATGTATTGTTTCTATATGAGTTTCCTGCACCTTCAGTATGTATTGTTTCTATATGAGTTTCCAGTACCTTCAGTATGTAATGTTTATATATGAGTTTCCAGTACCTTCAGTATGTATTGTTTATATATCAGTTTCCAGCACCTTCAGTATGTATTGTTTCTATATGAGTTTCCTGCACCTTCAGTATGTATTGTTTCTATATGAGTTTCCAGTACCTTCAGTATGTATTGTTTCTACATGAGTTTCCAGTACCTTCAGTATGTATTGTTTCTATATGAGTTTCCAGTACCTTCAGTATGTATTGTTTATATATGAGTTTCCAGTACCTTCAGTATGTATTGTTTCTATATGAGTTTCCAGTACCTTCAGTATGTATTGTTTCTATATGAGTTTCCAGTACCTTCAGTATGTATTGTTTATATATGAGTTTCCAGCACCTTCAGTATGTATTGTTTCTATATGAGTTTCCAGTACCTTCAGTATGTATTGTTTCTATATGAGTTTGCAGTACCTTCAGTATGTATTGTTTATATATGAGTTTCCAGTACCTTCAGTATGTATTGTTTCTATATGAGTTTCCAGTACCTTCAGTATATATTGTTTCTATATGAGTTTCCAGTACCTTCAGTATATATTGTTTCCCTAAGTAAAAGTATAGCGAGGTTCTGTATGTTTGGCACTCAAGCATGAATTAATCCTTAACATATTAAAACAATTCTAGATTGAAAATCATCGGAGAACATATTGTTTAAATAACTCACCTCATAGGATTCATGCTTCCATGATATCGCGATTTCAAACATAATCATGTTCATCGTCAGCCATAACTCCGACTGTTGAAATTCTTCGGCCGTCAACTATTCTATTGTCGCCATCTTCAGTTGAATAGTTGACGGCCGAAGAATTTCAACAGTCGGAGTTATGGCTGACGATGAACATGATTATGTTTGAAATCGCGATATCATGGAAGCATGAATCCTATGAGGTGAGTTATTTAAACAATATGTTCTCCGATGATTTTTAATGATTATACCTCATAATGTTTACTTCCCAACATTAATTAAATACAATTCTAGATTGGATTAATAATATTCAATACTTACACAAAAATTCATTTTGTGTTCTAGTATGCTCCATATTTCTAGAAGTATTTTGCAGAAGTTATTGTTCATATTTTCGCACTTCATTTTCAGCGCTTCTTCGTCCTGGAAAATAACTAAACACATTTAATTTTTGAAATTAATATTAGCCCATCTATTCACATTTTAGAGTTCGGTATTTTTTTTAAGTAGGTCGCACCTTTCATCTTCGGCGATAGGAAAATTATCCTCTTTTCTCTGTTAATCATCACAAGACTTAATGCATTCAGCAGCATTAATATGATAACTACCTACTTTTGTCATTTTTAGACGAGGGTAAATAGAATTTATTCATTTAAAAGTCAAACAAAATTATGTTCGCCTGTAAATTTCCAACATATATTACAGTTATGTTTAAGGCAAAAAAAAAAGAGAATTGTTTCTGATTCCGTGGATTTTTATGAACTTTAAGCTACGATGGTAATACTGCATTTTATATTGCAATCTTCTTCTTCTTCTTCACTTCCTGGTTTAGGCAAGAGTTACCTGTTCCGTCTTCACTAATATATCTAAGACCATCTCTTCCGAGGACGTCCGACATCTCTTCTTCCTCTTGGAAAATAATGGAAGATTTTATTTGGTAATCTATTTTCTTCCATTCTTTTTACATGTTCTTTCCACTGTATCTTGTTGTTAAATATATTTTCTTTTATGGAGTAGATCTGCAGTTCTTCACGGATATCCTCGTTTCTTATCTGGTCCATTCTAGTGCAGCCTTTTACTCTTCTTAAAAATTTCATCTCGGCTGCTTGGATTTTACTTTCTTGTTTGGTAGTGGTAATCCAAGATTCACTCCCATACAAAAGGACAGGGACAGCCATTGTTTTATAAAATTTTAATTTTGTTTGTTTATGGGCTTTATTATTCATGTTCTATTTATTGTACCACAAATAGCTTGAAACTGATGTGTTTTGTGTTCAATATCTTTATCATACCCATAGCTGATGTCACATCCTAAATATTTAAAGTGGGATACTTGTTCAATAATTTCGTCTCTAATTACTATTTTTGCACGCAGAGTATTTCTTCCACAAAATGCCATTGCTTTTGTTTTACTTATTGAAATTTTAAAATTATAATCGCTACATATTGCATTTAGTTTGTAAGCAGCCAATTTTAACAGATCTTCATCATGGTGTAGTAAGAGTAAATCATCGGCGAAAAGTAAGTTATTAATACTTGAGTTATTGTTCAATCTAAGGCCTTTGTCCATTATAATTTTCCATTGTTTCATAATGTCGTCGATATATGTATTAAAAAGAGTGGGCGATAGACTACACCCTTGTCTAACTCCTTGATTTATTAGAATTTCTTCTGACCTTTTTCCATCAGTTTTTATCACTACTTTAGTTTCTTCATATAAACCTTGGACTGATTTTATTAGATACTGTGGATATCCTCGTTCCTTCATTATTTTCCATAGTATAGATCTATTTACTCTGTCAAAGGCCTTTTCAAAATCAATGAACAACAAGTATGTTGGCAGGTTAAATTCTCTTCTCTTTTCAGTTAGTCTCTTTATAATAAACACATTATCTTCCTTTCCTGAATCCTGCTTGTTTTTCTTCTAAGAGTGTGTCAGATACCTTATTCAATCTATTATTTATTATTTTTGAATATAATTTATAAGTGGAGTTCAATAAGCTGATACCTCTATAATTTTTACTATCTAATCTATTTCCTTTTTTTGAAGAGGGATATGACTTCACCCATCTTCCAATTTTCAGGTATTTTACATTTCTTCCAACATTCGCTTATTAAGTTTAATAATCTTATTTCTGCAAATAAACCTGCTTACTTTATCAGTTCATTGTTTATACCATATATACCTGGTGCTTTTCTATTTTTCATTTCTTTCAATGCCTCTCTCATTTCGCTTAGAGTAATTCTGTCTATTTACGATTTATTTTTACTTTCAGAAGGGCGTTTTATAACTAATTCTTCTTCGTTACACCATAATTCTCTGTAGTGATTCTTCCATGTCTTCAGATCAATGGTATTTAGTTTTGCAGTATATTTTTCTGTTTTATTTAATTGTTTCATTACTTTAAATGCTAACGATTGTCTGCCATGTACATCGTGCTCTATTTTGGAAATAAATCTTTCCCAGGAATCTATATGTGCTGTTCGAGTTATTTGTTTTGCTCGATTTCTTTTTTGTTTATATATAGTTCTAGATTCTTCAGATTTCTTTTGTAAGTGCTCTAAATAAGCTAAGTTTTTTGTCTCGCACAGCCTCCTCTATTTCGCCATTCCATATTTTTAATCCTCTTTTGTTGCGAATCTTCTATAGCTTCATTTGCAGCATTTATAATACATGTTTTCATATTTTCCCCACTCTTCATTTAGATTATTTTAAGTGCTCTTGTAGCCTTTTTTGGTATAATTGTCTTATACTTTCTTCTTCTAGAAGTTATACTTTAAAAACCTCTTCTTTTATTACTTCTTGAGCTTTCGTTTTTTTTTTTTTTTCCATTTGGCTATTATAAGTATCGTGGCTACCAATAGATAGTGGTCTGTATACAGGATGTATAAAAAAGGATGGCGCAAACTTACAAGGTTGAAAGTACACGATAATAGAAGCAACAATGTCCCAGTAAACATGGGTCCGCAAAAGAACCGTTTACGAGATAATTACGAATGTATGGTTACAAGCCGCCACTGACTTCATTGTAAACATCGTCCTAATTGGTACAAATTTATTTGAATTTAGACTTTACTATTAATTTTTCATCTCATTTAGTTCACATTTCACAGTTCACTTCACTTATGGGTTACCTGTTAAAGGAGATGTTAAAGTGTCTTCCTTGCATCTGGATGCAATACTGAGCTCGTCTCTGCAATGAATGTCGAATTCTTTCGAAAACCCCTGGATCATTTCTGAATTTTTGACAAGCATGTACAACTCTCTGCTCCAGTTCTTCAATCGTGTTAACGGGTGTTCTGTACACTTCGCTTTTGAGGTGACCCCATACATAAAAATCCAAAGGATTTAGATCAGGTGATCTTGGAGGCCAAGGTACATATCCGCCTCGACCATCCATCTTTGGCCGTATCTGCGCGTTAGATGCCGTCTCACAGCAGCAGCAAAATGTGCCGGAGCTCCATCATGCATGTACCACAAACTCCGACGTTACTGAAGGGAAACATCCTCAAGCAATCTTGGAAGATGACGCCGCAGAAACCTAAGGTACCTCCGTCCATTAAGTTTTCGTGGAAGAATGTGTGGCCCAATGAGATAATAACCTAGTACGATGTTACAAAAATTACGTCTGTGGCGGCTTGTAACCATACATTCGTAATTATCTCGCAAACGGCTCGTTTGCGGACTCATGTTTACTGGGACATTGTTGCTTCTATTATCGTGTACTTTCAACCATATAAGTTTGCGCCATCCTTTATGATACACCCTGTATATGTCACATCTTCTGTATACTCTTACATCTTGTATTTGATTCCTGAGTCTATCATTAATCATTATGTAATCTATTAAAGATCTTTGGTTTCTAGCGCACCATGTATACTTGTGTATGTCCTTTTTCCTATAGAAAGTATTCGTGATTTTTAGTTTATTATAGGTAGCAAATTGTCGAAGTTCTTCCCCGTTTCTATTTATTACATCTTCTCCAAACATATCTACTATTCCTGGGATTGGGAGATTACTAACTCTGGCGTTTAAGTCACCTCCTAAGATGATACTTTCTGTGTTTTTAATACCATTTATTTCTTGTTGTAATTTATCATAGAAAATAACAGTGTCTTCAATTTTCCCTTCTTCTGGTGCATACACTCCTACAATGTTTAAGTAATTCCGATCTATTTTCAACCTTACTGTTATTATTCTCTCATCCACATATTTGTAGCTTATTATTTTTTATCTCCATTTGCAATTAATTAGTATAGCTACACCACTGCAAGCTCTTCTATCTTGAGGTACTCCACTGTATATTAGTATATAATTACCAATATCTTTTGTTCCTTTCAACGTCTTTTTTGTTTCAATCAGTATTGTTATATCAATATTTTGATTATTTAGTTCTCTGATTAGTTCTTCTTCTTTTGCGTTTAGTCCTCTGACATTCCAAGTTCCCACTTTAATCCGATCCTTTATACCAAATCGTTTGTCCTTAATTCTACGCTGAGGTCGTCTTTGGTTAAGTCCGTCCGAGTTTCCATTGTGAAGAATACGAGTAATATGTTTTCCTCTGATCGCGGTACCAACGCTATTATATTGCAATTTAATGAATATTAATATGTTTAAAATATGTCTTGTCACCAATAATTCATAATGATAATGATAATAATAATAATAATAATAATAATAATGATAATAATAATGATAATAATAATAATAATGTTTCATTTATTCTCACAGAGATAAGGCCATAAGTCGTTCTCTTCCGCTCAGCCAGCCCAAATATACAAATACATGTTAATTATGACAGGTTAAAAAATAATTAAAATTTGCAGTGTAAATTTCATGTACCAACAACGATTCATACTATAAACATAATAATAATAATAATAATAATAATAATAATAATAATAGTATAAATTATGGAATGACACTTTTTTAAAGTGGAACACCCTTATATTATGTCACCGAATAGAATATAGTCGTTTACCTCACTCAGTGTAACATCCTCATCCACTCAGCGGAACATCCGCATTTTACCTCACTAAGAGCAACATCTTCATGTCACTTCACTCAGTTAAACATACACATGTTATCTCATTCAGTGGAACTTCATCATGGAATCTCACTCAGTGGAACATCCTCATGTTACCTCCCTCGGAACATATTTATCATACCTCACTCAGTGGAGCATTCGCATGTCACTTCGCATAGAGCAAAATCTTCATGTAACCTCACGGAGTGGAACATTTCCACGTTACCTAACTCAGTGATTCACATTCATGTTAACTCGCATTGTGGATCATCTTCATGTTGCCTCACTCAGTGGAACATACTAACGTCACCTTACTCAGTTGAACATCGTCATGGGACCTAATTCAGTGGAACATCTTCATGTTACGTCACTCAGTGAAACATCGTCATCATACCTTGTTCAATGGAACATATGCATGTCACCTCACACAGAGCAAAATTGTCATGTAACCGCACTCATTGGAACATCCGCATGTCACCTCACAAAGAGAAAAATATTTGTGTAACCTCACTCAGTGAAACATACGCACGTCAGGTTACATAGAACAAAATCTTCGTGTAACCTCTCTCTGTGGAACATCCGCATGTCACCTTGCATGCAGCAAAATATTCGTGTAACCTCACTCAGTGAAACATACGCACGTCAGGTTACATAGAACAAAATCTTCGTGTAACCTCTCTCTGTGGAACATCCGCATGTCACCTCGCATGCATCAAAATATTCGTGTAACCTCACTCAGTGGAACATACGCACGTCAAGTTACATAGAACAAAATCTTCGTGTAACCTCACTCTATGGAACATCCGCATGTCACCTCACATACATCAAAATATTCGTGTAACCTCACTCAGTGGAACATACGCACGTCAAGTTACATAGAAAAAATCTTCGTGTAACCTCACTCTGTGGAACATCCGCATGTCACCTCACATAGAGCAAAATATTCGTGTAACCTCACTCAGTGGAACATGTGCACGTCAAGTTACATAGAACAAAATCTTCGTGTAACCTCACTCAGTGGAACATACTCACGTCACCTCACTCAGCTGAACATCGTCATGGTACCTAACTCAGGGAACATCTTCATGTCACTTCACTCAGTGGAACATTTCCATGTTACCTCACTCAGTGGAACACCTTCACGTTACCTCTCATACTAGAACATCTTCATGTTACCTGATTCATTGGAACATCGTCATATTACCTCACACAGTAGAACATCCTCATGTTACTTCACTCAGTGGAAAATTCTCACCTTGTATCGCCCAGGGGAACATTCGGATTTTAGCTTACTTGGAGCAAATTCTTCTCGTCACCTAACTCAGTGGAACACTTTCATGTTAACTCGCATTGTGGATCATCTTCATATTACCTCACTCAGTGGAACATACTCACGTCACCTCACTGAGTGGAACATACTCACGTCACCTCACACAGTGGAACATACTCACGTCACCTCACTCAGTGAAACATACTCACGTCACCTCACCCAGTTGAACATCGTCATGGTAGCTAACTCAGCGGAACATCTTCATGTCACCTCACTAGTGGAACATTTCCATGTTACTTCACTCACTGGAACACCTGTCACGTTACCTCTCATACTAGAACCTCTCATGTTACCTGATTCATTGGAACATCGTCATATTACCTCACACAGTAGAACATCCTCATGTTTACTTCACTCAGTGGAAAATTCTCACCTTGCATCACCCAGGAAACATTCGCATGTTAGCTTACTTAGAGCAAATTCTTCTCGTCACCTAACTCAGTGAAACACTTTCATGTTAACTCGCATTGTGGATCATCTTCATATTACCTCACTCAGTGGAACATACTCACGTCACCTCACTGAGTGGAACATACTCACGTCACCTCACACAGTGGAACATACTCACGTCACCTCACTCAGTGAAACATACTCACGTCACCTCACCCAGTTGAACATCGTCATGGTAGCTAACTCAGCGGAACATCTTCATGTCACCTCACTAGTGGAACATTTCCATGTTACTTCACTCAGTGGAACACCTTCACGTTACCTCTCATACTAGAACATCTTCATGTTACCTGATTCATTGGAACATCGTCATATTACCTCACACAGTAGAACATCCTCATGTTACTTCACTCAGTGGAAAATTCTCACCTTGCATCACCCACGGAAACATTCGCATGTTAGCTTACTTAGAGCAAATTCTTCTCGTCACCTAACTCAGTGAAACACTTTCATGTTAACTCGCATTGTGGATCATCTTCATATTACCTCACTCAGTGGAACATACTCACGTCACCTCACTGAGTGGAACATACTCACGTCACCTCACACAGTGGAACATACTCACGTCACCTCACTCAGTTGAACATACTCACGTCACCTCACCCAGTTGAACAGTCATGGTAGCTAGCTCAGTGGAACATCTTCATGTCACCTCACTAGTGGAACATTTCCATGTTACTTCACTCAGTGGAACACCTTCACGTTACCTCTCATACTAGAACATCTTCATGTTACCTGATTCATTGGAACATCGTCATATTACCTCACACAGTAGAACATCCTCATGTTACTTCACTCAGTGGAAAATTCTCACCTTGCATCACCCAGGGAAACATTCGCATGTTAGCTTACTTAGAGCAAATTCTTTTCGTCACCTAACTCAGTGGAACACTTTCATGTTAACTCGCATTGTGGATCATCTTCATATTACCTCACTCAGTGGAACATACTCACGTCACCTCACTGAGTTGAACATACTCACGTCACCTCACTCAGTGGAACATACTCACGTCACCTCACTCAGTGGAACATACTCACGTCACCTCACTCAGTTGAACATCGTCATGGTACCTAACTCAGCGGAACATCTTCATGTCACCTCACTCAGTGGAACATTTCCATGTTACCTCACTCAATGGAACTCATTCATGTTAAATCAATTAGTGGAACATCTTCATGTTACCTTACACAGTGGAACAACTTTACCTTACTTCAATCAGTTGAACATTGCTATATTTCCTCAATCAGTAAAACATCCTCATGCTACTTCACTCAGTGGAAAATTCTCACCTTGCATCACCCAGGGGAATATTCGCATGTTAGCTTACTTAGAGCAAATTCTTCTCGTTACCTAACTCAGTGGAACACTTTCATATTAACTCGCATTGTGGATCATCTTCATATTACCTCACTCAGTGGAACATACTCACGTCACCTCACTCAGTGGAACATCCTCGTGTCACCTCACTTAGAGGAATATCGGCACGTTACCTTACTTTAAACAACATCTTCATGTTACCTCACTCAGTGGAACATCCGCACGTTACCCCACTTAGAGCAACATCTTCAGGTCACTTCACTCGGAGGAACATTTTCATGTCACCTCACTCAGTAGAACATTTCCGTGTTACCTCACACAATTGTTCACTTTCTTCTTAGCTCACTCAGAAGAACATCTTCATGAACCCAATTCAGTGAAACATCCTCATATTATCTCATTCAGTGGAACATCGTCATGTTACCTCACTCAGTGGAACATTTTCATGTATCCTCACTCGGTGGAACATCCTCATGCTATCTCACTTAGAGCAATATCTTCATGTCACTTCACTCAGTGGAACATCCGCATGCTATATCACTTAGAGCAACATCTTCATGTCATTTCATTCGGTGGCAAATTTTCATGTTACCTCATTCAGTGGGACATTTCCATGTTAACTCACATAGTGAAACATCTTCATGTTACCTCACGTTACTTCACTCATTGGAACATCCTCATGTTACCTCATTCAGTGGAACGTCTTCATGTTACCTCACTCAGTGAAATATCCGCATGTTACCTCACTTAGAGCAACTTATTGTCATATACTCAGTGGAACACATCCATGTTACCTCACTCAGTGGAACATCCTCATATTATATTATTCAGTGGAACAGCGTTATGTTACCTCACTCATTGGAGCATCCTCATGTTACCTCATTCAGTGGAATGTCTTCATGTTACCTCACTCAGTGAAATATCCGCATGTTACCTCACTTAGAGTAACATGTTTATGTCATATCACTCAGTGGAACATATCCATGTTACCTCACTCAGTGGAACATCCTCATGTTACTTAATTCAGTGAAACAGCGTTATGTTACGTCACTTGGTGGAACATTATCATGTACCTCATACAGTGGAACACCCTCATGTTATGTCACCCAGTGGAACATCGTCAGGTTACCTCACTCAGTGGTATAGCCTCATGTTACCTCATTCAGTGGTACATCGCCATGTTACCTCACTCAGTGAAATATCCTCATTTTACCTAACTCAGTGAAACATCCTCATGTTACCCCATTCAGTGGTACACACTCATGCTACCTCTCTTATTGCAAAATCCTCGTGTTACCTCACTCAGTGAAACATCCTCGTGTTACCTCACTCAATGGAACATCGTCATGTTACCTCACTTCGGGGAACATCCTCATCTTACATCAGTCGGTAGAACATCGTCATGTTACCTCACTCAGGATAACATCCTAATATTACCTCAATCAGTGCAATATCCTTATGTTACCCCACTCAGTGGAACATCCTCATGTTACCTCACTCAGGGAACATCCTCATGTTACCTCACTCAGGGAACATCCTCATCATACATCACTCGGTGAAATATCCTCAAACATAATTTATCTATCTTCGGGTTTTTACAGCTGCTGCTGTCTTCCCGAGCCAAACCTCCAAAGCCTACGATCTGCAATGCTTAGCCCTCTTGTTTGCATTACTCAAACGATATATAAAGTTTTTTTTATAAAGCGGTAATCCAAACTGAAATTGTGTGTTCGAATAAGTATTGCATTTCACGAAATAAAATCGCAATACATATTTGTTAACTCTAAAGAGTTCAAATCGTTCTAGTGTGAACATATACTTGTATCAAATTCATAATGTCACCAATCCTCATCCCCACCTACTCTACTTCAAATTGGTAGCCAACTTTGGGATGTATAATTAACATGAATCAGTGAGCCTCTACCAACCTCTGATACCATGCTGTCGCCCGAGGTGATGTACAGCCTGACCGCACATCAATACTCTACTCTAGTCAATATGGGTAATAGAGTAGGATGATACATTATATGGATACTATATTTTATAGTACAGTGGCAGTAGCGAAGAAATTGAATGTATACTTACTTCTGGAAATATGCCCACTTTGATGAGAACGCCCTGCAGGTCATTTCTTCTCTGTAACATTGTTAGATTTGTCCAGACAAAGTTATGGTTTCTCCAGTTGGCCACCACGTGCTTCTGCAATACCTGTTCCATAGAGTGTTTGTAAACTTCAGTGAGGACAAATCCTCCGTTAACATGCTGCAGTGCAGAAAATTCACAGTCGTATGGAACAAATATGTCTCTGAAGAATTCATCCAGTGATGTGTTCACAGGAAAAAACTGCAGCCAACGAGCTCTCAACAAAATTGATCTGGAAATCTGATATAAAACAGTTTCAATATTTTTTTGTAACAGTTTTTTACATGTGTAGAGCTAATGGAAGAATCTGAAATATAACATTTTCTGAAATAAATAATTTACACGTATTTACTTAGCAATACACGCAGTAAGTGTATGGAATATCAATAATAATAATAATAATAATAATAATAATTTTTTCTTAAATTGTATGTAGATTATTCGATTATTTTATTGCAGAAGTAGACATGGATTCTGGAGTTTGGAAAGTAAGTGGTATCCATTACAATTTTGGTACTCCTGAATATTAGAATAGTTTTCTCTGCGTAGTTATCCCTTCTTTCAACCTATTGCAGACTATTTACTACAAGCAACTGGCTGGGAAATATCTTATGCAGTGTAATTTTAAAATGTAGCAACATTGCTTGTGTGTAGGATGGAAACGAGAGAAGGGAAATTGCCTTCAACATTGGCATCAACAGTTCATGAGAAGGTGTTTGCGAGAATAGTTGTAAGTGAAGTTTTTTCATTGAAGGGGTGCCAGGAAGGCTGTATGATTTCGTACATATTTTAATTTTTCCCGGTTAGTCCAATTACTATTGGGATACGATGTCCTCGGTTGTGGTCACTGTGAATAACAAATTTCTGCAGAACCAAAGTTGACGTAAAAAATATGTAAGACGGCGGCACGTATTTTAGCATAACTCTTTTCACTATTGCTTCATGAATATTGTTCACTCTGTCAAGTAGACTAGTAGAACTACACTTTAACTTGACGTAACACAGTTTTAATGGATATACGATGAAGCAACCTGCTCGTAGCAAGTACAGGACTCAACTTGTAGAATGTAGTACTGAGTCGACAGTTCGTCGAACATCTGTGTAGAGCTTGAAAGTTGTAAGTAACAATATAGCCTGCTCTAATTAAGCAGGACGGTCTACTCGCAGCTGAAGCAGAACTCAACTCGACCTTGCAGCTTTTAACTTAAACATGGTAGAGACGTAACAAACTGTCCCGAATGGGAGCTTGAATGAAAGTAGAGTGAACTCAACCTTACTACTTGAAGGCAGAGAAGCAACTATACTGTAGAGATTCTATGTAGAACTTGTAGAACTTCGCTTCAAGTACATATAGATTGCCCACTAGGGGTAACAGGACGGCCTGCTCGCAGCTGGAGCAGAACTTAAACTCTACCATGCAGCTTTAAGCTTAAACATGGTGTAGAGAGTTAACTTGTGCTCGACCATGCAGCTTTTATCTTAAACATGGTGAGGAGATAGCTCGACCTTACTCAATGAGAGTCAAGTAGTAACTTTGACTCGACTGTGCAGCTTTTAACTTAAACATGGTCAAGACGAAATTCTCAAGTAGAGAAAGAACTCAACCTTACTCCTAGATGGTTGAGAGGTAACTTGTGTTCGATCATGCAGCTTCCCGGGCAACCTTGAACTGCCATACCGTTCATCCGATTGAGATGGGCTTCTTTTTAACATGTTCAGGATTTTCCCGGGGAGGTTATAGGCTATATGAGTTTTAAGGCTCAAGTTCTTAACCCTTAAAAATCACCCTTTGCAGTGAAAAACAAGCTTTTTGTACGCTAAAATGGCTTACGCTGCCTAAACCATAACAAATACACCAAATTAAAGTACACAGAATTTAATATCTCAACAATTACTACAAAAAACGTCCGCGACAGCATATGTCTATCTTTTACGGTTAACTTACAATGACAATTTTTGTCTTTCATTGATGCTAAGAAGATCGGGATAAGTAGACTCCCGGGTAAGCATAACAGCGCACGGCGGGTATTATTTTACGGATAACTGAAATTAACAGATTTTGTCTTTCAGCTCATTTATGCCAAGTTCATGGGGATACATAAATTCCCCGTCAGCGTCGGGTAATCAGTATGGGGTATCTAAAAATAATTACGATATGGTTTTACTTATAGTGTTTGCTTGAATATTAAATTTTAGAAGCTGAAATTGTATTTACTATTTGGATTGTATCAAAGGTAGTTTGGGAACAGAATTAATTAGTTTATTAGTTGTTTTAGCTGCAATAACGAAGAGAGCAAATTTATAATTATTTTTAGTTTTATCTTTTCGTGGTCACGTTCTTCTAATCCTCCTGAATATTGTTGTGCTTATTAGAGTTAAGGAAATTTGTCAATTTAATACTTTGCGGCAAGTTTTATTTTTCTAACAAGAGAACTGTCAACCACTGCATGTTGTCATGTACATAGGCAGTGTCCAAGTAATTGTATTGGCAGACTGGATAACCCTCCCTACCCGCCTTCCGCGCCACGTTTTGCCAAACATCACTCCGCTCTTAACTCATGCACGGATGTACAACTGTTCCGAACAGTGGGTTGCCATTGCTGGATTCTGGCTTCGATGCCTTTGCCTTGCAGTTAAAAAGGCATATTTTTTTTTGGATACGGCCTTGGTCATAACAACACTTTTTTGAGAAAATTTTCAAGGTAGATTTCGGCACGTAACGGTTGAGAGTTTCCTTGTAAGATAACTTATATAACCTTTTCAGGTCATTTGTGAGCTGTCAGATATGTGACAAGTTCATTTTCCCCACTCTATAAACACATTTTGACAGCGGCATTGCCTCTAGTCCCAAGATCGCGGGTTCAAATCTGGCCACGTTCGATGGATTTTTGGGATGGAAAAATCCTAGAGGCAAGTCCTCCGGGAAGTATAAAACTCTGGGTCCTGAATCAGAAGATTTTCAAACTCCTTAAAGAAAACTCAAGCCTAAATTAGTACCTCTGAGAAAAAATTAACCAACTTTCCCCATCCAATAATTTCCTAGTCGCCTACATATCTCATTGAGGCGATGTGCTGACCACAAGTCACTCACTGACATCTGTAGGAAAATAAGAATAACTAAATTAGTTGTTAAATAAAATCCCGCTAGGAAAGCACGTATGTTTCCTTGAAGAACGTATAAGATATATACACAAACTACACTATGTAACCACATTTTCACGATTCGCTAATTAAAAATATAAGTTTTTTTAAGTTTATTCTTAAGTTATGTGCATGAAAATTGTGTCACTAATCAAACATGTCTTCCTGAACATAATGACAGTCTGATTAACTTTTTAGACATATTTCTTCATGAATACAAAAAAATGAAAATAAAAAAGTCCAACTTCTTAAAAGTATTGTCTTGATACAATTTTCTCAAAAACAATAATAAGGTTTGCTTGTGTTCAGATATGGATTGTAATTTATTTAAAAAATTCAAAGACGAATTTTTTTGTTAAAAATTTTGCATATATATTTATTTTATTTCAAACACTATCAGTAGCACAGAGATAAATTTACCTCATTATTATTTAGCTCTTTAAACTGCATATCCAAGCCAAAAATGATTCCCCTATCTTTAATAGTTTCAGAGAAAAGTGTACAAAAATATGAAAAAAATACAAGTTACGGGAAAATAGAAAAACAAAAAAAATGTGCACATTAGCAGAACACAGCAACACCATTTTAAAAAATAAATTTGTATACGTTTAAATGTCAAAAATCGACAAAATAATATCACACATCCATAAAATAAACGGTCCTAAATTTTTTGAAGCAAAAAGAAAAAAATCGATTTCTTTAACCCAAATAAGTAGCTACTGGATGTACTTAAAAAGTATTATTCATGCCCATATTAAGAAAAATTTGTTTTCATGGCTTATTATTGTGAGCAGACTACAGAAACAAATATTTTTCATCGATACGAACGTGTTTTTCTTTCATCCTGCAAGCCTTATAATACTATTTAATTGCGTGAGAGCTCCAGACGGCCCTTGGCCTGCCAGCAATATTATTATTTATTACTCATTCATGGTACGACGGGCCTAGAAGACCCTGGACCCATCATCAGGCTGTTGAACATACGTCCACATGTGTAAACTTTGAAAAATAATAGCCGTTTCCCAACAGTTGCATTTGTATTTCCCAGATGAAGAAATGGACGAAGGTCATCTGAACAACTGTATCGCTGTCAAACATGAAGATTCTAAGACCTCAAAGTATTGGAGAGCAAGACTGCTAATATCTTCCGTGTTGGATGCAGCACATTAGACAACAACAACACTTGTATTTCTCATCCTTGGACAATTGTTAATTACAGTTTACCAAATTCCTCAGATGCTGGGTGACCACTGTTCCCGTATTTCCCCAAATTTCACGAAAAATGATTTTTTCCGTGGTTACTCAGCGCGAGCTCCGCACCTTAAAGCGGAATCATTAATCCGTTAACACTCTTGAGTACAATTTGTTTATTTTTGTACATTCACACGTGGCTGAGTTAATTAACCAAGCTAACTTAACTTATTTAACTGAAAATTTCATCGAATTGAAATAGTTAGCGCATAGTCTCAAAGTAACAACTTATATATTATTTAGTAGGAAAAGGCTGAATACACGAGATACATATATTAGGAAAGTGTAACGATTTAGAATATTGGAGGCGTCCGTTATTATCGGAAAGATTTGTGAATTCAAATCATAAAAGACTGGCTGCTACGAGTTACTGGTAAACCCAGAAAATTGTAAAAACGTGGGTAAATTTCTGGACAAAACGCGGAAAATAAGAACAACACTCATTCATGAATAAATAAATAAGTTAACAAAATTTAATAGACCATTAATTCTTAATAATTCTACATAACCTAATTAATGTATAATGTTGTTGTACTATTGTCTAATTCTATTTTTTTTTGCAAATTTCCCAGGTTTGTCTTCGACATTCCTGGTTTCTCTCCTGGCATGGCGTACTTGTAACCCACTTCTGAGGTTGGGGCGCCTGGAAGGCGGGGTTACGTTGCCCCGATGCTATGATGGGTGATGGTGATGATGATAATGGTGTGCCAGAAGAGTCCCTAATCCTAAACTTAACCTAAGATGAATATGAATGAAGATGATTGCAATGGCCATATGATTTCGGGGACCGTTTGGGTCTCAATGTTTTTCTGGCATTTGTCTTACAGGTGAGGAAAAACCCCGATAAAACCTCACCCAGAAAAACTGTCCCGACCGGGGATCGAACCCGTGCCCGCTGCGTGACAAGGCAGCACGCTACCCCGAGACCATAGCGGTGGACTCTAATTGTAATATTGTTGTGTGTTCTTTTACGTTATATTATTACCAAACATTACTTTATTGTAACGGACTGTCAACAGCACGTACAACCTACTGCCCTTGCGACTCATATTTGCAAATAACATTACTTGTCCACCGCTGTTGTCTCGACGTAGCGTGCTGCCTTGTCACGCAGCGGGTCCGGGTTCGATTACCAGTCGGGACAGTCTCCTCGGTGAGGTATTTTTTGGGGGTTCTCCTCACCTGTAAGACAAATGTCACGAAGCTTGTGGCCCAACGGTCCCCGAAAATAATCCAGCCATCAACATCATCCTTATCATTATCATCACCATCCTTCACCGGTGTGGAAAGCAACGGGAAGCTACCACACTTATAATTCCCTAATAAAGCTGCAAAGCATAGCATAAAAATTCTATGATTTGCAGTGAAAGACCTGCCCTCGGGCAGAATTACTATGGATGAATACCTTACTTTTAGTCTAATAAAGTCCTACTACCACTACTACTACTACTACTACATTTTGCTCAGAGGCTGTAATTTCGATTTCAGGTTTTTTTTACAACGTGGAAAATGCTCAGTTCCGGGACTCCCGGCATAAAGCCCCTTCCGGAAAACTTGTCCCTTCATCCACTGTGCTTGTTTTAAACCCTCAGCAGGAGTTTAACACCCGTACCAGCGAGGCCCATGACTACATTCTTACCTTTTTTAAGTCTTCTTGAGTAGGTCCATCATTGTGCATCAATAAATATAAAGGTAGATTCTCACTGCATTTACTTCTGTTAAATACTTCTGTTAGGCTAGACATGGCCACCACTGCTATTTGAATACTTCTTAATTTTGCTAACAGTTTCACGTATTCCAAATTTGCATTCTTCAATTGGCCTACACCATGTAATGAAAAAGAAATTTGAAGTCAAATGTTTGTATTGTTGAGATTACAGAAAAGTAACACAATTTCCAGCGTGAGACTCACCTTGCTCCAGTGAGGACTGTACAATGTATAGAGACATGCAGTGTGTTGCTTCTCCATTACTCCCAGTGTTACATGCGCTGTTTCATTCAGGGAGAAGTCTATTCCATAGATTTCAATAACACAGCATAATAACAGTAATGATCTCATTGCTGTGAACTTGAATTTAAATCAAACCAATATTAGCTATACAATGTCCTGAAAGAATGTAAATCGATTGTATGCCCGACTAAAAACCAATATTATTCAAAACTTCTTTACAACAGGGGATTCAGAATTTCCCATTATGGCTTATATGGCTTTCTTCAATTATAGAGATTTTTGTACCTCATATAACACAATCATCCTCAACTGTAATAATTCCTGTCATAATCTTCGTTATATTATTAAAATTCAAAGCTCTACGGTGTTCAAAAATGAATATTAAAAGTATAACTAATATGGATTATAGAGGGGACTGAGTAGATAAATATGGACCAGGAACTTTTGTCTGGAGAAGTGCAGTTTTCTGTTGCAGGTACAAAAGGGTTTAAATGCGGATTTGTTGTACATGCGCTATGAAAACGTACGTTTCTGGACAAAGATTACTATTCAGAACGTTATCTACACAGTGCCCTGTACAATCCGTAGAAGTATATAATGGGAATTACCAAACATTCTTCACTAATAAGTTCTATAGATCAATATTATTGTTTAATAATAATTTGTTCTATCATTGACAAGTCAATATTTTAAACAATTTATAGGTTTTTACGTATGTTTCTGTTATTACCATCCTGTTGTGCTTCTTGTCCCAGTATTTCAAAACTGACCATGTACCATAGTACACACTTCGTTCAGAAACCTTATTTAGGGAAATTTTGAAAATTCTCAGCTTTTAAATGTACGCTGTAATAAGTTAATTTCATTAATCGAATTAATTATATTAAGACTTGTTTGTAAAAACCCTCATAAAATTATTATTATTATTATTATTATTATTACCAAGAATGAGGTGGGAGAACAACATTAACTATGATTTGAGGGAAGTAGATTATACAGGGAATGATTGGAAAGCATTGGCTCAGGATAGGGATGTATGGAGAGCTTATGTCCGCGCGGCCATGAACCTATGGGTTCGATAGTGCCAGTGAGTAAGTATTATTATTATTATTATTATTATTATTATTATTATTATTATTATTATTATTATTATTATTATTATTATTGTTATTTCAAGAAATTCAAGATGGGATAAAGCACAAGATGGTAAATCATGCAAGTTGAAAAAAAGTATTAGAAAAAATAGTATAAACATGTTTGAAATTTTATGGACATCTCATAAGAAAGGAATAAGATAGAATACCAAAGAAGGTCCTTGATTGGTAAGCTGATGGAAGATGTGGAAGAGGTAGACCTAGAGAACGTTGGATAGATGGAGTGAAGAAAAATATGGAAGCTAAAGATTTGAGGGAAGAAGATGCCTTAAACTCAAACCAATCCGATTGAGGGTCTTTCCACTTTTCAGCGGTTGCCCTTTTACCAGCCGGCTGCTGGCCGTTCACATCCACATGTGTCAATCACAGAGGTAGATGATCAACAGCCAGTGTAGGGGTGACATGTGGTTAGCATGTCGGGTCCCCCAGCCGTTATAGCTGGTTCCTCAACCTAGAGCCGCTACTTATTGTAGCTACCCAATTGCCTCACGATGCTGGGTGGGCACCGGTCCCGTACTGGCCGAAATACCATGAGAAAATTTCTTCCCCCATGGAGACTCGAACCAGCGCAAGTCCCGTAGCTCTGCGCCAAGGCTTCCTACCTTAACCGCTCGGCCTCTGGCGACAAATCACTTTCGGTTGAGGGGAACCACTGTAGTATAGAATATTCCTATTAAAAATGTGATAGTGACTCAGAAAACTATGAAATCGACATTAATCTCGGTTTTTGGACGTTTTATATTACACCCCCTTCTCACCCTCGTGCTGATGGAATCAGAACTGGGATTTAGGGAGCTTCGACGTGTCATTGCTCGATGAACTAGTCTCGCGTTGTAACACTCCTCCCAGGTTTGAAAATTGTAACTTTAGCGAAAAAATTCGGGATATTGAGACGAACACGCATCGGATGAAGGACAGACTACAAAGGCTGGAATCGAAATTAGACTATCTGGAAAATCAGAGTCTCGAAAACAACATAGTAATTTATGTAGTGCATGAAGAAGACAGTGGGAGCTGGTAGGAAACTCAACTTAGAGTTAAAAGAGTAGTGGCGCAAATCGGTATTGATTTGGTTTTAACAGTGACTTCGAAATACTTTAACTGTAGGATTGGGGGGAATATCACTATAAAGACAGATGAAAATGATAGAAGGGAAAAGTAAGGGCAAAATTATAAATGCCAAGTAAATCAACTGTTAGCTTTTGTGATGTGTTTGAAGTTGAAATTTTTACGGGAAATATGGGAAAGATAAAAATGAAGAATTGATATTCATTAATAAAGTGGGAGGAGCATAATCGATTATACAATATGCACGCAAGACATGATTCCAGTCCTAAGTAATTTCTGTAAAGTTTCCAGAATTGAAACTCGACATTTCCCAAACGAACTATTTTTAAATATGAAAGATATCAGTAAAACTAAATATATGGTCACACGTAGAAATACATTATATAATGGAAATGGACAGCTAATGACAAATGAGGGAAATTTTGAGGAATTGGCTGAATTCAAATACCTAGGAACAATAATCACAAATAGGAATGAGATGCACAAAGAAATTAAACATAGGCTCAATTCTGGAAATGCATGCTATTATGCATTGCAGAGACTTTTGGTGTCCCAACTCCTTTCAAAAAACGTTAAGCTGAAAATATATAAAACTATTATTCTACCAGTTATAT
Organism: Diploptera punctata; assembly: GCA_030220185.1. Taxonomy (NCBI): domain Eukaryota; kingdom Metazoa; phylum Arthropoda; class Insecta; order Blattodea; family Blaberidae; genus Diploptera; species Diploptera punctata. The sequence continues at coordinate 2,330,231 of JASPKZ010007259.1, forward strand.
TATATGGGTGCGAAACATGGACTCTTACTTTAAGGGAGGAAAGGAGATTACGAGTATTTGAGAATAAAGTTCTTAGGAAAATTTTTGGACCAAAGAGAGATGAACAGACAGGTGAATGGAGAAGACTACATAACAATGAACTACATGGTCTTTATAGGAAGCCAGATATAATAAGAACAGTTAAATCCCGTAGACTGCGATGGGCAGGACATGTTGCGCGTATGGGGAATGAAAGACGTGCATGGAAACTTCTTGTAGGAAAGCCAGAAGGAAAACGCCCAGTTGGTAGACCAAGAATGAGGTTTGAGAACAACATTAACTATTATTTGAGGGAAGTAGATTATACAGGGAATGATTGGAAAGCATTAGCTCAGGATAGGGATGTATGGAGAGCTTATGTCCGTGCGGCCATGAACCTACGGGTTCGATAGTGCCAGTGAGTAAGTAAGTAAGTATTAATCAGTCAATTGTTAATAAGGTGGCAATATCGTATTGTCCAATTGCATGTTAAAGTGGATTGAGGATCGAAGAGAAGAATTTATCAGGCATTTGGTAGCTCTAATACAGGATTTGCAAATAAATGATTTTAGCAGGGTTGAAATTATTAAAATTCTGACATATTTTTTTCCAAACAAAGGGAAAAAATCAAGGTTAAGTGTACAATGTATCGGAAGGATAAATAATCGTACAATAATGCATCTAGAAGGAAGAAGGTATTTGTCGAAAGTAGTATTTCAAAGTTTGGAAAGGAACGTATAGGGAAAACAGAAAACTTTATACGCAGCAGAGAAAGGAATACAAAGAGTTATTAAGAGAAACAAAATTAGCATGGAAAAATAAAAAATCGAAGGAAATGAAAATCTCGACTGAAAGTGGAAATATTTCGGATATGTGGAAAGCGATAAGAGGAGTCAAAGTAAAGACAATACATCGGACAAGAATATCTACTTTGATAGTGTGCTTGGGGGTGAAGAGTTAAGATATAATCAAGAAAATATGGTGGAGACCATCGACCCAATATATACCCAGTTACTAAACCAAGATATTTCGAAATGTGAAGTTATTTATTTCATTAAAGATTTAAAGTATGGCACATCTCCTGCAAAAGAGAATTCTCTAAAAATATATTTTCCGATTAATTATCAAAAGTTTTAAAAACTGCGTTCAATTGTGAAAATTATCCGGAAGCTTGAGCGACAGATGTAGACCAACCGCTATATATAGGAAAAAGTAGGACACATATACCAGATAGTTATAGGGAAATTTGTCTGGTGTCAGTGTTTGGTAAAATCTACTCTAATTTGTTTTACGAACGAATTAGATAATGGACTAAAGATACCATTAGGTTTTCAGAATATCAGGCAGGTTTTAGAGAAGGGTACTCAACAATGGACAATATCCTATTTGTTCTGAGAACATTGATAATAATCTAAAGAAATATAAGGGGTCATTTATTTTGTATATGCATTGATTTAAGATGGCATTCGATACTGTGGTCCGAATTGGAAACAATTGAATCGGAAAGGGTTGTTTTATACGCTTTAATGTTAAGTTCTGTATAAAAGTAGACAAAGGTCACATCACACAGAGCAGTCCAGTCAATCGGGGAGTGAAATAAGGTTGCATTTTGTCACCAATGCCATTTAATCTATACGTTGATGATACTTTAGACATAATGCTAGCAGAAGACATTGAGGCCCGGAGATAAGAAATGTTAAGTCCCAGACCTGTTGTATGCAGATGATTTAATTATCTGTTCCAAGACAATCAAGAGATTGCAAAGAGGTCTTGACCTACTGGAAATATATCATAGGAATTGGGGTCTACTGTAAATGTTAGTAAGACAAAAGTAATCTCGTTCAAAAATGGAACTGTAATGTCGGAGCAGAGATCAAGTACTTGAAAATATGAAACATTTTGAATATATTGTACGACGTTGAAAATGAACGGAAAGTGGAAGAAACATATTGATATAGTGTTATTTAAAGGGAGGGGACAACTTAACTCGGTATTCTGGGTCGAGTGCCTGATAGTCCAGATAGCAGGTTAGAAAAAATGTATGGAGCGATGATGAGGCCAGTAATGCATTATGTTGGTGAAATCTGGGTTTCTCAAAGAATGAAAATATTAAATAAGGTATACACGCATTTTCTTGAATATGTTTCAGGACCGTCCCTTACTGTAGAATTTTATATGAATTTGGGTCATTTCAGGACGACATAAACTGCAAAATGCGTTTACTCAACTGCTGGTTGCGGGTAATTCAAGGCTAACAAACAATAATGCTTGGAGAAATTTGTTACGACCACCAAATTTGGAACATAGATATCGAAATTCTGGGCAGACGAGGTTAGAAGAGGACTCCAAAAGATTGGGATGGGTTGGGTATGTCAAAAAGGGACTGAAAATCGCAAGAATGTGTGGAGAAAAATAAGGAGTAGGTACTTGGATATGAATCAACAATATATTGTCGCCAATTGTACGAGAAAACGTTCACTGTGCTTACAAAGAGCCTAAAAACAAGTTTGGGGAAAATAATTATATATAGGTATATTGTAGGATTTAAAGAAAGATCAGAGCTTGCTTGGTTTAGGTTGGAGGCATGGAAATTTCTATAAATTATTACCGACGATCACGATATGCGAATATATCAAATATGGGGAAGCTTTGAAGATGAAATATAGTGCCTATATACAGAGTGTAAATGAATTATACCGCACAAATTTAAGTACGTATAGAGGGGCATTATATAAGCATTTTGAGATAGTGAACTAATGTTCTACGAATAAAAATGTCCAAATTATGATTCATTTATAAAATGGTTGGCACGCCGCTGATCATTTCAAATTAAAATGGGAATAGTATGATACAGAGAATGTAACTTACAACAAGTATGCGCCTTTAGCTCAGTGGTTACAGCAATCTTACTACTGACGCAAATGTAAGATTGATGTATCATGATCGAAACTACCTACAGTATATGTACACTTTTTTTTCCTTTCTCCCTTTATTATTTTCGTAATGTAAATTAGTTACATACGTACATTTACTTCTGGTTTAGTTGTTCATTCATTATTTTACAGAATATGGTAATGGAATGTCGGCGCAGTACATGAGTTACAAAACTATCTACGTACGTATTGTACAGACAATTGTTTCAAATGTTGTAATCATAATACACGCACTGTAGAGTACAATACTTACTTACTTACTTACTTACTCACTGGCACTATCGAACCCGTAGGTTCATGGCCGCACGGACATAAGCTCTCCATACATCCCTATCCTGAGCTAATGCTTTCCAATCATTCCCTGTATAATCTACTTCCCTCAAATCATAGTTAATGTTGTTCTCCCACCTCATTCTTGGTCTACCAACTGGGCGTTTTCCTTCTGGCTTTCCTACAAGAAGTTTCCATGCACGTCTTTCATTCCCCATACGCGCAACATGTCCTGCCCATCGCAGTCTACGGGACTTAACTGTTCTTATTACATCTGGCTTCCTATAAAGACCATGTAGTTCATTGTTATGTAGTCTTCTCCATTCACCTGTCTGTTCATCTCTCTTTGGTCCAAAAATTTTCCTAAGAACTTTATTCTCAAATACTCGTAATCTCCTTTCCTCCCTTAAAGTAAGAGTCCATGTTTCGCACCCATATAATATAACTGGTAGAATAATAGTTTTATATATTTTCAGCTTAACGTTTTTTGAAAGGAGTTGGGACATCAAAAGTCTCTGCAATGCATAATAGCATGCATTTCCAGAATTGAGCCTATGTTTAATTTCTTTGTGTATCTCATTCTTATTTGTGATTATTGTTCCTAGGTATTTGAATTCAGCCAATTCCTCAAAATTTCCCTCATTTGTCATTAGCTGTCCATTTCCATTATATAATGTATTTCTACGTGTGACCATATATTTAGTTTTACTGATATTTACTTCCAGTCCTAATCTCTTAGTGTTACTCAATAGTGTGTGCGTGTTGGCCTTTAGTATCTCCTCGCTATCGGCCAGTAGTACTACATCATCAGCATAAACTAACAGCTTATTAATACCGTTCAGTTGTAAGCCTTCCTCATTCTCTAAAGATTTAATGGCATGCTCTAGTACAAAATTAAATAGTAGAGGAGATAGTGCATCTCTTTGCTTCAACCCATTCTGGATTTGAAAAGTGTCTGAAAACTGTTTGCCTACACGCACCCTACTCGTTGAGCCATTTAGACACATTCGTATAAGTCTAACTAACTTTTTAGGAATTCCGAACTCCAGCAGGATACTATATAACTTCTCCCTCTTAATTGAATCATATGCTTTTTTGAAGTCTACATATAGTTGATGTACAGTACCATTATATTCCCATTTCTTTTCTAAAATCTGTCTTATACTAAAAATCTGATCTGTTGTAGACCTGTTTCTTCTAAATGCACATTGATGATCTCCTAGAATGTCATCAATATAGGGAGTAAGTCTGCTTACTAATATATTTGTTAGAATTTTGTACGAAGTTGAAAGTAATGAGATGCCCCTATAGTTGTTGCAATCATTTTATCTCCTTTCTTATAAATTGGTACGATAATTGATTCCTTCCATTCATCTGGAAGAGCTTCTTTTTCCCAAATCATAGTAAGCAACCAGCGTATCTTGTCCATCAATTTTTCTCCCCCTGATTTTATCAGTTCTGCTGGGATCTCATCTGAACCTGATGCTTTATACATCTTCAATTTTTCAATTGCCATTTCAATCTCTAATGCACTTGGCTCTGCGACTAGCATTTCTGCTGTCTGTAACTTATCCTCCTCAATGTCCTGTTCTGTATGTACATTTAATAGCTGATTAAAATAACTTTTCCATCTATTTAATATACTCTTGGAATCTGCAATCATATCCCCATTTTCATTCCGAATTATGTTTGTTCTAGCCTGAAACCCTTTCTTCTCTATACTAATTCCCTGATATAATTCTCTAATGTTCCTATTTTTTGCATTCATTTCAAGATCATTAATCTTCTCTCTCAAATATTCCCTCTTCTTACTCTTTAGTAACTTGGTGGTTCCCCGTCTAACACTACCCAATTGCTCTAAATTTACCTCATTTGGCTCGTGTAACCATTTCATTTTTGCTAGCTTTCTTTTCTTTACGATGTCGGCACATTCCTCATCAAACCATTTCTTGTTTTGCCTCTTTTTTAAACAACCAATGCTTTCTGATGCTGACACTGTAGAGTACAATAGGCTTCGCAAATAAAATGTGTAATTGCACTGTACATACTTATGTACTTAGATAATGATAGTGCAGCGATCACAAGAGTAATAACATGAAGAGGTACACATGGCATACATAATGTTGTTGGGAAATAAAAGCAATACATTTGAGTAAACCAGAAAAAAAAGTAAAGCACCTGCAGACTCATTAGAGAAGTTGTTCAAATAGGCCACCTCTATTCTCACAACACAGACGACATCGGCGACTAAATGATTATCGTATCCAGTTCAAGATACCGGGTCCCTCACGGATCTCATCACATGCTGCGATTATGCGTGCAACTAACGGTTCATCTTTATCAACAAGGGTCGCATACACCAATTTCTTCAGGTGTCCCCATAAAAATAATCAAGTGATAAGTGATCTGGAGAGCGAGGTGGCCACACTACAGTTAAACTACCTCTTCTTATAGGAGTTAGGGCTGGTCTTTTTTTTCAGATGAAAGGGATAGAGCCGGTCTTCGTGCAGGACTTTCCATATGGTTTTGATGATTCGTGTCCGTTACACGTGAGATAGCACGAATACTAGTAGAAGGATCAACTTCCACCCTATGAAGAACATTTTCTTCGAACTCTGCAGTGCGGCGCGTACGTCTTGCACTGACGTCTACTCTGTTTACCTTCAACGTCCCATGTTCCCGCAAACGCCTGTCAACAGACTCGAAAGTTGTTCGGTGAGAATGGCGTCTATTCGGATACATCTACGCGTATATGGCAGCAGACCTTGCACCATTACCTTGTGCTGCATCATAAATCAGATGCATTTCAGCAAGTTCAGCATAACTGTAAAGATGCTTTCATGTAATGCGGCTGATACTTAAGTAACTTTTAATCAGATGTTAATGCAATAACCAATACGAGAACAGGTATTTTACGCATGTCTATACTGAACAAATTTCCGTGTCAATTATATCATAGTACACACGCAGGGAAAGAAAAAAAAAAGAATGGAAAAAAAAGTGGTCTGCCGAGAATTTGAACCATTAATGTTCGAATCTTAAATCCACCGCATTAACCATAAAAAAAGTGGTCTGCCGAGAATTTGAACCATTAATGTTCGAATCTTAAATCCACCGCATTAACCATTAAGCCACACTTAACTACACAGATTATGCGTGTTTCATTCTGAGCTAAGGCTCACGTTGTACCGATTCTCCTTTAGCCAGTGCAATGGCGTGCAATCATCTGCTAAGTTTGGCATTTTAAGGAATTTGATAATCCAATATTTCATAAACGTTGTTGATGAATTATTAAAAATCAGGATCACGGAATTAATACTATGATGTGAAGTTATTCTAGTATAATTTTCTCTCCTACTTTGCTCTCCTGTTTTGATTTATCTGTATTATTTGTAGATTATTTTGATTCCCTATAACTCGCCCATTTTCCCTCGCAGACCATTGGTTCCCTATCTCAAATTGCTAGTATAATTCCCCTCTGTAAGCAGTTAAATATATGCGGTATAATTAATTTACATCCTATATACATATAACTAACTAACTAACTCACTGGCACTATCGAACCCGAAGGTTCATGGCCGCGCGGACATAAGCTCTCCATACATCCCTATCCTGAGCTAATGCTTTCCAATCATTCCCTGTATAATCTACTTCCCTCAAATCATAGTTAATGTTGTTCTCCCACCTCATTCTTGGTCTACCAACTGGGCGTTTTCCCTCTGGCTTTCCTACAAGAAGTTTCCATGCATGTCTTTCATTCCCCATACGCGCAACATGTCCTGCCCATCGCAGTCTACGAGACTTAACTGTTCTTATTATATCTGGCTTCCTATAAAGACCATGTAGTTCATTGTTATGTAGTCTTCTCCATTCACCTGTCTGTTCATCTCTCTTTGATCCAAAAATTTTCCTAAGAACTTTATTCTCAAATACTCGTAATCTCCTTTCCTCCCTTAAAGTAAGAGTCCAGGTTTCGCATCCATATAATATAACTGGTAGAATAATAGTTTTATATATTTTCAGCTTAACGTTTTTTTGAAAGGAGTTGGGACATCAAAAGTCTCTGCAATGCATAATAGCATGCATTTCAAGAATTGAGCCTATGTTTAATTTCTTTTTGCATCTCATTCCTATTTGTGATTATTGTTCCTAGGTATTTGAATTCAGCCACTTCTTCAAAATTTCCCTCATTTGTCATTAGCTGTCCACTTCCATTATATACTGAATTTCTACGTGTGACCATATATTTAGTTTTACTGATATTTATTTCCAGTCCTAATTTCTTAGTGTTACTCAATAGTGTGTGCGTGTTGGCCTTTAGTATCTCCTCGCTATCGGCCAGTAGTACTACATCATCAGCATACATATATATACTAAAATAGGAAAATATAACGATTTGCAATATTGGATGCATCAGTTATTACCGGAAAGATTTCTAAATTCAAATCGTGAACGATTGGCATACTACGAGTTGATGGTAAACACTGAAAATTGGATAAATTTGGGTACATTTTTAGAAAAGACGCGGAAAATAAGAGCAACACTCACTCCTGATTAAATAAATATGTTAGCAAAGTGTAATATCATAAATATTTAATAACTCTATTCCATAATAATTCTGCCCGAGGTCAGGTCTTTCACTGCGATCATAGCATTTTCGTGCTATGATTTGCAGTTTACTAGCGAATTATAGGTGTGGTAGCTTCTCGTTGCTTTCCACACCGATGAATGATAATGATGATGGCCCGATGATTTTCGGGGACCGTTGGCCCTAAGCTTCCTGACATTTGTCTTACAGGTGAGGAAAACCCTCGAAAAAAACCTCACCCAGGAAGCCTGTCTGGACGGAGAATCGAATCCGGGCCCGCTGCGTGAGAAGGCAACACTCTACCTCAATATCACAGCAGTGAATTCTTAATAACTATACATAACTAATTAATATATAATGTAATTGTATTATTATGTATTGTGTTGTCTTTTTGATTTGTTTATTTTATATTATTACTAGCTATTAATTTATTGGTACGCACAAAAAATAGCACGTACGACATGCTGCCCGAGCGATCCATATTTTTAAATAACATTGTATGTATCATATACCATAATCAGAACTAAGAGCTCTTAACAAAAATAAAAAGAAAAAAATATCCGCATGTTTTATGTAATTTATCGCCTTTGATTATTGATTTATATAATTTCTTGCATTGCGTGTCCTTGTATCCTTCTGAAACTTAAGGTGATAATCAAACATAAGGACACAGATATATTGTTCTGTATTTCCCATTATTCTTCCTTCTCCAGCTTTTTTATACGTAGTTTTACGTGTCTCGAGCCATCTGGGCCTTACTTTGGCATTACCTGTCGGGGTAAGGTATTTAAACTTTCGATAACAGAACAGTACATGGAGAGCTTCTCGAATGAGTAATTAGTCATATGATGTTCGGGCAACGTTTGGACCTAATGTTTTCTGACATTTGTCTTACAGGTGAGGAAAAACCCCGAAAAAATATATAATCTAGCAAAGTTGCCCAGACCGGGATCGAACCCGGGTCCGTTGCATTACGCTACTCCGAGACCACAGCGGTAGCCTATTCTTGACACCACACAAATTCAAAATATGTTTTTTTGCTTGATAGTGCGTTTTGCCGTACTTACAGCAATGGCGACCATGATTGAATGTTTAACTTCCTACATTTCGGGGTTGCCAATCTAAATAACTATACGATAATAAAATAACTATACCGTAATATTACATATTACAAACCGCGTGTGGGAAGTAAAACCACTGCCCTCTATGTATACTACATACAATGTATATACAAAAAATATCCAATAGGTAGTGTTAATAAACATTATACGAAACAAATAACTGCATTTTAAATGAACTGAACTTCATTTGAAACACTATAAAACAATAAATACATTCTTGCCGCCATTTTATCACTAATATTGTCTAACGACCTCCTGTACTTTCAACTAATAACATTGCCCACACTGTTAACGTTAGTCAGATGTTTATAATGAACGCAAATATTTCCAACAAAGATGTTAATGTTTTACCATTATTTATTATTTTGAAAACACCATCACGCAAAAAATAATATACAACGCACTTTTGTGAAGTTTTTGACGGAATCTGAGAAATTAATAATCTCGCTATCGCCCGGTTTTTAAACATATTCATCGATTCTGTAAAAACCTGGCATTGTAATATACTATTATGTGTGTTGATTCAATGTGAATTCTGTAAACCATTCAAATGTTGATTTTACTTAAATTTGAAGTCTAAAATCATTATTTTGTTGCTTGATGTACACTTCTTTATTTCATTTTATATAGACGATTTGACATCTACTGTCATATGACGTCAAGTTTTAATGATAATTGTGAAAAATAATCTAACGAGCCACGGAAACAGATTTCCAATACAACATTAGCTGTACGACTGGAAGATAAGCTTTTTAAGAAATGAACAGCTTTGAAAATGGAACCGGTTCCGAAAGGCCCAGCTGGATAAATATAACTTGTTGAGGACGACTGCCACAACATGTACAAATGTTATTGTTTTAAATATCTGAAGAGAAGCTGTGAAAAATTCAGGCAGTTTTTCATCGGGACTTTTTTCAGGGACCTGACGATTACCAATATTATACTCTACCGTGTGAGCTATATGGCTCGGTATTTATGCACACGTACGTTTTGTTGAGAGAGTTGCATTGTTGCAACAAATGCAGATGTTAGAGTCTATTGTCCCTTACAGTATACCTTATGCTGAGGTTATGTTCAATATTAAAACGTCCTACCTTGTAAACATCGGAAATAACCATAACAAAAAGGAAACCCTATATATTATAAAACTATTATTCTACCAGTTATATTATATGGATGCGAAACACAGACTCTTACTTCAAGGGAGGAAAGGAGATTACGATTATTTGAGAATAAAGTTCTTAGGAAAAAGTTTAGACCAAAGAGAGATGAACAGACAGGTGTATGGAGAAAATTACATAACAGTGACCTACATGGTATTTATAGGAAGTCAGATATAATGAGAAGAGTTAAGTCTCGTAGACTACGATAGGCAGGACATGTGGCACGAATGGAGAATGAAAGACGTGCATGGAAGCTTCTTGTAGAAAAAACGTCCAGTTGGCAGACCAAGAATGAGATGGGAGAATAACATTAACTCTTATTTGAGGGAGGTAGATTATACAGGGGATGAATGGAAAACATTAGTTGAGGATAGGGGTGTATGGAGAGCTTATGTCCACGCGGCCATGAACATGCGTGTTCGATAGTGCCAGTGAGTTATATATATATATATATATATATATATATATATATCTCCGTTAACACCTTGGTGGCTATTTCTTCGGAACCATACTCGGTATATAGCGACCGATTAAAAAAGGAAGGTTGAGTTCGATAAATAGCAAAATTGGACCATTAACAGTAGGAATTCACCAGATTTGAAAATATTTTACATTTTTCGCAAAAAAAATCAGTATATGCTGTTGAAATGAAACGAAGAACTTATACTCCAAATGTAAGAGTTATTCTAGTATTAGAAGCGGTTTTTTACCTGAAACAGGAAATAAAAACATGTGAATGCTTGGCACGAGAAATCAGTGTATCGTCAATGTGAGGGTTAACTCGGACTTACATAGGAATTCACTTAGTTCACGGGCGACAAAACTTTTGTGTGAATGTGGCCGAGTATTTGTTCTATTTATGCACTAACTTTATTTCATTTTTTTTTTACATATTTATGTTGGCATGTTATTGCATCGTGATAGTAAATGAGACTATGGCATTAACTTTCCGTTATAAATGAAATCAATGAAAGTTAAAATACAGGTTATGGACTCTTTCTTCCCTCGCCACCAGCGATGAATGGTGCACTTCGATTCACGTTTACTTCAAAGCGTAGATATAACATCGAATAATATATAAAATGTATGTACAAAATCTATTACCGTATTTTAGGGACAATACAAGACGCTACGAACTATAAGATGCGCCTTAATTTTTAAGCAGTTTAAAAAAATAACATTTTTATCATTATTTATTATTAGATTGCAAAGCCAGACTAAAAAAATAAAATCTTACTTTATAAAACCGTTCTCATCTATAAAATCCCTGAAAATGGTCATCTGAACCTTCTTCTTCTTCCTCCTCCTCCTCCTCCTCTTCGTTGTCGTCGTTTAGTTAATGGCGGAAAGTGACTAGACGTGTTGTGTATCGCTCGTGACCAACATATTATTTTGAAGGTGTGATCACATTCTAAGTCGCTTAAAACATCATAACTGATAGTTTGTGTTATATAAAACAATTTGGCTAAGTTAAATTCATAAGATGGGCCCCAAGAAGAATAACTCAATGGAAATAGAAGAAGTGGTGAAACGTGTCTTACAAGAGTCGCTACAAGATGCTACCATGCTGTCAAGTGTTGCCAACATAATAAAGGAGACTGTTGCTGCGGCGGTTATAGAATTAAAAGTGGCATTGGAGCAATGTCACGCCTTAATCAGTGAGCTCCAGAAATCTATTCAGGACCGTGATAACAAGATAGTGACTTTGGAATCTAAGATTGATAGCTTAGAACAATACCAAAGGCGTCAGTGTATGCGTATTTTTGGTATTGCGGAGGAAGAAAATGAAGACACAGATGCCATCGCCTTGCAGGTAGCAGAGAAAGTTGGTGTTAGTCTCCAGGTCAGTGACATTGACCGTAGTCATCGAGTAGGTAGAAAAACAGATGGTGGACGACCTAGGGCTGTCATTGTTAAATTTGTGTCCTACCGTAAGCGAAGTGAGGTGTTTCGAAATAAAAAGAATTTGAAAGGCAGTGGAATTACGATTCGTGAGGACCTTACTAGTGCTAGGCATCAGTTACTTCGCGAAGCTATAAATATTCATGGCGTAACCAATGTCTGGACCCAAGATGGTTCTGTCATTGTTAAGGTAGGAGACAGAAAAAAGCGAATAAATCATATATCAGATCTCAGGTCAGAGTGATAATTATCAACTCAGAAACTCGTTACTTTTTGTAATTTATTTTTATTAGTATTTAATTATTTACTGTGTTCATTTTTTTCTTAATTTTTTCGTGTATAATCTATTTTTTTATTAATTTAATTTTGTACTTCATATACTAAACACCAATTGATATTTCATATTTACGGTTTTCTTGTTTTAGTTAGTAACATTTCAACCATAGATTTAAGGAATGCACCTGCAGCCCCTTTTCGGTCTTTGACAGTTCCATTGTCCCCATCTCAACATACCCCTTCCACCTCAGACCTTTTAAAATCACGTTTCTCTTTGAACAGCAATACACTCAAAATAACACATTGTAATGCACAGTCACTCCTGTCCCACTTCTCAGAATTCCAAACTATATTTTCAACACTAAATCTGCATGCCATTTTAATTTCTGAAACATGGCTGAAAAATACCCTTCCTTCTTCTCTTGTAAACATGCAAAATTACACCTTGATTAGGAATGACAGATTCGGGAAAAATGGAGGCGGCGTGGCGATGTATATACGTTCCGATCTACAACCAAAAATTGTATCCCATTCGCCTAGTGAATACTCGTCTCGACCCGAATACCTATTTATAGAAATTAGAGCGAAAATGCAGAAATGTTTATTAGGAGTAGTTTATAAGCCCCCAAATGTCGGTCACCTACATGACATTGAAACAGTACTCCAAAATCTGATACCATCTTATGAACATGTAATTGTACTAGGAGACTTCAATACTAATCTATTAGCCACAAATTCTTACAACACTATACAATTACAGACAATGTTCCAGTCATGCAATATGACAATACTGCCTTCAGAACCAACCCATCATACTAGGTATTCTGACACACTACTAGACTTAATTATAACAAATAATCCTCAAAAAGTTATAACTAGTGGACAGATAGAAGCTCCAGGCATCTCTGCACATGACTTAATATACATTGAATATTCACTCCTTTGCTCTAAACGTAGACCTAGACTTGTAACATACAGAGACTTGAAACATATAAATTATGCGCAATTAATTGATGACGCTGCAAAACTACCTTGGAACAACATATGGACACTTAGGACTGTAGACGAGAAAGTTGAAAATTTTAATGACATGATTTTACAATTGTATGACAAACACGCACCTATCAAGACTAGACGTATAAACAGACCACCTGCACCCTGGATGTCTGATAATATCCGCTTGCTTATGACTGAGAGAGACGCAGCATTTAGGAAATACAGGAGGAACAAAGAACTGACAGACTTACAGACATACAAACATCTGAGGAATAAAGTCAACCAGACTGTAAGGAATGCAAAACTAAGATATGCCCATACTATTATTACACAATCTATGTCCAACTCAGCTGACATGTGGAAAAATTTAAAATCAATAGGCCTCTGTCAAAATAAACTACAGGTAGAAACAGCTGACCTACCACTAGATGAGTTGAATGACCATTTTACCCGCCTCCCTACTGACAACAACTCACAACACAAACAACAGACAATAGATGAACTAATGTCATATTCCCAACCTACCCGAGACAAATTCTTTTTTTCCTATATCTCACCTGATGACGCCAAAAGAGCAGTATTACGTATTAAATCTAAAGCACAAGGAATAGACAATATAACAATAACTCTCCTGCAAAAAATAATAGACATTATTCTCCCAACAATAACCCACATTTTTAATGCCTCTATAATGACCGGGACCTATCCCAGACTCTGGAAAATGGCTCTAGTTCGTCCTACACCGAAATCAAACACTCCCACAACACTCGATGATTATAGACCAATTAGTATTCTTCCCTGTTTATCTAAAGCACTGGAACACATAATACACTCACAGTTAACAGACTACCTCACCACACACGACTTACTTGATGAACATCAGTCTGGTTTTAGAACAGGACATCACACAAGTACTGCACTACTTGACATTGTAGAGGACATAAGAGACTCAATGGACAAAAGCAAACTCACCGCAATAGTCCTACTCGACTACAGCAAAGCCTTTGACACAGTAGATATAGACTTAATGCTAGCGAGACTAAAGACACTACATCTGTCGGAAAACTGCCTTGATTGGTTTGCATCTTACCTCACTAATCGTCAGCAATCAGTTTCTGTTAATAATCGCATTTCTTCCTGGCGCTTGGTGAGGAAAGGGGTACCTCAAGGCGGCGTCCTCGCTCCTCTTCTCTTCTCGATTTATATTAATGACGTGACCAAGAAACTACAAAACTGCAAGCATCATCTTTACGCCGACGACCTACAGATTTACACACACTTTAGGCCTGACGAAATTAATGAATATATTGACAAAGTAAACACTGACCTCAGGCATATATCTTTATGGTCCAGACAATATGGGCTGAAACTAAATGTAAACAAAACGCAAGCAATAATTATCGGACATCCAAGGCTATTACACCTCATAAACAATGGCAATATGCCGGCTGTCATATTAGATAATGAACAAATTCCTTATACCGACGTCGTTAAAAACTTGGGATTTTACTTAGATTCTAATTTAAAATGGCATGAGCAAGTAAAACAAACATCTAAAAGGATCTTCTCCATAATGCATTCCCTAAAGCGACTTAAACATTTTCTTCCTACAACTCTTAAAAGAATTTTAATCCAAACTTTAGTGATGCCGCATTTTGACTACTGTGACGTTCTACTAACTGACATAAGTGACGGATTGTCGGACAAACTGCAGCGTGTCCATAATATGTGTATCAGATTCATATTTAATGTTCGAAAATACGATCACATTTCTCCATTATTCCACGAATTGTCATGGCTACATCTAAAAGAGAGAAGAAAATCGCACTGTCTAATTCTCCTATTTAAGATCCTACATACCTCGATTCCCAATTATTTATCATCCCGTTTCCAGTATCTATCCTCAAACCATAACTTAAACACAAGATCACAACATAGTCTCTTACTTAATATACCGCAACATAGGACATCACATCACTCCATGTCATATACCATCTCCACTTCTCGCAACTGGAATTCCCTACCACAAGAAATAAGGGGCTGCCGGACATTGGCATCTTTTAAAAGAAATCTAAATTTATATTTGCTCTAAACTCGACTTCATTATTATCCAGTGTAAGATATATATATATTAATTGGTGTTTCCCGTATAATGTATCATATTATTATTATTATTATTATTATTATTATTATTATTATTATCGTATCATTATTGTTATTACCCTATAAAATGTTGTTTGTACATGACATTTACATTGCTACATTTATTGTATCTTTAACTGTTTATAATTAGTATAGTGTATATCTATATTTGTCGAATATTTATTTGTATTTGTGCTGGTTGAGTGGAAGAGAGGGCCTTATGGCCTTAACTCTGCCAGAATAAATAAAGTATTATTATTATTATTATTATTATTATTATTATTATTATTATTATTATTATTATTCGCAACTCATGCTCGTCGCATCGGTGCACTGCTGCTGCCAGTTGAATCCAAGGTTGAGAGATAGAGATAATTCCCGCGGCATCGAATATATGGATATTTTTAAGACAGGAGGTAATTTTAATCAAACACTGTACATTTTCATATCAATTTCGAGTATAAAACGCACCTGAAATTTTAACGTATTTTTTTTAAGAAAAAAGTGTGTCTTATAGTCCGTAAAATACGGTAATAATTTTACTTTTCAACATTATATATTGAGGACACAGAATTTCTCTAATAAATTTGTTGACGACCTGTGAATAATAGACAATAGACAGGAGTGAATATGCAAATAGTTTCATTAGTTACATCTTGAAATGAGAGTGGGTCTGTCTGTACTTCCTTTATGAACTCAAAAACTACGTGAATTTAATTGGCATTTTCAACATCATTTAGATAATTTTTCTGGACAATAATGTATATAACACATTATCTTACGTACTATATGACCGGAGCTAGAAAAAAACTGAATCGATGCACTAAGTCCCTTTTTGGACGCTTAAATGGCTTACGCTCCCTAAACCATAGCAAATACACCAAACTAATGTACACAGAATTAAATATTTAAAAAAAAATCGCGATAGCATATGTCTATCTTTTACAGATTAAATAACTCACTGGCTCTATCGAACCAGTATATTTATGACCGCGCGGACATAAGCTCTCCATACATCCCTATCCTGAGTCAATGTTTTCCAATCATCCCCTGTATAATCTACTTCCCTCAAATCATAGTTAATGTTGTTCTTCCATCTCATTCCTGGTTTACCGACTGGGCGTTTTCCCTCTGGTTTTCCTACAAGAAGCTTCCATCCACCTCTTTCATCCCCCATACGTGCCACATGCCCTGCCCATCTCTATCCACGGGACTTAACTGCTATTATATCTGGCTTCCTATAGATATCTTTAAGCTCACTTTTATGTAGTTTTCTCCATTCACCTGTTTTTCATCTCTTTTTGGTCCAAAAATTTTCCTAAGAACTTTTATTCTCAAATACTCATAATCTTCTCACCACCCTTAAAATAAGGGTTCCTGTTTCACATCCATATAATATAACTGGGAGAATGACAGTTTTATATATTTTCAGTTTAACATTTTTTTAAAGGAGTTGGGACGACAAGAGTCCCCGTAATGCATAATAGCACGCATTTCAAGAATTAAGTCTATGTTTAATTTTTTGTGCATCTCATTCCTATTTGTGATTATTGTTCCTAGATACTTTAAATCAGCCACTTCTTCAAAATTTCCTTCATGTGTCATTATTTGTCCATTTTCATTATATAACGTATTTCTATGTGTGAATATAGATTTAGCTTTATTGATGTTTATTTCCAGTCCCAATTTCTTAGTGTTACTCAATAGAGTGCGTATTGACCCTTAGTATCTCCACGTTATCGCTCAATAATATTACATTATCAGCATAAACTAACAACTTATAAATACCATTTAGTCGTAGGCCTTCTTTATTCTTCAAAGATTTGAAGCCTGGGCTACTTTACTACAAAACTGAATAGTAGAGGAGATAGTGCATTTCCTTGTTTTAACCCATTGTGAATTTCAAACGTTTGCCTATAAGCACTCTACTAGTGTGCCACTTATACACATTTGTGTAGGTCTAACTAACTTTGTAGCAATTCCGAACTCCAGAAGAATAATATACAACTTCTCCCTCTTAACTGAATAATATGGGTTTTACATATAGTTGATGTAGAGTAACACCTGTATTTCCATTTCTTTTCTAAAATCTGTCTTATGGTAAAATCTGATCTGTTGTAGCCCTGTTTGTTCTAAATCCAAATTGGTGGTCTCCTAGAATGTCATCAATATAGAAAGTAAGTCTGCTTAATAATATATTTGTTAGGATTTTGTACAAAGTTGAAAGTAATGAGATGCCGCTGTAGTTGTTGCAATCGGTTTTATCTCCTTTTTTATAAATTGGTACGATAATCGATTCTATTCATTTGGAAGAGCTTATTTTTCCCAAATAATACAAAGTAACCGACGAATCTTGTCCAACAATTTTTCTCCCCTTCATTTTATCAATTCTGCTGGGATCCCATCTGAACCTGATGCTTTATACATCTTAAATTTTTGTATCGCCAATTCAACTTCTAATGCACTTGGTTCTGTGACTAGCATTTCTCCTGTTTGTAAATTATCCTCTTCAATATCATATTTAATTGCTGATTAAAGTAACATTTCCATCTATTTAATATAATCCTGGAATCAACAATCATATCCCCATTTTCATTTCAATTATATTTGTTCTAGCCTGAAACCCTTTCTTCTCTATCCCTAATCCGTGATATAATTCTCTTGGTGTTGATATTTTTTGCATTCATTTCAAGAACAATAATCTTCTCTCTCAATGCGGATAACTCACAATAACATTTTTTGTCTTTCAGCTCATTGATGCCAAGAATATCGGGATAAGTACATTCCTTGACAACGCCGGGTAATCAAATTACGAAGATTTTTCTAACAATACAATGTTAATTATTATCAAATTAAATATGATAATTGACTCCCGGTCCCAAGTCCGGATGAGAAAGGAGGGGGAGTAACAGACTCGTTAACAAACCAGGGTTCAGTTGGCTCCGACTGATAGTACTTTGTAAGGGCCCCTAGCCAGGGTTACGGTGAAGACCTCAAAGGCAGAGTCGGCGCAGGAGTCCTTCATCACGGCGGATCTGGCGGAAGAGGCAACTCTATCTCTAAGTAAAATAGGTAATCGCTGCCTTGCGGTGAAGAGGGATCTTCAAAGGCTATGGGAGAAAAACCCAGACAGAAAATTTCCCGGTCCTCCAGGTTAGGGAATTATGCTGTGGGCAAGCTCCGCACACATTAGAAAAAACACACAATGCTAAAAGACCAAACAAATCAAATCCGGATAGAAAAAAGGACAAAAATATATTGGTAAAACATTGGTGGAATCTGTTGCAATGTATGGAAGTGACAATCAATAAGTACTACAAGAATAGACTAATAGCTCTAGAAATGGATTATTTAAGCAGAAGTGCCAGAAAGTCAAAATTAGAACATGTCACAAAAAAGGAAATTAGAAACATAATGGAAGCAGAAGAAAGCATACTTGAAAGAACTGAGAAGGAATTAAAATGGTTAGGACATATTTTAAAAATGGAAGATAAGCGATGGCTGAAACCACTATATCAATGGCAACCGACCAGAAATAAGAAAAGAGGGAGACCAAAGTTAACATGGGAGGAAAGCATGAAGATAGTAATGCAAGCAAGAGGACTAAGCATTGAAGATGCCCAAGATCGTAGGCTTTGGAGGTTCGGCATGGGAAGACGGCAGCAGCTGTAAAAACTCGATGATAGATATAGAAAATATGATCATTTCTACATAATCGGTTTAAATTATTTTGCCCGTGCGAACACGTCGCGGTTCCCACTAGTTAAGTATAAAAATATACTTAGTACTATATATATATTGAAGGAACAATTCTAACAGTACACAGATAGAATAATTCTAAATTTAATTTATGTACAACATTATCAACAGGATACTGCACGGTAACTTTATCGCGTTTATTTTAATTATTACAAAGCGATTCATTGATCATTGTTAAATCTCTACCTCGTTAACTGACAATTTATGCATTGGCAAAGTTACTGACAAGGGAAGTACTTATGTTGGACCAGTTGGATTGTAACGAAAATTGGAGGATATGTTAATTAATTGACATTAAATATGATGACGTTAGTCATTTTGCTGCGAATTTAATAAAACTCGTGTTATTTGTCATTAAATTTCAATCGCGTCTCATCGACCGGTTCGTAACGGCACGGTTGCTCATTGCAGCTGGTTTCAAGCACAAGTGCTGC
This sequence comes from Diploptera punctata, assembly GCA_030220185.1. Lineage (NCBI taxonomy): Eukaryota > Metazoa > Arthropoda > Insecta > Blattodea > Blaberidae > Diploptera > Diploptera punctata. The sequence continues at coordinate 2,349,833 of JASPKZ010007259.1, forward strand.
TAGCGCAGCGGTGTGAATAACGTAAATAATAGTTTCCCTCCTTCTTAACATTAATAACTACTTTTAATTACTTTATACAGATAGCAGAGCACTGTGTACTTTTTTTTACTTGAAATTCAGAATCGGTTATAATTTCGTGTAATGGAGTAACAAAAACAAATTATCATTTACCATAACATCAATGGTGATAATGAGGGTCTTCGATGAAATGGTTGTAACTAAGTTTTTGCGAACATCATGAGCATCTGACGATGGCAATCCTGGAGCAGTTATATGTGCCACATTCACTAAAGCCAATGTCAAATGAATTTTCAATCACATTTGTGAATCTCTTTACACTTTGGTCCACGTTATAGTAGCGAGAGTTTTTCCAAGCATAAATACGCATATCTTTGTAAATCTCTCCTGACAGTTGATTATATACAAGGAAATGCAGTTTTATAATAAAGAATCTATCAGGCATTTTCACATCTCCATCTGATTTTAGACGCACATATTCTTCAAGTCGTCGCACATAGATATTATATTGACGAAAAAAACATCAAATGTTTGTATAAATTTGGTGACTCCTGCAGGAATAATTTTCAGCCTTACATTTTTATCGGGTAAACAGTCCTGTAGCAATTGTTCGTCCATATTCCCGGACCACGAATCACATATTAAAAGTAATTCCATTTCAATTTTTTCACTAAACACGTGTTTTAAGAATGTTTTCAAATGTTATTTTGTCATTTTTCCACTGGCACTACAGTCGACATACGCATTTGGAGGTTTATTCGGTTTTATCTTCTTCTGAACTTTGAACCCAAATTTGTTTCCAGTAGGTTCTTGAAAACAGATGTATAACCTCTTCCCAAGTTGCCCACACATTGCAATAAAAACATCTATCGTGTAAGAATGTGCAGTTCCGTGGGTTTTGAACTGTAGCAACAGTGAGCTTTTTGCCTTTGACTGTCAGTGTTTTGTTTCCTGTCATTTCATAATTAAATTGATTTTGTCACAGTTCGACACATTGTTTGTTGGTATGCAATTTTCTTGAGTGGTCTGATTAACGTCTCTTAAAAATGTATTTGCATTTTCAACAGTTTGAGTTTCGTTTTCAATACCCTTGTTGAAATTTGAAATGAATTTCTTTGAAGCTTTAAATTCATTCATACCCAATTCCTTCAATCGAAAAAGAGCCCACGATTGTAAATGCCAATAGTGCACTGTCAATCCCCGACCTCGAGAATCTCGAAACTTATTAAGGATGTAGTTTTTAATTTGGGCGATTTTGTAGGGGTCGCTGTTTTTTTAATATTGTGAAGCTAGATAAGATGTTTTATTTTCTATATAATTCAAAACTGTTCTTACATTTCGGTTATTAATTAATGATGGTAATTTTTTATTATTTGTGAATAGGACTTCGGGCCAGATTTCCCTGATATCCTATATTCATACATGTTTTCCAAAATCTCTTCAGAATAGACAGACAGTACGTTAGGACGTTTAGGTTTTTTTAATAAGAGACGGCTCAAAGCTACTTGAATTATCAAGTTCCTCACTGGATTCGTTGGCAATTTCAAAGTCTTCACAACATCCGGCCTGTGTGAGTTTCTGACTGCAAGTAGCATAGTCTTCGAAATCTAAAGTATTTTCACTAACGTCCTCTAACCCATTCCAATACTTTTGTTCTATAACTTCTGCCAATAAATACGCAAACTGGTCATCCTCCAATTCAGGTTCTTCGTGTTTTTCAAATGTTTCCTGAGCTATACATCTAACGTGTTTAAGATGTAAAATGGATTTATTATGCCCATTTTATTCTTTTGATGAAATATTTTAATGACTCACATGACTATTACCTGTAAATGTACACATTTACGTGTAAATATGCTGTTATGTCCTAAAAAAGTATTAACTTACACCATAAATATGCTAATGAATAAATAATAAAACAAATATTCTATTGCACTTTGAATGTATTGAGTTTTTTATGTTTAAATATAAACAATTAGTATATACTGTACGGATACTCGACTGCAGGAATGAAAAAAAAACATTCACACTCCGGTGCGCTGCTCTTCAAGTAACCGTGCCGTTCCATTGCAATATTTATTTCGTTGGTTTATCTCTCTTTCCTTGTCCCTTTTTTGTTCTTCCCTCGTTCACCACACTAAAATGTTCTATTTTTATTTGTTTATTTTGTTTTTCCGAATGTTTTATTTATTTATTCTGTCGTGTACCGATGCCAAGCCTTTATTTATTTTTTCTTGTTCCTTATTTCCTATTAAATATTATGCATACTATTGAATTTGCAGTGAAATGACTAATATTTAACATATCCTACAATTTTTGTTAGAATCCAACTGGTCCAACATAAGTACTTTCCTTATAAGTGTTCTAGATCTTTTAGAAATCGTAGAGATAAATAAATTGAAGAACAGCAATAGACTGTTAAATTCTCAACTAGATTTAAATGAATCGCCTCTTTTAAATTTATAATAAGAGATTGTTTGTTAAAATTTGTTTGTTTACATTGAGTTGCATAGTTTACAGTTGTTATGTACAGGAGTTTATATATAATAACAAATGATGTAATTCGTCTGAAGAAGGTACAAAGCACTGAAACAGCTGTTACGAATTTGTATTTTAATAAATATGAAAATCATATAAAAGTTTAAGTTTTATTTTTATTTAATTAACATAGAAATGGATTTTCATCAACTAAACGCCAAATCAATTGATTACTAAAAGGACTGCCGAGCGTAATATTAATAATTTAATAATTTAATTTCCTAATGAATTTAACTACAAAAGTGGTCTCTACTTCTGAGAGATTATAGAGTTATTAACAATTATGAATTATCCGTATATAAATTTATGAACGCAGGCCTAATCGTGACGTAATATGAAAACTACGCGTTTTCTAAAGGAAGATCCTTATACGAATATTAATTAGGAGCTATATATATATATATATATATATATATATATGGTAGTGGAATAGGTAGTGTATATAACCGTGTACAAATTACAAGCGAAATAAGTCATATAATAAATAACAAATACGCCGATTCGGATATGTCGGGCATACATAAAACATTTCTATTTGGTTAATCTGTGATTTTGGTCAGATAGAGTGAAATTATGTATAAGTACTTGATAATTTCTTATTTGAAATTATATATTCTCACTTAAGCTAAGCAGGGGTGTACACAAAATGGATACAATATTACTGGAATTATATTAATATAATACCAAATTTAAAAAAAATATATATTCCCCTTTTCAGAAATAATTATACTAAAACAAATAAAAACGAAAACCTCAGTAATTAGAAACAAAATGTTCTATACATTCTTGCATATTTATTTCTGCCTTAAAATATGTTAGGCAACATACACCCTGTATGAACATTAATCTAACTCGTGTATGATATATCACAGAGGGATGACTTCACAATACACAGCATTTTGTTTAAGTGGTGGCTTAAGTCTCATATTTTCCTTACTTTTCTTTTTAATTGTAAAACATTTTCCTTTATACGGTTATTCATTCAATTAATATACACAGGCTAAAAATGAAAAGTTAATCTTATTTGTTAATTCATTGTTCTTTTATCTTGTACCTTCTAAGCCCTCAACGAGATTTAGGTGCTCTCCCCCTACAGGGAAGAAATTGAACCATTCTAATTTAGTTAAACTTGTTTTCGCATAGATGTCATTGGAGTGGCCCGTGGTCAGCGTTCCACCTCATACTGACATCTAAAAAACCAATGTAGTACTAGGACGGGACATTTCGATAAATTTTGCTTAAAGGCCTTTTATTCTGGCTTAAGGAACTTGTACGACCCTGAAAATCTTCAGACTCGGGACCCACGGCTTAAAGTCCCTGCCGGAGGACTTAGTCCTTGGATTTTTCCATCCTAAAAAATCCATCGACCCCGGCCGGGTTCGAACCGGCGACCCTCGGGACCAGTGGCCGATTATAATATTAAAAAAAAAAAGAGAGAGAGAGAAGTTGGTATAATATTTCTTAAAAATAGTTTCACATTTTTCTGAATTTTTCTGCTTACTAAATTTATACTTTGTGTCTCTAAATGATAATATTTTCTTATTTTTCACCACCTGTAATCCATCAGCAGCTTTTTACGTAACACTACGAAATGTACTGAACTTAGAACTCACGACGTAACAATTAAGCTGTTAATGAGCGCGCGTGTCACAACTTGAGAGCGTACGGTAATCAAAATCAAGGTTATTCTAACGTTTCCATGTCATCATTTGTAAATGTCTTATTAAAAATTCACATTTTATGGGAAATATTCTACTATCCCACTCTAAGTTAATTATGTCATATGTGTCAATCGATATGGCGTTACAACACGGAATTGTGAAAAAAGTCTATATCAATTTGTTACTTACATCTTCTTGACAACAGCTATAATTATTATTATTATTATTATTATTATTATTATTATTATTATTTATACAATTAAAGTATAAAATTATAAAATTGTTACCTAAAAGGTACGTCTCCTAAACTTAAAAATTATTATTTATCTGTAGCGCTTTCGGGACTAGTCCCATCATCAGCAGAAGTATTATCTCTTGATCCCTGATTCAATACTGGTGCTTCACTGAAAATCTGGTAGAGGGGGTTACACGTACTGGGTGCGTTTTCATTTATCAGATGGTCGTTGTTAACTGCCTTCAAAATTTCCATATCTCAAGTACGTTTATCTTAGCTGGATTATTTTCTCTGTGCAGTATAGTTAGGATGTTTTCAATATCTAATATACGATGTCATGCATGAATAACGTGTTTTGCATAGCTTGATTTTCCTTCTGCATGAATAAAGTCTCGAAAATATTATTTAAATCTGATGTTAAAACTTCTGTTTGTTCTTCCTATATAAAATTTGTTACGACCTCTACACGTCAGTTTATATACTCCTTTACTATTGAAATTGTAATTTTCTTCGATGTTATTGCTTATTATGTTATTTAATTTGTTATTAGTTTTTTTGCTATTTTTATGTGTTTGTCAGCTTTCTTTAATGTTGGATGCAGGCTTTCACGGCCGGTATTCATAATGTTGAGTGATTCCGGGTTACGTGGCCGTGGTCCATAGTTGGTGTTGATACCAGACGTTTCGCCCTCAACTGCGGAGGGCATCTTCAGTGGCGAGTGCTTCAGGAAACACGCCTAGAAGCACTCGCCACTGAAGATGCCCTCCGCAGTTGAGGGCGAAACGTCTGGTATCAACACCAACTATGGACCACGGCCACGTAACCCGGAATCACTCAACATTATTTCTTTAATGTATTGGCTACCTTTGATGTTTCTTCTTTTCCTGTATATGTATGTGTTATCCATGTTTTTTTGTTGTTATCAGATTCTCTTTCAAGTTTAGTCATGTTAAATATATTGTTCTTTCTTTTTTGTTTATTTACGAGTTTATTTATAATTTGTTCATTATAGCCGTTGATTTTTGCCATATATTTAATATAGTTAAATTCTTGAATATAATTGTCTTTGCTTAATGAAAGTTTTAACATTCTATCTATTAAGCTGTTAAATTTACTTTTTTTGTTGAAAAGGGTGTATGCTTACTTACTTACTCACTGGCACTATCGAACCCGTAGGTTCATGGCCGCGCGGACATAAGCTCTCCATACATCCCTATCCTGAGCCAATGCTTTCCAATCATTCCCTGTATAATCTACTTCTCTCAAATCATAGTTAATGTTGTTCTGCCAGGGTGTATACAATTTTTATTTATGTACAGATTTTCAATGTTTACACATCTTTCTGTGTCTAAAGTTTTATTTACCTTCTCCACTCGTCTCTGTCCATCCACTCCATATCTTCAATTTTCTTGTTCTCATTAAAATTCTTATTTCTTGCATCCACGAGTTTCGAGATCTTCCTCTCTTTCTTCTTCCAGGTGATCACCATTCCAATGTTTTTCTGCGTTACCTTTCTTCTTGCATTCATCAAACATTTTTAATTGCTTGTATCTTATATAATCTACTATACATGTACATAGTGTTCAGCCCAAGAGCAGATCTTTCACTGCAAATTCAGCATTCTGCACTCGTTCCTTAACCCAGCACTATCTACTATTGAATATTTAATATTCATTTTTTCTCGTATGATATTATTTACTTTTTATAATTTTTGTTATAATTTTTTGTTGAATCTCCACACTTCAGTTCCATATGTCTCACATATATTTATAATTAATTTTTCCTGGTTATGTTTGTTCCATAGGACACCATTTACCATTGCTGTTACTGTTCCCTTTATTTATTCTGTTCTTAACATCGCTTTCTTGCCTGTCCTCTATATTTACTTTTACCCCCAAGTACTCAAATTCTTCACATCCTCTAATATACCCCATTATGAACTTCTAATATTAAATCTTCGGTTTCTGCTCCACATCCCATATATAATGTTTTTTTATTTATTTTCAAACCGCAGTTATCGTATTCATCCAATAGTTTTCTGGACATAAAATCCATTTCTTCATATTCTTAGACAATTATCTGGTTATCCGCAAATAACAGTGCGTATATTGTACAGCCTTTGAAATAATTGATGGCGCACAGATAAGTTTCAAGTCTCAGAACGAAGCCACTGCGCATGATCAGAGACTAGCTATTTGGCTTACAAGTATACAATTATTTGAGAAACTAAATCCGTTCTATTTCGTTGTGTGTCGTGCAATGGAAAACTATTTCGTGTAAATCAAACAAAGCAAAAGAAATGTAACAAAAGAAAGAAAATTAATTGAAATAAGGACGAGAAAAAAAGCATGACAGACGACCGGGAATATTTCCATCTTCTTCTTCACTTCACAGGCTAAGCATAAGTTGCCTGTTCCACCTCACAGTTGTTCTGTCCATCTTTTCACTGGCCTTCCTACATTCTTTGAACCTCTTGGCTTGTAGTTGAATGCTGCTCTTGGTAATCTTGTTACAGGGAATATTTCCATATATATATATATAACGAAGCCTGGTAACATATAGGCATTGTGATAATTAACGACGTTTTTAAATAATAATAAATAAAAGGTGTATACCTGACCAGAATCGAACGTGGGCTCGCGTCGTCGGGAAAAGAGCATCTTACCGACTGCTCCACTCAAGCGAACGATAGGAATGCTGCATTAAGAGAGACTTAGGTCGTCCGCTTTATACTCAAACAAGTCAGAACATGTAACAACGTACTGGTGTGAATCGCTCTTCAAAACTCTTTACTTTCCATTATCATGAGTTGCGCTATCATTTTTTCGGAGGCTGTACATGTTGATCCATCTCCAATTGAACATGTTTTGCTGTAGTTTGACAGTGTTTTATTGTATAAACATCATAAGTAATGTGGACGATATGCTACAACCATGACGAAGCCCTTTTGTTACTTTAATTTCTTCTGATACACATTTTCTAATTTTAATTTTAGGTACTACATTTTTATACAATTTTTATTGCATTAATAATTATATTATTTTTGTCCATACCTTTTAACGCTTCCCACAACTTTTGTAAAGATACGGTGTCATGAGCTATTTCTAGAACCACAAAAGTGAATCGAACTTGTTGTTCGTTATAATTAGTTTATTCAATCAATTATTTTACCACAAATATGTGATCAATTGAATATCTTACAGAGCTAAAGCCTGCCTATACTTCATTCCTCCTATATTTATAATTTTCTTCAAAATAGTATTTAATGATTGTTCCATACACATTCGACTAAAAACATTCATTACGGCGATTCCTCTATAATTATTGCACTCATCCTTTCTTACTCTCTTATTAATGACTGATATCAACCCAATTCCCCATTTTACTGGCGCATCTTCTCCATTTAGGTGTCTCTCATAAAGGCTTCTTAACAATTCAAATAATTTCCTTGCTCAATATTTAATTAAATCTGGTTTTATTCCTTCTTCCCCCAAAAGCTGTTCCATTTGTTTAAACTGCCAATTGCTATCTCTACTCTTTCAATATCTAAATGTATACTCGTTCTGTTTTGATCTTCAGTTTTCTCTAAATTCCAATTAAAAATTCCGAACGATCTTCTGTGAATGGCTTGCTAAAATGTAATTTCCATCAATTTGTAGAAATTCCCTGAATATTTATTTTATTGGGCACTGAGTTCCTTAATTTTTTCAAAGTTCTCCAGGCTCTGAACACCTCCTTCCTTCAATATAACTCTGAATTCTTTGACATGTTCTTTCCCAATGCTAAAATTAAAATTGAAAAATGTGTATCAGAAGAAATTAAAGTAACAAAAGGTCTTCGTCAAGGTTGTAGCTTATCACCAACATGATTTAAGACATTTATTCATAAAGCACTGTCAAACTGGAGCAAAAAATGTTCAGGAATGGGAGTACTAGTTGGAGATGGATCAACAGATACAATATATACACTGTTATTTGCGGATGACCAGATAATAATACGAAAACATGGTGTTTATGTTCAGAAAATTATTGCACGAATACGATAACTGGGGTTTGAAAATAAATTTACAAAAAACATTTGATATGGGATGTGGAGCAGAAACCGAAGATTTAATATTAGAAGATGAAAAGGAGTATATTAGGGTAGGTGATTAATTTGAGTATCTGGGAGTAATGGTAGAAAAAGAGGATAAACAAGAAAGTTATATTAAGAACACAATAAATAAAGGTAGAGCAATAACAGCAGTGACGAATGGAGTCTTATGAAAGAGACATAACCAGAAAAATAAGTTACAAATATATAATTCAATAATGTGAGAAGTACTGTCACATATGGAGCTGAAATTTACAAATTCAACAAAAACTTAGAACAAAAGCTTAGGACGATGGAAATGGATTTCATAATGAGAGCAGTACGACGAGGTCGCATTATCAAAGAAAATAAAGCAAACAATGAGAGCAGTACGACGAGGTCGCATTATCAAAGAAAATAAAGCAAACAATGAGAGCAGTACGACGAGGTCGCATTATCAAAGAAAATAAAGCAAACAAATGGGAACCCCATCAGCCCACTGCTCTTCAACACCATGACAGCTGATATTGTGGATATCACCAAAGATAGTGCGACATCGATCATAATGTACGCTGATGACATGGTATTGGGATCATCAAACAAAGATGAACTACAATGCACATTAAATAGACTCGAAAATGGGCAAATGAAAACTGCCTGAAAATAAACCATCAGAAAACTAAACAGATTACCTTCAGAAAAGGAGGAAAACCTACTGAAAATGACAGGCTAATGCTCCTTGGTGAGTCACTAGACGTTGTATCGCAATTCACCTACCTAGGCATCACCCTACAAAAACCATTAAATCCTACAGAATACATGTGCAACAGAAGGTTTCAGCTGCAATAAGAGCGATTACAGCATCAAAAATCTCCACCAATTATCAGCAGAAACAGCTATGACGCTCTTCAAGACAGTCATAACTCCCATAACAACATATGGAATTAACATAATATGGGACAAACTCACAAACAGAGACTTGACACAAATAGAAACAGTAAAAGCACGCTTCATGAAAAGAGTTCTGGGAGTTGGAAGAACAGCACCTTCAAGAATGACGTACGTCTTAATGAAAGAAACCTTCTTCATTGAAGACATTAGACGGCAGCTATTCCTACCGAACACCTGCGCATATGAGACAACAATGCAAGGACTACAGGAGAAGAGGAATGATATCTGCACAACAGAGGCTATGTTTACGAGAGAGTGGACACGACCAAACTACGAGATGAGGCACATCCTAACACGGTATGCAATCCATGGCTTTCACCACAAGCTTTGCAGCACAAAGCGATTCCACGAGCCAAACCAAGAATGCATATGCGAACTGTGCAACAATCCAATGTGAACGATATCACGTCGAAAAGTGTGCGGAAAGACAATTATCGTTTAACAAGTTTTGCTTAGACTAAATTTACTAACAATTTGCACATTTGTGCGCATTTACTTTCATTCATAATGAGAGCAGCAAGATGTTCAAAATTAGAAAAAAATAATAAATGCTGTCATACGAGATATTAGATGAATATTAGATATTCAATAGTAGATTATATAAGATATAAGAAATTAAATTGGTATGGACATGTACGACGAATGGAAGATGAAAGGTTACCCAGAAAAACATTGGAATTGTGTCCACCTGTAAAAAGAAGGAAAGGAAGACCTCGAAACTCATGGATGCAAGAAATAAAAACTGGAATGAGAACAAGAGGACTGAAGGGCATGGAGTGGATGGAGACGAGTGGAGAAGGAAAACAAAACTTTAGGCGCAGAAAGATGTGTAAGCAACAAATATATATATATATATATATATATATATATATATATGTTTGTTTGTTTGTTTGTTTGTTTGCTAGTTTGTTCGTACTTTATGCACGGCCATACCGTTGATCCGATTGCGATGGGGCCTTTTACAAAATGTTCTGGAGATTCCCGAGATGAACATAGGCTATAAGAGAGCTGAGACACTCAACTCGTACATCCTTTAAAATCGCCCTTTGTAGTGGAAAACGTGAAAAAAAACAGCTCTTTGGACTCTTAAATGGCTTACGCTGCCTAAACCATAACAAATACACAAAATTAATGAATACAGAATTGAATATCTCAAAAAGCTCTACAAAAAAGTCCGCAACAACATATGTTTATATCTTACGGATAACTCACGATAACCATTTTTGTCTTTCATTGATGCCAAGAAGATCGGGACAAGTACACCCTTCGACAAAAAAAAATGAGTCATCTCTTGAACGCACATTTCTTCTAAGTCATACTCGGCACAGCGCTGGGTTCAAACTAGGAAACTAGTCATAATTGTGTAGTCCCTGAGCTACTGTGTTATGTGGCGTGAACTGAACACTCTCCTACGTTTCCTGGTAGGTCAGCGGTAAAGCACGCGGTCACTGTTTCTGTTAATGAAGATAGCAGATTCGCGTCTTCAATTACGCAGTTTTTTTTTTTGTGATATTGGTATTAAAACGTTTTATGAATTAAATACATTTTATTTCGATATTTGAATTAATCTGTACTTTTTAAGTTCATAATTTTTTTTATACCGTTGAGGTTATAACAATGTTAAATTATATTTTTTTACACGCTTTATATTATCTTGACCTGTATCTGTCTATGTAACGAATCTGTATCTATGTAACGGAATATCTGAACACGATTTTCATCCACTTAAAACATTGGATCGACTCGAAACTTTGTATACTTGTAAATGACCCATGACAATACAATAATCTCATAGTTTTTTTTTCGAAAATCCTGGCCAGAATCATCGGAAAATCGAAAAAATAACCTGTATAATAGGTTACGGACTTATCGACTTTTTAGTCAATCGTTGTAAGAGCTCAGTTAGTAGAGCGGTGGACTGTAGTGGTATATAATTTCAGGAATCAATAGGTCACTGGTTCAAATCCGGGCCGGAGGTTTCTTTTTAGAAAAGTATTGAGGAATTAAATTTTCATGAGATTCCGGTTTATGACAATCAATTAAACTAAACATTTAAAAAATAATTAATAGTTTAAAAACTGAAACAACACGCTTTATTAGATAACCAAACTAAAAAATAAAATAATAAATAATAGTTTAAAAAACTAAAACAACACGCTTTATTAGAAAACCGAACCAAAAATAAAAAAAATAATTTTAATTTCCATCACGATTGGGGGAAAAAATTTAAGTGGTCAACAAAAAAATTATCTCTAACACATCTAGAATAAAACTAGAGTTATCTACAAAAAAAATATTACCATCAAAAGTGTTGGGTGCTTTTTATGGTATTTACGTTTTCTTCTTAGAGACTTTACTTTTACCAATATCTGTTTATTATCAAATACAAGTATTAATTGTATAACTGTAGGCTTTCACGGCCGGCGTCTTGATCCCTATTAGGTTCGTCTTCCGGGCATATAGGCCGTGGTCCAGTCGTTCTTCTACTCGACGTTTCGTCTACTGCTGCGGTAGACATCTTCAGGAGATACTGCGTGCTCTCTGTGAACTCCTCAACAGTCGGCTGCAGACTGGCTGGTCGTTGGAAACTCCCTCCCTATTTATAGGCACGCCCCTGGTGGAGAGGCGGTTTTCTGCGCGGTCCGTGTTGCGTGCTGTTTTTTCCAGGCTGTCGCTAGCAGAAGTCATAGGCTTCGTTGTCGTATTGTGCAGTGCCGGGATCCAGATTTTGTTTATCTTCATGGTTTCTTCTTTTTTGTTAAAGGAATTTTTGTGTTTATATATTTCAATGGCTTCTCTGTACATTCTGGTGTAATAATGTGATGTTTGGGACAATACCTGTGTTTCTTCGAATCTTATTATATGTTCTTGGTTGTTCATCCAGTGTTCCGCTACGGCTGATTTTTCCTATTGTTTTAGTCTGCAATGCCTCTTGTGTTCTTGCAATCTTGTGGTAACCATTCTTTTTGTTGTGCCGATATAAACCTGTCCACAACTGCAAGGGATGCGATATATACCGGCAGTACTTAACGGATCTCTTGTATCTTTCGCTGGGCGCAGTATATTGCTGATTTTTTGTGTTGGCTTGTAGGTTGTAGATATGTTATATTTATTTAATATTCGATCAATTCTCTCCGTTATTGTCTTGATATATGGTAGGTACACCTTACCCTTTGCCTCCTCCTTGTTCCCGTTTTCGGATTTGTATTTATTGGGATTTATGGCTCGGCGAAAATCTGTTTTGCTGTATCCATTGGATTGAAACGCTGCTTGGAGATGATTAATTTCTTCTTGTAGATACTGTGGTTCCGAAATCCTTTTGGCTCGTTCCACCAGGGTTTTTATTATTCCGCGTTTTTGTCTGGGATGATGGTTGGACTGCTTATGTAGGTATCTGTCTGTGTGAGTCTATTTTTTTCCTGTATACCATGTGTCCAAGTGTCATGTCTTGGTTTCGAATTACTAAAACATCCAAAAACGGTAGACTGTTGTTTCTCTTCTCTTTCCAGGGTGAATGAGTGATGCTGGGACAAATACCATTTAAATGTTGCCTGAAGTTATCAAGTTCTTCTTCACCATGCTCCCAAATGACGAATGTGTAGTCCACATATCTCAGCCAAACTGAAGGTCTTAATGTAGCATTCTCCAAGGCCTGTTTTTCAAATTGTTCCATGTAAAAATTGGCTATTACGGGGCTTAATGGACTTCCCATGGCCACGCCATCTATTTGCTCGTAGAATATTCCTCCCCATTGGAAATACGTTTCTGTGAGGCATATGTTATACAGCGCTACTATGTCTGGGGGAAAGAGTTCTTGCAAGTATGTCATAGTGTCTGGGATAGGTATCTTAGTAAATAAAGAAACCACATCGAAGCTTATTATTTTATCGTTTGGCTTGAGTTTCAGAGCGTCTATTTTTTCTATGAAGTGCGTGGAGTCTTTTACAAACGTGTCAGTTTTTCCAATATACGGTTTCAATAGTGAGGCGAGAAACTTGGCGAGTTCATATGTAGGTGATCCAATGGCCGAAACAATAGGTCTGAGTGGTGTTCCTTCCTTGTGTATCTTTGGTAATCCATACAATCTTGGTGGCAGTGCTTCTGATTTGTACAATCCTCGTTTAGTGTCTTCATCAAGCGTGGAGCTCTTGATAAGTTTATTGGATTTACGTAGAACTCTTGCTGTAGGATCAGTTTTAAGGATCTTGTATGTCTCTGGATCTAAAAGCTGTTGCATTTTCTGGTTGTATTGTTCTGTTTCCATGATGACAGTGGCATTTCCTTTATCTGCAGGAAGAACGATGATGTCTTTGTCTTCGTTTAGATTATGTAAAGCTACTTTTTCTTTTCGTGATAAATTACTCACCGGTGGTTTGGTTTTACGGAGAATGCGAGACACTTCGCCCCTTATTTCCTCACTCTGGTGAATAGGCAGTTGCCTTATTCCGGCTTCTACATTGGCTATGATGTCTTCAATAGGTACTGTTTTAGGTGTTACAGCAAAATTTCCTCCTTTGGCAAGTACCGATATTTCTTCTTCGTTGAGTTGCCGGTCTGTCAAATTAACTACCGCTCTTGAGTTGGGTGGTTTATTTCTGTTTTCTTGATGATTTTTTATATATTTTTTGTTTCTGTCGTTCCGTGTTTTTCTCTATGGTTCGGCAAAAGCTGTGGTATGTGATGTTGTCCACCTTCTCCCAGTCTCTCTTACTGAGAATATTGCTAATCTTCAGATGTAAGTAAAAAAGTTCTTGATCATTCATCCCTAGGGTTCGTCTTGTATCATGAATTCGTTCTCTAAGAAGAGCCCGTTCCGTTCGTCCATATATCCTCTTAGCCTTTGTCGTATTGAAGATTTGTTTGCATCGAAGAAATTGAGGGATAGTTCCCGTGTCTCTGTACCGTAGAAGAAAGCTTAAATTGCACAGAAAGCGTCCTTTTTTCTTTCTTAATTCTTCAAATTTCCGAATAGAAAGAAATACATCCTTCCCGTAGAGGTTGCTTATGTATAACTGTAGGCTTTCACGGCCGGCGTCTTGATCCCTATTAGGTTCGTCTTCCGGGCATATAGGCCGTGGTCCAGTCGTTCTTCTACTCGACGTTTCGTCTACTGCTGCGGTAGACATCTTCAGGAGATACTGCGTGCTCTCTGTGAACTCCTCAACAGTCGGCTGCAGACTGGCTGGTCGTTGGAAACTCCCTCCCTATTTATAGGCACGCCCCTGGTGGAGAGGCGGTTTTCTGCGCGGTCCGTGTTGCGTGCTGTTTTGTCCAGGCTGTCGCTAGCAGAAGTCATAGGCTTCGTTGTCGTATTGTGCAATGCCGGGATCCAGATTTTGTTTATCTTCATGGTTTCTTCTTTTTTGTTAAAGGAATTTTTGTGTTTATATATTTCAATGGCTTCTCTGTACAGTCTGGTGTAATAATGTGATGTTTGGGACAATACCTGTGTTTCTTCGAATCTTATTATATGTTCTTGGTTGTTCATCCAGTGTTCCGCTACGGCTGATTTTTCCTTTTGTTTTAGTCTGCAATGCCTCTTGTGTTCTTGCAATCTTGTGGTAACCATTCTTTTTGTTGTGCCGATATAAACTTCTCCACAACTGCAAGGGATGCGATATATAAAAAGAATGGATGTCTACCGCAGCAGTAGACGAAACGTCGAGTAGAAGAACGACTGGACCACGGCCTATATGCCCGGAAGACGAACCTAATAGGGATCAAGACGCCGGCCGTGAAAGCCTACAGTTATACATAAGCAACCTCTACGGGAAGGATGTATTTCTTTCTATTCGGAAATTTGAAGAATTAAGAAAGAAAAAAGGACGCTTTCTGTGCAATTTAAGCTTTCTTCTACGGTGCAGAGACACGGGAACTATCCCTCAATTTCTACGATGCAAACAGATCTTCAAAACGACAAAGGCTAAGAGGATATATGGACGAACGGAACGGGCTCTTCTTAGAGAACGAATTCATGATACAAGACGAACCCTAGGGATGAATGATCAAGAACTTTTTTACTTACATCTGAAGATTAGCAATATTCTCAGTAAGAGAGACTGGGAGAAGGTGGACAACATCACATACCACAGCTTTTGCCGAACTATAGAGAAAAACACGGAACGACAGAACCAGAACAAAAATACATAAAAAATCATCAAGAAACAGAAATAAACCACCCAACTCAAGAGCGGTAGTAAATTTGACAGACCGGCAACTCAACGAAGAAGAAATATCGGTACTTGCCAAAGGAGGAAATTTTGCTGTAACACCTAAAACAGTACCTATTGAAGACATCATAGCCAATGTAGAAGCCGGAATAAGGCAGCTGCCTATTCATCAGAGTGAGGAAATAAGGGGCGAAGTGTCTCGCATTCTCCGTAAAACCAAACCACCGGTGAGTAATATCACGAAAAGAAAAAGTAGCTTTACATAATCTAAACGAAGACAAAGACATCATCGTTCTTCCAGCAGATAAAGGAAATGCCACCGTCATCATGGAAACAGAACAATACAACCAGAAATGCAACAGCTTTTAGATCCAGAGACATACAAGATTCTTAAAACTGATCCTACAGCAAGAGTTCTACGTAAATCCAATAAACTTATCAAGAGCTCCACACTTGATGAAGACACTAAACGAGGATTGTACAAATCAGAAGCACTGCCACCAAGATTGTATGGATTACCAAAGATACACAAGGAAGGAACACCGCTCAGACCTATTGTTTCGGCCATTGGATCACCTACATATGAACTCGCCAAGTTTCTCGCCTCACTATTGAAACCGTATATTGGAAAAACTGACACGTTTGTAAAAAACTCCACGCACTTCATAGAAAAAATAGACACTCTGAAACTCAAGCCAAACGATAAAATAATAAGCTTCGATGTGGTTTCTTTATTTACTAAGATACCTATCCCAGACACTATGACATACTTGCAAGAACTCTTTCCCCCAGATATAGTAGCGCTGTATAACATATGCCTCACAGAAACGTATTTCCAATGGGGAGGAATATTCTACGAGCAAATAGATGGCGTGGCCATGGGAAGTCCATTAAGCCCCGTAATAGCCAATTTTTACATGGAACAATTTGAAAAACAGGCCTTGGAGAATGCTACATTAAGACCTTCAGTTTGGCTGAGATATGTGGACGACACATTCGTCATTTGGGAGCATGGTGAAGAAGAACTTGATAACTTCAGGCAACATTTAAATGGTATTTGTCCCAGCATCCAATTCACCCTGGAAAGAGAAGAGAACAACAGTCTACCGTTTTTGGATGTTTTAGTAATTCGAAACCAAGACATGACACTTGGACACAAGGTATACAGGAAAAAAATAGACTCACACAGACAGATACCTACATAAGCAGTCCAACCATCATCCCAGACAAAAACGCGGAATAATTAAAACCCTGGTGGAACGAGCCAAAAGGATTTCGGAACCACAGTATCTACAAGAAGAAATTAATCATCTCCAAGCAGCGTTTCAATCCAATGGATACAGCAAAACAGATTTTCGCCGAGCCATAAATCCCAATAAATACAAATCCGAAAACGGGAACAAGGAGGAGGCTAAGGGTAAGGTGTACCTACCATATATCAAGACAATAACGGAGAGAATTGGTCGAATATTAAATAAATATAACATATCTACAACCTACAAGCCAACACAAAAAATCAGCAATATCCTGCGCCCAGCCAAAGATACAAGAGATCCGTTAAGTACTGCCGGTATATATCGCATCCCTTGCAGTTGTGGAGAAGTTTATATCGGCACAACAAAAAGAATGGTTACCACAAGATTGCAAGAACACAAGAGGCATTGCAGACTAAAACAAAAGGAAAAATCAGCCGTAGCGGAACACTGGATGAACAACCAAGAACATATAATAAGATTCGAAGAAACACAGGTATTGTCCCAAACATTACATTATTACACCAGACTGTACAGAGAAGCCATTGAAATATATAAACACAAAAATTCCTTTAACAAAAAAGAAAGAAACCATGAAGATAAACAAAATCTGGATCCCGGCATTGCACAATACGACAACGAAGCCTATGACTTCTGCTAGCGACAGCCTGGACAAAACAGCACGCAACACGGACCGCGCAGAAAACCGCCTCTCCACCAGGGGCGTGCCTATAAATAGGGAGGGAGTTTCCAACGACCAGCCAGTCTGCAGCCGACTGTTGAGGAGTTCACAGAGAGCACGCAGTATCTCCTGAAGATGTCTACCGCAGCAGTAGACGAAACGTCGAGTAGAAGAACGACTGGACCACGGCCTATATGCCCGGAAGACGAACCTAATAGGGAACAAGTATTAATTGATATAGAGTACCCCACGCTTTTGATATTAAAATTATTTTTTTGTAGATAGCTCTAGTTTTATTCTAGATGTGTTGGAGATTATTTTTTTGTTGACCACTTTAATTTTATCCCAAGCGTTTTGGAAAATAAAATTATTTTTCATTTTTTAGTTCGGTTTTCTAATAAAGCGTGTTGTTTTAGTTTGTTTAAACTATTATTTATTTTTACCTTGTATACTACCGTCTTCCTCAACTATCTAAAATTTTCGTTGATTTCACTCTAGGCCTTTCGATGCATGCTTCATCTTCTGGAGTTGTTGTAGTAGTATTGAATTAATTGTATGTCTAATTGAGGGGTTTGCTTATTAGACACATTTTCGTTGAGAATGTTTGTATTCTTGGCCTTCTTGATAATTTTGATTTCTTGTAAAAAGTTAGTTTTGTGTCTGTTGTTTTCTCTGTGTATAATTTACATTGTATTATCGATATTGTTGAAACTGTGGCCGCTTTCTGAAATATGTTTAGTGAAATTTGATTTCATTGTTAAAGGAGAAGGCAAATCAAATTTCGCTGTTTACCAGGTTGAATACAATCGAAAATGTATGGGCTAAGATGAAAATAGAGATGAACTCTAAGTGGCCTGCAGATGCACGAAAAACGAAAGATGGCTTATGGGCACAAATTCAAGACGCCTGGGATGCTCTAGCCGATCGTCCACGTGCCTGTAGAAATTTGATTGCATCAATGTCCCGCAGATTGAGGGCGGCAATAAATGCTGAGGATTCATACACCCGATATTGATTTTGTTTTTGTTAAAGTTTCATTTTAGAAGATATTATTTTCTTTCTTCGTTTAATTATTAGAAGGTTTTCATTTATGTGTTTTGTGTATGCATTAAAGCCATAAAACTCAAATATAAAATTAAATATGAAACTATATTACAGGCGAAATGCTATCCTAACATTCAGTAAAAAAAAAAAAAAAAAGTAAAACGGGATTCGAATCCGTGAGGTTACGAACGCAGATGTTGTGTGTTAAACCTCTCGAACACGAAAACACACAAAGGCAAGCTCTCTCTCTTTTATGTTACTTGAGTGTGCTCTACGTTAACTAGCAAACAACACAGTACAATTACTGAAAACGTGTTAATGTGAATAAGGCTTCTGCGAGTGCACACGAAGTTGATAGAATCAAGAGATGACTCATGTTTTTTGTCTAAAGGTGTACATAGAATCCTGTGCAAGCATAGCAGCGCATGGCGGGTATTCTTTTACGGATAACTTACAATAACGAATTTAATCTTTTAGCTCATTTATGCCAACCAAGAATGAGGTGGGAGAACAACATTAACTATGATTTGAGGGAAGTAGATTATACAGGGAATGATTCGAAAGCATTAGCTCAGGATAGGGTTTGATAGTGCCAGTGAGTAAGTAAGTAAGTAAGCTCATTTATGCCAAGAAGATCGGGATAAATATATTCCCGGGCAACACCGGGTAATCAGCACGGGTAATGTTAAATTAATTATGATATACATTTATAATTATTTTTCATTCTACTTATTCAACTATCATAAGAAGTACATTAGTTTTCGTCTTTCAGCTCATTTGTGCCAAGAAGATCGGGGTGAGTAGATTCTCGGACAACGCCGGGTAAAGAGCACGGAGTAACTGAAAATAATTACGATATACATTTTTCCTTTCACTTACTTACTTACTTACTCACTGGCACTATCGAACCCGTAGGTTCATGGCCGCACGGACATAAGCTCTCCATACATCCCTGTCCTGAGCTAATGCTTTCCAATCATTCCCTGTATAATCTACTTCCCTCAAATCATAGTTAATGTTGTTCTCCCACCTCATTTTTGGACTACCAACTGGGCGTTTTCCTTCTGGCTTTCCTACAAGAAGTTTCCATGCACGTCTTTCATTCCCCATACGTGCAACATGTCCTGCCCATCGCAGTCTACGGGACTTAACTGTTCTTATTATATCTGGCTTCCTATAAAGACCATGTAGTTCATTGTTATGTAGTCTTCTCCATTCACCTGTCTGTTCATCTCTCTTTGGTCCAAAAATTTTCCTAAGAACTTTATTCTCAAATACTCGTAATCTCCTTTCCTCCCTTAAAGTAAGAGTCCATGTTTCGCACCCATATAATATAACTGGTAGAACAATAGTTTTATATATTTTCAGCTTAACGTTCTTTGAAAGGAGTTGGGACATCAAAAGTCTCTGCAATGCATAATAGCATGCATTTCCAGAATTGAGCCTATGTTTAATTTCTTTGTGCATCTCATTCCTATTTGTGATTATTGTTCCTAGGTATTTGAATTCAGCCAATTCCTCAAAATTTCCCTCATTTGTCATTAGCTGTCCATTTCCATTATATAATGTATTTCTACGTGTGACCATATATTTAGTTTTACTGATATTTAATTCCAGTCCTAATTTCTTAGTGTTATTCAATAGTGTGTGCGTGTTGGCCTTTAGTATCTCCTCGCTATCGGCCAGTAGTACTACATCATCAGCATTAACTAACAGCTTATTAATACCATTGAGGAGTAAGCCTTCCTCATTCTCTAAAGATTTAATGGCATGCTCTAGTACAAAATTAAATAGTAGAGGAGATAGTGCATCTCCTTGCTTTAACCCATTCTGGATTTCAAAAGTGTCTGAAAACTGTTTGCCTACACGCACCCTACTCGTTGAGCCATTTAGACACATTCGTATAAGTCTAACTAACTTTTTAGGAATTCCAAACTCCAGCAGGATACTATATAACTTCTCCCTCTTAATTGAATCATATGCTTTTTTGAAGTCTACATATAGTTGATGTACAGTACCATTATATTCCCATTTCTTTTCTAAAATCTGTCTTATACTAAAAATCTGATCTGTTGTAGACCTGTTTCTTCTAAATGCACATTGATGATCTCCTAGAATGTCATCAATATAGGCAGTAAGTCTGCTTACTAATATATTTGTTAGAATTTTGTACGAAGTTGAAAGTAATGAGATGCCCCTATAGTTGTTGCAATCAGTTTTATCCCCTTTCTTATAAATTGGTACGATAATTGATTCCTTCCATTCATCTGGAAGAGCTTCTTTTTCCCAAATCATACTAAGCAACCAGCGTATCTTGTCCATCAATTTTTCTCCCCCTGATTTTATCAGTTCTGCTGGAATCTCATCTGAACCTGATGCTTTATACATCTTCAATTTTTCAATTGCCATTTCAACCTCTAATGCACTTGGCTCTGCGACTAGCATTTCTGCTGTCTGTAAGTTATTCTCCTCAATGTCCTGTTCTGTATGTACATTTAATAGCTGATTAAAATAACTTTTCCATCTATTTAATATACTCTTGGAATCTGCAATCATATCCCCATTTTCATTCCGAATTATGTTTGTTCTAGCCTGAAACCCTTTCTTCTCTATACTAATTCCCTGATATAATTCTCTAATGTTCCTATTTTTTGCATTCATTTCAAGATCATTAATCTTCTCTCTCAAATATTCCCTCTTTTTACTCTTTAGTAACTTGGTGGTTTCCCGTCTAACACTACCCAATTGCTCTAAATTTACCTCATTTGGCTCGTGTAACCATTTCATTTTTGCTAGCTTTCTTTTCTTTACAATGTCGGCACATTCCTCATCAAACCATTTCTTGTTTTGCCTCTTTTTTAAACAAC
This sequence comes from Diploptera punctata, assembly GCA_030220185.1. NCBI lineage: Eukaryota > Metazoa > Arthropoda > Insecta > Blattodea > Blaberidae > Diploptera > Diploptera punctata. Next base: position 2,371,323 of record JASPKZ010007259.1, read on the forward strand.
CAATGCTTTCTGATGCTGACAATTTAATAGTATCTCTTATAGCCTCCCATTCTTTATTTATATCAGTTTCTTCTTCGTTTGCCACATTGTCATCTGAAGATTCCAGTACTTCAAATCTATTAGCAATTTTGATTTGGTATTCTTGCCGCATTTCATCATTTTTCAAGTTTTTTAATTCATATTTTACAGAATCATCTTTAGCGTTTGTTCCTCTCATAAGCGATAGCCGTTGTCTGATTTTCACCCTGACCAGATGATGATCCAAATTGCAGTCTGTCCCTCTAACTGATCTAACATCAATGATGCTACTGTGCCAGCGTTTATCCACTAATACATGATCTATCTGGTTCCGAGTTTCTCCATCTGGGGACGTCCAGGTGTATTTATGAATATCCTTATGCTGAAATGTTGTGCTCTTAACAATGAGATTCTTTGATGTGGCAAATGTGACTAATCTAACCCCGTTGTCGTTACTATCTTCATGAAGACTGAATTTGCCTATTGTTGGTTTGAATATATCTTCCCGCCCCACTTTTGCATTAAAATCTCCTAAGACAATTTTCATATGATATCGTGAAAGGCTATCAAATAAGCATTCTAATTCTTCATAGAACTCATCCTTGATCTTGTCATCTTTATCTTCTGTGGGGGCATGTACATTTACAATTATAAAATCATATCGTTTACCCTTTAGAATTATGTATGATATCCTATCACTAACAAACTTAATATCTCGGATAGCGGATAGGATCCTCCTTCTGACTAAAAAACCCATTCCAAATGCAGGTCTTTCTGCACCCCCATAGTATAATGCAAAGCTTCCTGATTCCTGACTACCTTCTCCTGGCCACCTAACTTCCTGTAAAGCGACTATATCCAAGGGCGATTTATCCAATTCCCGCGTTAATATCTCTAGTGCCCCGCTATTGTATAAAGTCCTAACATTCCATGTTCCTAGGAACATGTCCCTGTGTTTGAGCCTTTGGCATGGGTTCCCTGAAGTAGTCTCCGCCCGGAGAACCGAATGGGGGACTATTTGACCTCCGGAAAATTTTACCCCAGTAGAACCCATGTCCGCATTTCTTGACGGTTGTATTTTTACGGTGAAAGATCGTCACTCTTTCGACCAAGGTACTTATTTCGTCTGGCTTATCACCTTCGACCAGTCCGGCATGGGTAACCCTATCGGCAGCAATGCTACCGCCGGCATAGCTCTCAGGATCATTTAAGCACGCAAGCCACTCCACCACGACAAGGTAAAGATACCATGGAGGGTTTTTCCTTTCACTTATTTAACTAAATATAAAATACATTAATTTTCGTATTTCAGCTCATTTATGTCAAGAAGACCGGGATAAGTAGATTCCAGGGCAACGTCGGGTAATCAGCACGGGGTATCTAAAAAATAGATTTATAATTATTTTTCCTTTTACTTATTCAACTAAACATAAAAGTACATTAATTTCTATTTATTTAGGCGTCGCAGCGTACGCCGGAAATTAGCTAGTAAATAAATAATAATAATAATAATAATAATAATAATTATTATTATTATTATTATTATATAACATTTTAGGCTCAGGAAGATATGTAAACATTAAAATTCTGTACAAAAATAAAATTATTATTATTGTTATTATTGTTAATATTATTATCATCATTATTATTGTTATTGATATTATTATTGTTATTATTGTTTTTAATTATTTAATTACAGATAAATTACTATAAAACAGAATATCTTTCATTGGATATAACAGATAAGCTAAAATGTAATTCAGGATGAATACGTAATGTTAAAAATTTTAAATGTTTAATGTCTTCTTCTTCTTCTTACTTTCATGTGATAGACCTAGTGGTTTGTTACGGTCTCAATCCAACGTTTGAAGGGTCTGCCTAAAGATCTCTTGCCTGGTGGCTGGTAATTTAAGATCTGACGTGGTATTCTTGTTCTGCTCATTCTTCGTACGTGAGATTTCCAGTTGTTTCTGTATTTTTGTACATATTCAATGACTGATTCTGTGTGTAATTCTTTGAGAATCTCAGAATTCCTTTTATGGTCTGTCCTTGAATAGCCCGTAGTACTTCTCATAAATTTCTTCTGCCGCAGTTAGTCTTTGTTCATCTACACTGAGAATTGTCCAGGCCTCATGGGTCTGGCCAGTGTTTTATAAATTCTAGTTCATGTGTGTTGCTGTACTGTGTTTGGCTTGAAAATATTATTTATAATTCCTGTTACTCTGTTAAATTTTATAATTTTTGACTAAAATATTTTTCCTCTTCGTATGTAACTTGGTATCCGAGATAGTTAAATGTATTGGTTTCTTCTAATATCTTATTATTAATGACAATTTTACTGCGAACTGGGTCTTTTCCTAGGAAAGCCATGACTTTAGATATTTCTGTTGAGATTTCCATGTTGCAGTTTATTGCAATTTGGTGAAAAGAGTGGACTGAACGTTGTAGGTCATCTTCTGAATTCGCTATAAACACAATGTCATCTGCAAATAATAGGGTGTCTACATTATATAACGTTTTTAGTGGTATACTGCCATGTGGTTGTAGTCTCCAATCTTTAATAATTAAGTGCATGTATATTATGAAGAGCATTGGTGAAAGACCACATCCTTGTCTAACTCCTTGATTAATTGGTCTGCATTCCGAGATTTTATTTTCAATCTTAACCAGGATGAAATTATCCTTATAAATATCATATATAGCTTTTATCAGTTGGTTTGATATTCCATCATATTTGAGGATTTCTAATAATTTGTTTCTATTTACTTTGTCAAATGCCTTCTTCAAGTCAATAAACGCCATGTGTGTTTCAATATTAAACTCTCTATGTTTTTCTATTAGAATTTTAACAGTGAAGTATCCATCTGTACAGGATCTTCCTTTTCGGAATCCATTTTGCACTTCATCTAATACATTGTCATAATAATCAGCTAATTTTTATTTGAGCAACTTGGTGTAGATTTTGTAGCCTGAGTCCAAAAGGCTTATTCCTCTGACGTTAACACAGTTATTTATATCTCCTTTTCTGTGTAGTGGGATTACAACAGCTTGTTGCCAGCTTTTTGGCGGAGAGCCCTCATTATAAATTCTATTTAAAAAATTGAGAAATATTTCATTAAAGGCAGAGCTGGCATACTTAAATAACCATCCTCGCCTGGTGTTTTATTTTTGCAGTGGACGAGTATTGTATTTAATTCATCTAAAGTAAAAGCATCTATGTAATTATTGTTAGAAGTAACGAGATTTAAATTTTCGTTTTTTTGTAGCCACAACTTTTGAAAATATTCTATCCAATTTTCTAAAGGAATTGTATTTAGTTTAACTCTTTCATGTAGCTCTCCATTTAATTGCCTTAGTATTTTATATGTTTTTGGATTTGGTCTTGTAATGTCCGTTTCCAATAGGGTAACAAAATTATTTCAATTTTCTCTGTGATATCTTCTAACTTCTCTTTCTGCTATTGCTCTTTTCTGTTTGTAATCTATTTCGTCAGCAAATGTTCTAGTTGATAGATATTTTCGATATTCTTCTCGTTTATCATTAATAATTCTGGAGAGGTTTTCATCCCACTTCCGTAAGCCATCTCTTCTTTCTTCCTATACTTTTGTTGGCTGCTGTGTTTAACGTATATTTTAGATTGGTCCATTCTTCTTCTACAGTGTTGCGAATTTCTACGTTGAGTAAGTTTGATAACCTCTTCTGGTAAACCCAGCGGATACTAGGATCATTTAATAGTTGCACCTTGTAGGTGTATGTGGGTTGTGTTATAAATGATTTCTTCTTATACCATCTCGGAGGAAATCGTGCTGGAGCAACTAGCAACTACTCTCGTGTCTAGTTTAATATCTGCTAATTTCTTATTTGCTATCACATAATCTATTATTGACCGTTGTCCTCTTGCTTCCCAGGTATATTTATGACTGTCAATGTGTTTGAAGTGACTATTCATAACTTTTAAATGATTATACATAGCAAAATCAGTTAATCTTTCTCCATTTTTATATCTTGTGTTTTCTCCATGTGTGCCTATGCATGTTCCTCTTTTGATGCTGCAAATTCGTGCATTTAAATCTCCCATAAGTAATAAATAATCTACTTTAGGTATTTTATCCATAATATGTTGTAATTTTTTATAGAATTTTATACGTTCATCTTCTGCACCTTTTACTGGAGCACATAGACCAATAATACTTAAATATCCTTTGAAAGTTTTGATTCTTAATTGAATAATTCTTTCATCCCAGTAGGTGTAACTATGAATTAATTGTTTGAGGGATTTGTATCTATTTTAGATAAAAGTGGGAATCCAAGTACAGAAATTGAAAGAAGAATAACTGATAGAAGAAGAATGATTGGTATGTTGAACTCAGTGCTTTGGAATAGAAATATAATATACAGAATGAAGAAAACTATATTTCAAGTTCTGTTATAAAGCACTTTATTATATGGGTCCGAAACCTGGGCAGTAAGTAGAAAAGAAGCCGATAAGTTGTTAGCAGCAGAAATGGATTTTTAGAGGCCATCGACAAGAATTTCAAGAAGAGATGAGAATAGAAACAGCACAATAAGGGAAATTACGCAAGTTGAAAAAAAAAAAAACATATTAGGAAAAATAGAAGAAAAACGTTTGAAATGGTATGGACACCTCATAAGAATGGAAGAAGACAGAATAGCAAAGAAGATCCTTAATTGGAAAGCTAATGGAAGAAGTGGAAGAGGCAGGCTTAGAGAACGATCGATGGATGGAGTGAAGAGAAGTATGGAAGCTAGAGATTTAAGGGAAGAAGATGCTTTAGACAGGAACGTCTGGTGACAAATCACTTTGGGTTGAAAGAGAAACACTGTATTGTAGAATACTCCTAAAATTATTATTATTATTATTATTATTATTATTATTATTATTATTATTATTATTACTACTGTTGTTATTACCAACATTACTATTACTATTAAACTATTTAACTAACTCATTGGCACCATCGAACCCGTAGGTTCAAGACCGCGCGGACATAAGCTTTCCATAATCCATATCCACAGTTAATATTTTCTAATCATTCCCTGTATAATCTAATTCCTTCAAATCATAGTTAATGTTATTCTCCAACCTCTTTCTTGGTGTACCAACTGGGCGTTTTCCCTCTGGTTTTCCTACAAGAAGCTTCCATGCACGTCTTTCATGCCCCATTCGTGCCACATGTCCTGCTCATCGTAGTCTACGAGACTTAACTCTTCTCATTATATCTGACTTCATGTAAAGACCATGTAGTTCACTGTTATGTAGTTTTCTCCAGTCACCTGTCTGTTCATCTCTCTTTGGTCCAATAATTTTCCTAAGAACTTTATTCTCAAATTCTCGTACACTCCTTTCCTCCCTTGAAGTAAGAGTCTAACGTTTCGCATCCATATAATAACTGGTAGAATAATAGTTTTATATATTTTCATTTTTACGTTTTTTGAAAGGAGTTCTGAAGTCAAGACTCTCTGTAATGAAAAATAGCATGCATTTGCAGAATTGAGCTAATGTTTAATTTTTTTTGTTTTGTGCATCTCATTCCTATTTATGATTATTATTCCTAGGATATTTTAATTCACCCACTTCCTCAAAATTTCCCTCATCTGTCACTACCTGTCTATTTCCATTATATATTGCATTTCTGTCCACAGCTGTGGTCTCGAGGTAGAGTGCTGCCTTGTCTTGCAGCGGGCCCGGGTACGATTTCCGTTCGTGTTTTTTCGGGGTTTTTCCTCACCTGTAAGACAAACGTCAGGAAGCTTAGGGCCCAACGGTCCCCGAAAATCATCCGGCCATCATCATCATCCTTATCATTATCAGCATCATTCTTCACCGGTGTGGAAAGCAACGGGAAGTTATCACAGCTATAATTCACTGGTAAAGCTGCAAAGCATAGCATGAAAATGTTATGATTGCAGTGAAAGACCTATCCTCGCGCAGAATTACTATGGATGGATGGAATGCATTTCTATATGTGACCATATATTTAGTTTAATTGATATTTAGTTCCAGTCCCAATTTCTTAGAGTTACTCAATAGTGTGTGCGTGTTCTCCTTTAGTATCTCCTCGCTATCGGCCAATAGTACTACATCATCAGCATAAACTAACAGCTTATTAATACCATTGAATTATAGGCCTTCTTCGTCCTCTAAAGATTTTATGACATGCTCTTGTACAACATTAAATAGTAGAGGAGATTGTGCATCTCCTTGCTTCAACCCATTGTGGATTTCAAAAGTATCATAAAACTGTTTGCCTACACGCATCCTACTCTTTGTGCCATTTAGACACATTCGTATGAGTCTAACTTTTTAGGAATTCCGAACTCCAGCAGGATACTATATAACTTCTCCCTCTTAATTGAATCGTATGCCTATTTGAAGTCTACGTATAGTTTCTGTACTATTATTATTATCATCATCATCATCATCATCATCATCATCACCATTACCATTACCATTATCATTATCATTATCATTATCATTATCATCATTATTATTATTATTATTATTATTATTATTATTATGACACAAGTCCAGCGCCGTAGCCGAGCGGTTAAGGTAGGAAGCCTTGGCGCAGAGCACGGGACTTGCGCTGGTTCGAGTCTCCATGGGGGAAGAAATTTTCTCATGGTATTTCGGCCAGTATGGGACCGGTGCCCACCCAGCATCGTGAGGCAATTGGGTAGCTACAATAAGTAGCGGCTCCAGGTTGAGGAACCAGCTATAACGGCTGGGGGACTCGACATGCTAACCACATGTCACCCCTACACTGGCTGTTGATCATCTACCTCTGTGATTGACACATGTGGATGTGAAGGGCCAGCAGCCGGCTGGTAAATGGCAACCGCTGAAAAGTGGAAAGACACTCAATCGGGGATTATCATTACCATCATCATCATCATCATCATCATCATCATCATCATCATCATCATCATCATCATCATCATCATTATTATTATTATTATTATTATTATTATTATTATTATTATTATTTATTATTATTATTATTGGTACATCACAACGCTTCTCTGGGAGATATTTCAAGGAAGATTTGTGTGTGTAGTTGTTGACAGTTCCCTTGTTAGAGGAAAGTCAGTACATTCAATTTGAACTTGAAACTTGCTGCCGGTTGTTAGTGGTGTTGCTATGTAATTAGGAAAATAATGACCGCGCTTAATTGCTTCCCTCGAGAGGAGCGTGAACCTGTCACATGGAGAACGGAAGACAAATATTAAATTCCAGAATTATCCAGTATACTGTTTCCAAACTGTGGGTCACAACTCATCGAGGGGTCGCTGAATTCTATCAGAGAGCCTCTCGGTAAATCTGTGGAATTTTTATAATTAATTGAATATCCGCTTAGAACAAGGTTGTAACCCTATTTTTTAAATTAAATTTACATGGATCCCACGTAGCAGTTATAAACTTCATATGTCAGAAACTTAATTTGGGAAAAAAAAACATGAGCGATATACTTGTTCTGATCGGCTGTACTATATCTTCTTCTTCTTCTTCTTCTTCATCCAACTAAGTCTTAGGCCTATAGGGCTGTTACGGTCTCACTGATGAATTATATATCCAGCGTTTCCTTGGACGGCCCAGAGATCTCTTTCCTATTGGACAATAATGAAGCATCGGCTTAGGAATTCTATCTGAACTCATTCGTCGCAAATGACACGTCCAGTTGTTCTGGTATCTATGTAGTCTTCTCAATGATACATTAATTAAATCGCGGAAGAAATTGTCTGCCATTAGCTCTTAGGAAAATGTTAGTAGAAACACTTGCAATGCCCCATTTTGATTATTGTGATACTCAGTTTACAGACTTAAATATTATTTTCACTCAAAAACTTCAACGTTTTTATAATTCTTGCGCGCGTTTTATTTGTGGTATTCGCAAATTTGACCATGTTACACCGTCCCTGCGAAGTATCGTGGCTTCGTCTAAGAGATCGTAGAACTGTCCATTCCCTATCCCTTCTCTATAAAATCCTTCACACATCATCGCCTAATTATTTATCACGCCGCTTCATCAGATTATCCGACACACATAATATTCACACTCGATCCCATCTGAGCATTGTCCTTTATATCCCTCCTCATCACACTGTGTATTATTCATTATATTTTACGGTCTCACTTGCCAAAACATGGAATTCCCTTTCGTCCTATGTCAGAGACTGTCAAACTATAACATCCTTCAAAAACAAACTAAAGAATTATTTAATAACAAACTAACTTATACACCTCACTGATAGTATTATTTTAACAATTAATAAATTTAATTATTTATGAATATAATATTAAGATTAACAAATATTTTCATTTGTTTTGTTTTAAATATTGTATAATCGTAAAATTAGTTTTCTGTATCTCATTATTTTTATTTGTTTTTATATACATTAGACGGGACACTTTAATATGTCTTGCTTGTATACATTTTATTATTAGTTTTAGTCTTAATTTTAACTAACATTAACTGGTTGTATTATAGATCGTAATATAATAGATATTATCTTATTGATCAATTTTTCATTTAGTATTTAATATTAATTGTGATTGTTATATTCTGATGTAATAGGCCTATGTGTTTGCCCTGGTGAGTGGAAGAGAAGGCCACCACGGCCTTAACTCCACCAGACTAAATAAATCTAAATCTAAATCTATGTATTCAACAGTGGCGTGTATTGGATATTTTTTTAGGGAAAGCAATTTGGGAGAAAATGCCAGAAACTTTTTTTTTTACTGAAATATCGTATTTTCCAAAGTCATGGAGAGGAAATGAGTTTATTTTGGATTATGACACTTACTCCCTTTTCAATTTAATTCCATCTAAAAGTTGAATTGCCGTATATATATTACATAGCTGTATTTTAGTGAATAAAATGGAATTATCGAAAAGTAGATAATTTACTGGTCGAAATTTTTCACGTTCAAATGTTCTAAAAATAATAATCATAAGTAATGCAACGAGTGATTTCCAAATTATCGATAAATTCACGACTCACGAAGTGAGGAGTGAATTTATCTAGAGAATTTGGAAATCAAGAGTGGCATTTGTTAGGACTATTTAACGAATATAATTAAGCTCTTTACTAAAAAATAATTCTTTGAATATAGTTACCGATCTTTTAAAATATTTATATAGTTAATGTAAATGGCGATGTTTGAAAAAAAATTAGAAATGTGAGGTTATGTATATTCACCGCAACTCGATCATATTATTTATTGCCAAATAAGATCGCAATATTGTAAGAATGCACTCTAGTGGAGAAATAATGAAACACATCAATCTATTATAATCAACATTACAGGTTAATCATTTATATTAGTTGAAACACATCAATCTATTATAATCAACATTACAGGTTAATCATTTATATTTTGAATAAACAACTCAGTAAAATCACTGAATCTATTCATTATTTGCTATATTCAATGTATTTGTTGGAGAAAAATAATGATCTAACCTGTTCAGAATATTAAAAAGGGAGGAGCTTTCTTTATAAAAAAAAGCAGGAGCTGATAAAGAGAAATCGATAAAGAGCGAGGTGAAACACGACTGTCATTAGTGTAAAACAGAATTCATTGAAACGTGATTGGTCATTGACTACCATCTGCGACATGAGTTAAATAAATAAATATAAATAAATAAATAAAGCCTGGTATATCCCTTTACGGCGAAGGCCTCCTTGTACAGGGGTTAAGCTCTTTTGTGAATGTAACCCGGTGAGCTACTCCGTGGTGAGAAGTTGACTTGGATGTAGCACTTGGTTTGTATACACTGTCTGTTCTGTGATTAGTTAATGCACAGTTGGCTCTCCATCGTTCTCCAGCTTTTCCTGCATCTGGCGATTCTGGACCATTGCGCCCTGAGTTAAATAGTCAGTCTAAATTACTGAATATATAATTTATTTGACACAGTATAGTGTCAAAAATTTGTACATACATTTGTCTGTATTTTGTTTTGGTGTCAAAAGTTTCACCTGAAGTTCATTTTTTTTGTTCAAATTCTTCCCGTTTGTTTTCTACGATTTTTTATTATTTTAATATATTTATGCAGTAATCAATATCATGAAATTCTGCTTGTAGTATTCAAATAAACTGTCAGTTACAAGGAAAATATTAGCAAACGTATTCAATATAACATTTAAATCAAATCTTGCATTGTGATTAAAACTCCATGTGCAGCAATACAGACTTCCTGATCCCAATATTCTCGTCTGTATTCGTAATGTTTTCAAAGACAGAAATTAGCACATCCCGATACTCATGTACTGTTTCAACCAAACTAGAACTGTAATTTTATCGCGTCGAAGACACTCATGCCAACCGTTTCTTTGCTTCTTCATCAAAAACTCTTTTCTTTCGGTTGATTTTGAAAAGGGTGTAGCTAGCCCATTCCAAGTAAGGAATAAAACGTATTCCTTAATGATGGTCACGGATTACAATAATACTAAATAAACGAAAATTGCATTTGGAAAAGAGTTTTTCACTTTCGATTACAGTCCATTCGACTGACTAGCCATGACAGATGCTCCATCATAACTTTGTGCAATAAGTTCCTTCTCACATCCGAAATCATGAATCAGTTGAACCACTATCTTGTATAATGCATCGACTGTTCTATTATCAGAAACGTTAATGGATCCTTAAAATCGTTCATGTACTTGACCACCGTCGATGACGTATCGAAACACAGGAGATAGCTGAGAGAAATTACTTACGTCTGTTGCCTCATCTAGAACAATGCAATTAAAATTTGATTCATTGATCTCCCTCTTTGATCTGTCCATTAATACGTTTGATATGGACGGATTAAATCATTCTGGATTAATTTGACGTTCCTGTAAATGTCGTAGAATATTCTAAATGGTGCTTTAGTTTCTCGTCATATTCACCGAATAATTTCACGAGTTCAACGTAATTGTATTTATTGATAGAGTCGCGTCATATCTCTACTCTGACAAAAAAAAAACAAACAAACTACATCGATGAAGCGTTTTGCTATGACTTTTTTTCTTACAAGTTTGAGTTGCAAATCCCGATTCTTTTTTCTGATTGTCCAACATATGTTCAATTCTCGACTTACCGAAGATTTTTAATTTATAATGGAGATCAAATGACTTTTAGATAGATAATGCTATTTAATGGCTTTATGTGTGTTTCCCATGTAGCTATTACCCACACTGTTTCATAGAGATTTTTCGTTATTAAACAGAAAGCATGTCCAACAATACAGTTTTTGTGCACTTGTTGCTATTTTAAATTTGCGACATGAAACGCCTTAGTTGTGATATTTAATTCACGAGGAAGTCTACAACTTTGTATTACTCGTTCCTCATCTTCGAACGCGCTCCAGGCGAAGTTACGTTTAGGATAGCACATATTACACAGTCACATGCGCTTTGTCCACTGTCTTGCCCCGACTGATTGTGAGCTTCCACATTTTCAACTGCTGTACGCAAGATGCTGAAGTGCTTACTTTCCAGCCATAACGCATATACAAATTCCATTATTAAAATGATGTTAATGTATTTTACCATAATAATAGTATCTTAACATACTAATACTTCAACATAGACACGACAATTACTATTGAGAATTGTAGGACCACAAGCTTAATTAAAAACGTAATAATTATGATTTAAAATAAGTTTCCACTACTAGCCAAGTCCCGCACTTTTGAAACTGCAGGACCACAGATAACGAAAACTTACGACGACACACGATCACATCCGAGCAACTTCTAGCTTATCGTGTAGAGCAAGAGTGGTTTATAGCTGGGGAGCTGGATGGAACAAATCGACTACACAAATAATGACCAGGTCACTAATATTATTTTTAAATTGCATTGAAATTTATGATAATCAATACTGATTATTTCTATGATGTTTCTCATTATTTTTATTTTTTAGTCCTGGGTAAGCAATGCTTACCTTGCGTCTATTGAATACACGCCACTGGTATTCAATGACCTAAAAGTAGTTCCTTCAAGATACCATCATTACGTTTGTGACGCCTTTTGGTACATCCTGCTGTATATCTCATGAATCTCATTTCACAAGAAGTTATGTTGTACTATTATGATGATATAAAATAATACATTAAACTGTTCAAAACTAATACAGCGTGCAATAGCCCTATTGTTATAAGAAGACCATAATAATCTTCTTCTTTTTCTTCTCTTCCCGGGCTAGGCAAATTGCCTGTTCCGCCTCATAGTTGTTCTGTCCATCTTTTCACTGGCCTTCCTACATTTCTTGAACCTCTTGGCTTGTAGTTAAATGCTGCTATTGGCAATCTTCTTACATTCATTCTTTCTACATGTCCAAACCATTTATCTCTATAATCCTTGATTTTATCATTCAATGGATACATAATTAACTCTGTTCTTACATCTTCATTATTTATCCGATCAAATCTTGTGCGGCCTTTTGTTTTTCTAAGGGAGTTCATTTCTACGCTTTCTATTCTACTTTGTAATGTTTTGGTCATTACCCAAGTTTCACTCCCATAAACTAATGCAGGAACTGCCAATGTTTTATAAAACTTCAATCTAGTATCTCTTCTTGTTTTCTTCTTTAATGCTTTATGTATAGTTCCGCATATCATTTGAAATTTCGACCAATAATAATAATACGAGAAATTATTATTATTATTATTATTAGTATTATTATTATTATTATCATTATTTTAACATAATGATAGTAACGATTTCTTATAAATTGATACATTGTTGAAACGAGCGCGCGAACTTAGTTTTTATTAAGCAGCGAAGTAAATGGTGCTGCCAATTAATATTTCATTTTCGAAAAGGGAATTAATAAAATCATATTTTTTTATTACAGATTTTCTCTACAGTACATAGTTAACCTTCGGCCCAAAAGTATTTTGCTCCCCATAGATTTCTATCCTCAGCATCTTCTTCTTGAGGTCTCTGCTGATCATATTTCTTCTCACTTCATCCATCTACTGTTCCCTGGGTTTCCTCCTCCTGTCTTCAACATTCCAATCTAGCATCAATCTTGGGATTCTATTATTATCCATCCTCTTCAGATGTCCATACCATTTCAATCTTCGTTCTTCTATTACTTCTATGTTATTACGTTTAACATTCATTATTTCTCTAATTTTCTGGTTTCCTTTCTTGATTTTCTTGATGCCCATCGCCAAAAATTCATCTCTGTTGCCAATATTTTTTACTTGCTGCCTGCCTAATGTCCAGGTCTCTGCGCCATACAACATAACACTTTGTGCTAATGATATTAATATCAATATCTTGGTTTTATTTGTAATATGTTTACTCAATATCACTGGATTTAACATTCCAGTTACTTTTATTCCTTCGTTAATTATTTTCTCAATTTCAATATAATTTTTCCCATCTGATTCTAGAACTTATCCTCTCCTTCTTCTTCATCTTCTTCTTCTTCACGGTTTAGGCTTATTTACTAGCCTGTTCCGGCTCCAAATTGCTGCTCTTTCCATCTTTTCCTTGGTCTTTCCAAGCTTCTTCTTCCTCGTGGTGAATAGTTGTATGTTGCTTTTGGTATTCTATTCTCAGTCATCATTGCCAAGTGTTCTTTCCAGTTTGTTCTGTATTTCTCTATTGTTGAGTTTAATTCCTCTATTTTTAGTTGTCATATTTGTGTGTTATGTTTTATTTCTGTTCTCTGTTATCCTGTTATTGGTCTGAGGAATCTCATTTCAGCAGCTTGTATCCTGGCAGATTCTTGTGTTGTCACTGTCCATGTTTCGGATCCATAAGTAATAATAGGCACTGCCATTGTCTTGTATAATTTCATTATAGAGTCTTTCCTGACTTTATTTTTCAAAATTATTTTTAGTGTTCCTGTTATATAATTAAACTTACTTATTTTGTTATTTATATCTGTTTCTGCCGTGTATGATATTTCGCAACCTAGGAAGTTATATGTTACTACTTGTTCTATTGGTTTATTTTCTAATATTATCTTTGTCCGAACTGGATGAGCACCATTGAAGGCCATTGTTTTTTTTTTATTTTTGTGAGGATATTTCCATGTTGTATTTTTTTGATATTTCATTTAGTTTATATAGCATTCTTTGTAGTTCGTCTTCTGTTTTTGCTATTAAAAACTAGTCATCTGCAAAGGCTACTATTTTTATTACTATATTTCCTAAGTTAATTCCCCCAGTCGTCATTTTCTTCCATGATCTTATCATGTCGTCGAAATAAATGTTAAAGAGCATGCTTGATAGTGGACAACCTTGTCTAACTCCTCCTGTTATATGTATTGGTTCCCTTTGATTTACTTTTATTTTTGTTTTCTCATACATTTTCTTAATTACTGCTATCAAGTGTAGTGGAATTCCTTTTTCACTTAATATGTTCCATAATGTTGGTCTAGACGCTTCCTTCTTATAATCTATAAAGAGGATGTGCGTCTCTAAGTTGAATTTTCTTCGCTTCTCTATTATTTGTTTTAAAGTGAATACGTTGTCTGTGCAGCTTCTTCCTTTCCTAAATCCTGTCTGCTCTTCTGATATTATTGCATCTACTATAGTTGTTAATCTTTGGTTGATCATTTTTGCATATATTTTGTATGCTGCACATAGTAAGCTTATGCCTCTATAGTTTTCTGGCTTTGTTATATCACCTTTTTTAAATATTGAGATGATTTTTCCAATTTTCCATTCTTCAGGTATTGTAATTTGTTTCCAGCACTTGTTATAGAATTTTAATAATCTCTCTTGAAAATTCTTTGGGGAATTTTTTATCAGTTCTATGTTTACATTGTCTCGCATGCTTTATTATTTTTACATTTCTTTAATACTTCTCTCATTTCTTGCATCTCTAATTAATTTATTTCTGCATATTGTTCGTTTGTTTCTATGAGTGTTATTTATTCTTTATTTTTTGTCCATCCACAGTTCTTTATAATAATTTTCTAATTCTATATCTTTTACAGTTAGCAGATTTATTTTGTCTTTTACTTCAGAATTAAGGCTTCTTATAAATTTATGTACCGGTACTTTGCCTTGTCTTCCGTGTAAATTGTGTTCCATTTCTGCTATGTATCTTTCCCAATGTTCTCTATTTAATTTTCTGGTATATTTTTTTTTACTAATGCTCTTGTTCTATTATATTCTGTTCTGTTTTGGTCATTCTTGTTGCTTAAGTATTTTAAGTAGGCCTCCTTTTTTCTCTTACCTATTTCTGGATTTCGGGATCCCATTTTTTTAGTCCTTTGTTTCTTCTTCGTCCTACTTTCTTTTTTCCTAATACTTCTTTTGCTGCTTTATGTACAAGTCCTTTTATATACTACTCCATTCTTCTTCAATTTCCTTTTTTGGCTTTTCCGCATTTGTAATAATCTTCTAGCCTTCTTTTGTATAAATATTGTATCGATTCTTCTTCTAACAAATTTATTTTATAAAATTCTTGTTTGTTTTCTTCCTTCTTCTTTAATTCTTTATTCCAATTTCTATACCATTTCTTTTGTATATCTATTTTACCAATCAATAGGTAATGGTCACTATGGATATCGCTTTCTCTGAAGACTCTTGTGTCTCTGACTAGATTTTTCATTTTTTGATTAGCCATAATGTAATCTATTATAGAGCATGATCCTCTCTCACTTCTCGTATATTTAAGTATATTCTTATGTCTGAAGTAAGTGTTCGTTATTCTTAATTGGTTAAAGCAAGTGAAATTTAATAACGTTTTCCCATTATAATTTTGCGTTTCTTCTCCATTGTTTCCCGTTACATTTGTAATTGGTGTTTTCCCTATACGTGCATTTGCATCTCCTGCTATGATTAAGTAATCGTTTTTGTTTGTTTGATCTATTATCTTTTGTTGTTGTTGGTAAAATTCTGTTGTTTCTTGTTTTCTGCCTTCCTCTGGTGCGTAGATTCCTATTACAGTCAGATTTCCTTTTGGTATTTTGCATCTTATTTTCATTATTCTCTGATTTATCCATTCGTATGCAGTTATTGTTTTCCTTAATCTTGTGCTTACTAATATTGCTACTCCTGCTTGAGCTCTTTCTGTTGTTTCTACTCCACTATAAAACATTATGTAGTTACTTAGATCTTGACTTCCTGTTTGTTTATTTTTGGTTTCTGTTATCACTGCTATATATATACCTCTTTCTTTTAATTCTCTTTCCAGTTCGGTTTTTTATGATGTATTCCTCTGACATTCCATGTTGCTACTTTAATTTGATCCTAAATATTTTAATTTTTTAACTTTCTTAATTTCCACATTTTCACAATGTAATTTCTCTTCATTCTCTAGTTCAGTCGTGAGATATTCGGTTTTTCTCAATATTTATACTTAATCCCCCCATTTCTTGGTTTCCTCAATTAATTTCTTGTCATGTATTGTGCATCTTCCGTGTCCTGAGTAATCGTCACTTGGTCGTCTGCAAATAGCAGATGGTGTAACACATATTGTTGATTAATTGGATTTCCCATTGGTTTACATTTTCCAATCCAGTTTCGTAGGCAAATTTCTATAAATATTTTAAATAATAATGGTGACACACAGTAGTCTTGTAGTAATCTTTTTGGTAGTCTACATTTCTCTAAATAGCTTACTTTCCATTTTAATTTGTTACCTATTTCCTGAATATACTGATTTTAACATTTTATTATTTCTTCATATATTATTGCTTCTATTAGTGCTTACCATAGTAGTTTCCTCGGAACACTATATAGAAAATATACCTTATATTAAAAACCTGATCTATTTTAGAAATATTTCTTTTGAATCCCCATCGATGATCTCCTATTATGTCGTCAATATGGATTCACTGAAGTAGTCCCCGCCAGGAGAAAAGAATATTTTACTTCTAGGGAATTTTACCCCAGTGGATCCCGTGTCCGCGTTTCCTAGCGGTTATATTTTTACAGTGAAAGAAAAGTCACTCTTTCTAGCAAGATACGTTTTTCGTCTGGGTTTCACCTTCGACCTGTCCGGTTGCGTAATCCTTTCGGCAATAATGCTACCGCCGGCATAGTTCTCGGTTTCATTTAAGCACGCAAGCCACTCCGCCACGACGACATTAATTTTAAACTGTCTTAAATCTTCAGACGGCCCTGACCTTGACTGAACCTCCAAAGGATACGTGTACTCTGGAGTAAAGGCCAGACAGGGCTGACAACCCAGGTGACATTTCATGTCATTTGTCCAAAAAGATTGTAGTATTTACCTCATAGTATCATAAAGGCCTCCTAAGACCTGTGGTAGGATCAATTTGCCTTTTTAAAAATTCCATCTTATATAAGTGAGCATTGAAGTATATCTGTGCGCTAACGCCTTGTGATACACAACAGCTTTAGGACACGTTAATATATTATTTTCCACCACATTTATTAACTTATCGTATCTCTGAGTTCAGCATCAAGATTTTGTGGTCAGAGATTTTACTCCTGTTCATGAGATCACGAATTCTGTTCCCGTTCTGAATACAGGAATTTTCCTCAAAGGGATTTAATCCTATGGTCTGTTATGGTCAGAAATTTAGGTTTAGTTTACGTTTAAGAGGGCTCTCCTAATCCATCGTTATCATACATCGTTATCATACATCGTTATCATACATCGTTATCATACATCGTTATCATACATCGTTATCATACATCGTTATCATACATCGTTATCATACATCGTTATCATACATCGTTATCATACATCGTTATCATACATCGTTATCATACATCGTTATCATACATCGTTATCATACATCGTTATCATACATCGTTATCATACATCGTTATCATACATCGTTATCATACATCGTTATCATACATCGTTATCATACATCGTTATCATACATCGTTATCATACATCGTTATCATACATCGTTATCATACATCGTTATCATACATCGTTATCATACATCGTTATCATACATCGTTATCATACATCGTATCATACATCGTTATCATACATCGTTATCATACATCGTTATCATACATCGTTATCATACATCGTTATCATACATCGTTATCATACATCGTTATCATACATCGTTATCATACATCGTTATCATACATCGTTATCATACATCGTTATCATACATCGTTATCATACATCGTTATCATACATCGTTATCATACATCGTTATCATACATCGTTATCATACATCGTATCATACATCGTTATCATACATCGTTATCATACATCGTTATCATACATCGTTATCATACATCGTTATCATGCATCGTTATCATACATCGTTATCATACATCGTTATCATACATCGTTATCATACACCGTTATCATACACCGTTATCATACACCGTTATCATACATCGTTATCATACATCGTTATCATACATCGTTATCATACATCGTTATCATACATCGTTATCATACATCGTTATCATACATCGTTATCATACATCGTTATCATACATCGTTATCATACATCGTTATCATACATCGTTATCATACATCGTTATCATACATCGTTATCATACATCGTTATCATACATCGTTATCATACATCGTTATCATACATCGTTATCATACATCGTTATCATACATCGTTATCATACATCGTTATCATACATCGTTATCATACATCGTTATCATACATCGTTATCATACATCGTTATCATACATCGTTATCATACATCGTTATCATACATCGTTATCATACATCGTTATCATACATCGTTATCATACATCGTTATCATACATCGTTATCATACATCGTTATCATACATCGTTATCATACATCGTTATCATACATCGTTATCATACATCGTTATCATACATCGTTATCATACATCGTTATCATACATCGTTATCATACATCGTTATCATACATCGTTATCATACATCGTTATCATACATCGTTATCATACATCGTTATCATACATCGTTATCATACATCGTTATCATACATCGTATCATTGATGTAACGTAAGTCCAGCTTCCAGGGGACCCAACCTCAGAAGTGTGTTAAATTCCGATTTTCCTAGGAAATGATGACACAATTATGAAAGACATTCTGATGGCATATAAACTAAATAATTAGGACTGTGTAGAGTGTAAGAAATAGTTACCTCCATATCACTAGTGGATGTTAATCTTTATATTTCCCTACGCTTTTCGACTTTAAGCTAATATAAATTTTCAATGCAAACTAAATTAATAGAAAACACATTTGTTTATAATCTTTCAGAATTTGTCTGAAAACTAATAATTAATTTCTTCAGTTCCAAATGAATGGTACAATGAATGCATCATGTTTGTTTTACTGTGTAGTCACGTGACCATTCTGAATGCACTTATATTACTCCTAGTAGCAGTAGCTGACGATAACTGACGTCGTTACGGCTCCTCGTGGCTGTCGAGATCTGGTTCAATTCTTAACCCTTGCTTGACGAGTTTATAGATTAGACAGATTATCTTGACGTCCCAACCCTGGGAGGGTGTCATAAATCGGGCTACCGACGACCGGAGCTATGACCCGACAGCACGGAATCAGCCTACCTGTTTCAGGAGAGGTTATCTCGCATGAGTCATGAGTAACGGGTATTCTATAGTGTTCTGCAATCATAGCATCTTCATGCTATGTCTTGCAGCTTTACGAGGGAATTATAGGTTTGGTAGCTTCCCGTTGCTTTCCACACCGGTGAAGGATAATAATGATGATGATAATGATGATGGCCAGATGATGGTCGGGGACCTTTTGGGCCTTAAAGCTACCTGACATTTGTCTTACAGGTGAGGAAACCCCCCGGAAAAAGCCTCACCCAGGAAGCTTGTCCCGCCCGGGAATCGAACCCGAGTAAGGGGTAAGTCTAATAAATATGTTTTAATGTAAAATGCGCCGCTGCGGCATATGTTCTATTTCACGTACTGAGTGATTTAAATGGCGGGAAATGTGTTGTAAAACAATTAGTGACGGTGCTGATTAATTATAGGACATTGCGCTATGGTATGAAGTTGTGTATCTCTCGTGTACATAGGGACCAAAAATATAATGTTTAAACATTTTATTTTGTATGATGTGGAACATTATTTTATGACATGCAGCAAGGACACTCCGGGCTTCAAAATGTACTGCAACATGCTGCAGATCACATCTTTATATATGCCTGATACAGTGAAACAATGTAAATGACTTTGTAAATGGATACAGAAATGCAATAGCAGCGTTTGATTTTTGTTTGATATGCCGAAGATGAATTTTGAACATAAGCTTGGAATCAAAGTAAAGACTCCAAACGTTAATTGTGAGCTCCCAAGATTACTTGGACAGGGGAGCGACGAGGTGATTTGGTGAAAAGGACCGCTTGAGTTGTGGTTTCATTAATATTTGTGTTCCATTAATGGAACCAGAATAAGAATATACTTAAGGCCCTCTGGAAAATATGGATTCTTTTAGAAAGGGTTCGAAAGCAGGATTGGAAAAAGAGACAGTTATCGTCAGCGAAGGAAAGGGTATGAAGATGAAGTATAGAAGGAAGATCTGATACATAGCCTATATGGTTAGAGCAAGGGAGAGAGTACTGCATCTTCTAATAGAGGCTTGCTGTCAGAAGTATGCCTACTAACCGACACAAAAATTACCGAGGTGCTTAGCAACAAGATTGATAAGGCGAGCCGAAATGTTGAATTTAATTAATTTGTAAAGAAAACCATTTATCTAAGTCGTTTCGAGAGTTTTTCCAATTTCGAGGAATACAGTCGCGGTACTACTTTTCTAGTTAAAACCTGTGTAAGTGTGACCAATTTGTCCAGCCAGTCGAAGTGAAGTGCTGTAAGAACTTCTAAAGCCAAATTGATGATTTGGTAAAATTTGTTTATCCAGATGTTCGGTTTCTAGACAAGCCAAAATAAGATTTTCATAGTTTTGTTCAGCACTAAGACTATCGGTCAGATTTGGAAGAGTTGTTTCCTGGTTTAACCATTTCCAGAGGTCTGGGAAATTACAGCATTTGAAACAATGCTTGAAGCAAGATTCGGGTTTGGTTGGGAGATGTCTGAAGAGAGGTTTCAGATTTTGTCGCTGCCATGGCCACTGTTATGTTTGACTATTTGATGTGAGGGATAGGAGTGGCGACCTTTTGGAATTTTTACGTCCAGAAAAATTCTGGGTTTAAACACGTGAAATTTGCTACCAGAAATTTTATTGGTAACAATTAGAAACCACCATTTACGACAGTGCACAAGAAGAGGAACGAATAGAAGAAATATAGAATTTGGTCTAATTGAATGAATACCTATCACATGTCCTAAGTCAAATTAACTACAGTGTTAATTTAATGTGACTTTATTGAAAATAAAATTGTGCTCATGAATATTTCGTTGGAGATTCCACGACGAAACAAGCCGTTTATATATTTGAAAGTTTTCCCATAACATGTTGTTATTTTGTTTCAAAACACCTCTCCATTCTTTAAACTGAACTCAATTTCATGGCGCAAGAGGTCTTGCCCTACTAGTCAGCTGCTGGCTTCATATCCGCTAGTGGTATTCACTGATATGGATGAGCATCTAGCCAGAATAGGGGTGACGTACTCAGCATACCTGGCCTCCCTGGTGGAGCAGCTAGAGCTGGAGTTTGTTCCACAATTCCTCACGGTACTATGTGGACACCAGTCCAATGTGGGCCGAAATTTCACCGGGACGACCAGTGCAGGTACCGTACATTGTACCAAGATTTGATGCATTAGGCCTAAACTGCGCGGCTATTATCGGGAATGAGGATATTTTACATGCCTTAAATTTAGAGAGGGGACCCACGTACAGTCAATCATCTGAATAACGGACACCTATAGGAAAATAAAAATGTCCGCTATTAAGAAGTGTCCGGTATACAGAAAAATAAATAAAAGTACAGTGCAAAATGCAGATGTGTGGTAGTAAGAAAATTACCGTACATGTGTAAATTAGTGAACATTTGTCTTTAGTTGAGTACTGTAACTACTGATTTCAATTGGAATAGACCCACGTATATTTAAATAATTCTTCTGCAGATGTGTGTCACTGAACTCCTAAACGAATGGTTCGATTTTGATGAAATTTTCTGTATGTGTCTGATTGAGTCCTTCTATGGTTTAGATGCACTAATTGATATTCTAAAATCATTAGGTGTACGAGTTCACCTGAAGTGAACATTTTTAAAATGACTCTAATGGTCACATTTTTTTTATTTTTCACAACATAACTCAATACATCCCATTAAAATAAACCTGGGTAAGTATTATCCAAAAATGAGTGAAATCTGACAATTAGAAAGAAGTGGAGGTTTACTTGAAATCCGAAATTAAAAACTGAACTGATTTTGATGAATTTTTTTGTGCTTGAGTATGTCCCTGTATGGTTTAGATTCATAATTGGACCCGGTAGGTGGCGCTGCAATCGGGTTATAGAAACTTTTTTTTGATTAACTGTTTTTATTTATTTTTTAATATTTTTCGCATATCAGAACATATAACCCCAAAATATCACCCCCAGTACCTCCAATATTTTTGTAATTTAAAAAATTAATAATTTATCATAAGTAATGCCACGAGTGATTTCCAAATTATCGATAAATTCACGACTCGCAAAGCGATGAGTGAATTTATCTAGAGAATTTGGAAATGAAGAGTGGTATTTGTTAGGACTATTTAACGAATAAAATTAAGCTGTTTACTCACAAATCATTATTTAACTATAGTTATTTTAAAATATTTATATATTTAATGTAAACGGCGATGTTTGAAAACAAATGAGAAACGATTGGTACGCTTCATTTCCTTCCTTTGTTCATCACTGCAACCAGATCATAATATTATTTATTGCCAAAGGATCGCAATATTGTAAGAATGCACCCTAGTGGAGAAATTTATAACCAACGTTATATGTATTAATTAATTTCTGATGTCCTATTGTAAATATGTCAATTACATTTTTCTGGAACATAATTTGCTAGAAAATAATTCATTTAAGAAAGTGCAAACAGTGGTTTTTTTTGTGGTATAATCAATTGTTACAAATGTTTTTATATTATCTATCGCATGCGCTTTCTGCTGACATTTGCACTATATATACAATCTGGTAGCCGTATTTCTTCGGGGGTTCAGTCACTGCAAAATAATGCGATGACCTATTCAGAATGTTAAAAAGGAGGTGCTTTCTTTATTACGATAAACTTTAGTTGGTAAATTCTAGGCGAAACACGACTGTGATTGGTTGTAAATAAAAAATCATTGAAATGTGTTTGGTCATTGACTCCCATTTGGGGCATGAGTTAAATAGTCATTAAAAACCTTATGAGAAGTTAATAAATAATTCACCTTCTGAGAATAATTCATAGTCATGTTTGTGTATCATTGGTGGTGCAGATGTCGAATTCTATGGCATTTGACTACGCCACTTGAATCGTAGCTTGGCGTTGTTAAATCTATCTAACCTGCAACTTTCTTTTAAATTCAAATAGGCTAATATTTGAAAACAATGAGCGTTAAAACCTTCTGAGAAGTTCATTAATAATAACCTGCAACTTCTTATAATTTTATAATTGACCATTAAAACTTTGTTCGGGCACGGCCACGTCTGTCAAGTCCGCTAGCATTTAATATGTTTATTTGCTATATATTAAAAACATTGTTATAATGTATTATTGTATGTAACATAGCAATGATTCTGATGTTAATTACCATTCTCCGGAGTAAGTTCCTGCAGTGTGGCGAAAGACTGGAATATATTAGCTCAGAATAAGGAAGAATGGAGAGATTATGTCCGCCCGCCCATGAACCTCCGGTTCGAAGTATCGATGAATTATTTAATCACTGCTCGTATTTTAAAGTACGAAAGCTGGTGAGTTAGAAGACATTCATTGTATAAATGCGCATAAATAATTCAAATTAGAATATCTATAAATACAAAATATACTGTTATTCCATCATCAGCAGGATGAGTATGCGCTACTAGTAGTTAAGACTTTGTAGACGTTGCAGGTCTTGATGC
The DNA here is from genome assembly GCA_030220185.1 of Diploptera punctata. Classification (NCBI taxonomy): domain Eukaryota; kingdom Metazoa; phylum Arthropoda; class Insecta; order Blattodea; family Blaberidae; genus Diploptera; species Diploptera punctata. The sequence continues at coordinate 2,395,319 of JASPKZ010007259.1, forward strand.
GTGTCCTGTAGGAACTGAGTCTGAGTCACTTCCTACTTGCAGACACAAAAGGACCTGCGGAGTCAGTTCTTACTGGAGATGCATCAGGATCTGCGGAGACAGCTTCTACTGGAGATGCATCAGGATCTGCGGAGTCAGTTCTTACTGGAGATGCATCAGGATCTGCGGAGACAGTTTCTACTGGAGATGCATCAGGATCTGCGGAGTCAGTTCTTACTGGAGATGCATCAGGATCTGCGGAGACAGTTTCTACTGGAGATGCATCAGGATCTGCGGCGTCAGTTCTTACTGGAGATGCATCAGGATCTGCGGAGACAGTTTCTACTGAAGATGAATCAGGAACAGCAACGTCTACAGCGTCTTAACTACTAGTGGCGCATACGCATCCTGCTGATGATAGAAGTTAACTTCCGAAAGGCTTCCAGATAATAATATTTTACATACATATTTCAACAAAGTTGAGGACGACGGCACCTGCCAACAGATACATTTTAATTTTTCATTTTTATCTTATCACTTTCACCTGAACGGAATTTGATACGAATTTTATTAGTATTGAATATGAATATGCAGGGTGATGGACGATTTGTGTTTGCTATCGTTATGTGAAAACCATATGTTTTATCATGAGTTTGATACTTGAAAAATGAATCGCATAATGTTATGAGTATGCGGAGATACTTAGAAACTTTTCTGGCCAATTGTAGAAAAGATACTACATTGACCACTAATATTTTTAATGCAACCTCATATTTTATTTTAGATGGAATGAAAGATATATTTATTGACTTTACAATACAATTTGAATAATTAGTTATGCCTTATTAGAACAGTTCCTACAGGATGTTGAATTAGCAGGAGCAGACGTAGTCCGCTTTACACATGGGCTGTGTACCAATGTATAAACTTCCTGTTTCAAAATACCTTACCCTATTACTACAGGAACAGGTGTCTAATCACGAAGTACATGTTTAAAAGTGCCACCGTTATTGTTTACGCATTCCCGATTACGTTTCCAAAAGGATCTTCTTACGAGGACTAGTTGGCGAACTGAAATGGACTGGCATGCTTCCCTGACCCGATATTGCATATCGTCAAGGGTGTTGATTCCGTGGCATAGATACGTTGTTTCACATATACCCATAAGAACTAATCCAGTGAGGTTAGTTCGGATGATCTTGGAGACCAGTCATGAAGACCTCTTCTGCCAATCCATTTATTAGGAAAAATCCTGTTAAGCACACGGACTGCTACATTACTGTAATGGGCCGGATGTCCTGGAACCACATCGTCTGCCGGGTATGTAAATCTACTTCTTTCAGTAGTTGAGGTAAATGGCGTCGCAGAAAAAGTGCATAGCTTCGTCCTATTACATTTCCGTCCACGAAATACGGCCCTATCACGTAGTTACCTAGAATCACGCACCGCACAACCACTGACCACCTTTGTTGATAAGCAACATGTTGCACCCAATGAGGATTTTCCGCTGCCCAGTAATGCATGTTATGGCGGTTTATCTCACCACGATGGGTAAAAATAGCTTCATCTGAAAACAGTATGAATGCTAACAGATCTTCTATACCAGGTGTTTGAGTCCACTCACAAAACTGCAATCTACGATTGACATCAGGTCCAGGCAGTTCCTGAGCTAAGAATATGTGATATGGGTGGAACGCATGGTTATGTAATATGCGCCACGCAGACGACTGGCTGATATCCGCCACTGTAGTAATATCACGGGTACTTACATGCGGGTCTACTACCACAGCCCTCAACACAAACACAACATTAGTAGCAACTGCACGTCTTAAATAAGGTTTCCTGTCGATAATTCCATTTCTGAAGTTTTGTTCTGCCCTTCGAAACGTCACTGGTGCAGGATGCAGCCTGTCAGGATAGTGCAGTACATACACTCTGCTCACTTCTTCTTTATTATTGTGACATTCGCCCAAAATGAGCAGCATGTCGACTTTTTTCATTCCTTGTGTAGCTCATTTTCCACTAAATCAAATTCAAACATGCATGCATACAGGAGGAAGATACAGTAGATGCGTACAGCTTGTGAACAACCACATACTGCCGCTCAGAAAGATGCGCCGTAGACCAGATGAGTCACTGCTACACTTCGAGGGGTGTTGTGTTAGTCGTTACCTAGTAGTGCGCTCGGTTTCACGATAAACAACGGAAGGACACCTGCAACGTCTCCGACCACATACCCCCATCACTTCTGCTCTCCTTCTCCTCTCTCGCTCAGAAACGGTATCACGCTGTTCTGAATCTACTGTACTGGTGTGCCGTCTTCCTGACTGATTGTGCAGTACAGTATTTCCTTCTGCTAAACAAACACGTGCAAATATCAACAACTCAACACAAAGACATTGTACCGATGTATTGTACGTATTTGTACGATACGCTGTTTTACTTTTGTTATTTGTTTACATTCTGACTAACTTCCCCCACTTCACTTAACATGACTCGTAAATAAAACTTAGAACTTGAAAGAATACAGTATCTAGAACATAGTTCACGAGGTTAACGGTTATACCAAGTCGCCGAGACCGTGAATGAAAGATGCAACATTCGGACGGGGCGCTAATACTAGCCGGTAGCAGTAGCAGACCTCAACTTTCACACTTCTGTAACACGTTAACTAATAAAGATAGAAACCTCATTCCAATGACAATGGATTTCTTTTTCAAGGACACTTCGAACGAAAGAAATAAATGCGCCATGATCTATTTAAAATAACGAAGTTCGATCACATAACTTAAAGACAAATAAACATCAAAATGTGCTGAACATCTCCGCATAGAGGCACATCAACCATTCACATGTTTCCATAATTCGTTTCACACCAATGTCCGTAGATTTCATATAATGAGACGAAACATGATTCGTGAATCACCCTATATCTACGAGGGCGGATCGGAAAGTAACGCACAATAATTTTTTTCTGCCTTGGAATTGGAGCTAGAATATTGAAATTTCACAGATATATAGTTTGAAGTTTTCACTACAGATGGTATTTTTTTCTCAGGTGCACCTCTTGCGAGAGAAGCTTGAACTATGCAACAAAGATGGCGCGCATGCTACAGTCGTCCACCTGAGAGGAACAGAGAAGTGTTGTTCGATTTTTGTGGGCCAAAGGGCATAAACCCAGTGAAATTCACAGGGACATGCGTGGCGTGTATGGGTATGATTGTATGGACCGTAGCAATGTCTCCAGGTGGTGCACATTCTTCCAAGAGGGACGCGTGAACCTTAGTGATTCGCCACGCTCCGGCCGGCCGACAACAGCAGCAATCCCGCAGAATGTCAGAGGCATTGAGGCGGCAATTCTGAACGACCGGCGTGTGCAACTGCGAGCCTTATCGCAGAAGTTCAACATTTCCTATGGTGCGGTGTACGATATTGTTCATGAAAATTTGAAATTCCGTAAAGTTAGTGCTCGCTGGGTGCGTAAGAACCTGACAGACGACCACAAGGGCCAGCGAATGATGGCAAGCTTGGACCACTTAACGCGGTACACCGCACAAGGACATGACTTTCTGGAAGGAATCGTCACAGGTGATGAGTCGTGGGCGTACCACTACACGCCCGAAACAAAGCAGCATCAATGGAGTGGAAACATGCTGGTTCCCCAGTAAAGAAAAAATTCAAAGTGACTCAATCTGCCAGGAAAGTGCTTGTGACAGTGTTCTGGGATATGCATGGTGTTTTTATTGGTGGACTTTGCTGAACACGGGACCACTGTGAATGCTGCGGCCTACATTAAAACTTTGGTGAAGTTGCGTCGTGCCATTCGTGACAAACGTCACAACATTAACGTTAAACTTCTTCATGACAATGCTCGCCCCCATGTTGCTGCTGTCGTTCGTCAGAATATCGCCGAATTTGGTTGGGAGGTGCTCCAGCATCCACCATACAGTCCGGATCTTGCACCATCGGACTTTCATCTGTTTGGTCCCATGAAGAAATTCCTGGCCGGCAAACGCTTTGAGACAGATGTGGAAGTAAAATCAGCAGTGCGCAGATGGCTACACTCCAACCAAACGGACTTCTACGAACAGGGCATATTGAAACTGGTAACACGATGGGAAAAATATGTTGAGAAAGTTGGTGACTATGTCGAAAAGTAGGTAAAAGATGTAAGTTCATTTGTGATTTTTTTCCCTTTTTTTTACTATTAAACTTTTAAAAAAAATTATTGTGCGTTACTTTCCGATCCGCCCTCGTATATACCGGTATACACACACACACACATACACAGAATATAATCTATTCATATATTCATATCCGAGGATTTTTTTTCAATAATTCCCTTTATAAATCACCTCCCTCAAAACATGGTGAACACCTACGAACTCGGCGCTTTCCCTCTGTTACAATAAATTGCCATGCCCCTCTTTCATTCCCCATTCGTGTCACATGTCCTCAACATAACAGTCAAAAGTATATGATACAACTGCTCTTATAACACCTGCTTCCCATAAAGAATAAGTTTCCACGATCCCGGGAACAACTGTGTATGTGATCTGTGCGAGAAACCATGTAACCACATGAAAAAAAAAAAAGAGTGAAATCCCTGGTAGAATGTGAACCAAAGTAATGACAAAAAACGAATGTAACTTATATATCGTCTGCACACTTGTGCTCATTTATTATATTATTATAAAGAATAAAGAATATATTGCTAATTATAGTCTTGATTCACCTGTCTCTCTTTACTTCAAAATGTTTCTTTAGAATCTTATTCTCAAATACTCGTATTTTTCTCTTCTATTAGTAACAGAACTCATTTTTGTCATATAACAGTATTATGAAATAATACTAATAATAATAATAATAATAATAATAATAATAATAATAATAATAATGAATTAAAATTAATGTATCTTATTACAAATTTAACACTTTGCAGCATTATTCTTAATCTATAATAAAATATGTTTCCTGTAATGAACTATTGGTGTTGATGTAGTATCCTCCATGGCACCTGAGTGATTATACAGAACATGAACAAATAATAATAACACTAATAATAATAATAATAATAATAATAATAATAATAATAATATAATACTACTACTACTAATAATAATAATAATAATAATAATAACAATAATAATAATAGGCCTGTGGATGGATCAAAAAACTAACTGCAACGAGGACAACAAACCACGCTATGTTGACAAGCGTGGAATTATATACATGACATCAACATTTCTCCTCAAGTCCTCATCCAAGTGCTCTTTTACTCCTTCGCTATCGAGGAATCATACTCCGAAATCAATTGTTCAGAAGATATTGATGACTATACTAAGAGGTAATTTAGGCTATTTTGACCTTAATTTCTGTCTCAAGTTTTAGCAAGTTTTCACTTCTATACACCGTGTTTGAAAAAAGACTTGGTTACAAAACATTATTGCAAATAAACTATTTAGGTTGTATTATTGAAACCAACTGAAGATGAATGAGGCAGAACATCTCCATCTGCAAATGTTCAATACACACGGCCACATGCTCATGAACGTGGGCCTGTTGCCGCTGCGATGATACGTTCCCTTACGTCTGTCACATCACGCGACATCGGTGGAACGAACATCCTGTCTTTGATGTAACCCCACAAGGTGTGAGGTCTGGTGGTCTTGCAGGTCACAACAACAACAAACTATCTTCAGATACACGTCAATCTAACACCTTGGCAACATATTGTTTAAGTAGAGACGAACTTTATTATGGAAATGAGCGAGGTAACTGACTTGTTGAATCGCGTAATTTTGGTTTTCTGGCAACTGGGGCATAAGCCACTGTTGTAGCAAGTCCACATACGCAATCCAGTTACTGTTCATTAATTAAAAGAGAACGCCCCGTACGTTATTTCTGGTGAGAGGCACAAAACACATTACATTTTGGCGAATCTCGCTGCTGTTCTACTACAACATGCTGGGGTTCAATTCCCCATACTATGATATGTTGACGGTTTACTTTACAACTTAAATGGAAAGTAAGTTCATCGCTGAAATTCTGCGGAAATTCATCTACCTATATCTCTTGTTGAAACTATAAACAAAATTAAAACCGATGCCTTTGATCGTCATTGGATAACTATTGGTGCAGTTGAAGACGGTTATGGCTTGTAGGACAAGTACTTAAGGATAACCTCCACACTGTTGTTATTGACAAATTCATTGTCTAGCTGCAGTTTTTTATTTATTGTGGGTTTCGTAAGAAAGATGCCCTCTTGCGTTCCGTATAGTCCACTGAAGTTGATGAGTGACCAAATGATTTTCCTTTACACAGACAACCTGTTTCTATAAACTGTGTGTACCAATTGCGAATTGAATTTTTATAAGGCGGGTTCTTTTCGAAATTTCTACCTAATACATCTACCGTAAAATTCCAAAACACAGAAAAAAATTCTGAATGCGTGTAGCAGCCATTGCAATGAGAGATGAAACATCCATGGCGGGAGGACTGTGAACTCGTTTAATAAATCTTAAAATCTCGCAAAGTGAGTTCTTTCATTCTGAACTGGTTTCGTTAATTTAACTTAAACAGTTAATTTGCAATAATGTTTTGTAACCGCTCAAGTTTTATTTTGAAACGCGGTGTACATAGCCATATGGCAATTATTCATATGGTGCTTCAATTTTTCTTTTTTACTTTTCATATTGTATTATTTGAATTTATGTAGACTGGCATATTGCATAGAAAATACACACTAATCATATTTTTGTTCTTTGTGTATAGTATAGGTTATTATTATCGATTTAGGTTACATTTCGGTATATTTTAAGATTCCTTTGATATGAACTTTTGACAAAAATGAATAGTATTATTTTCGCGTGGATTGTAAATATTATTTCTCTGTACTTAATTATAAAAACAAAATTATCTCGAAATTCTGATCTCCACTTTTTCCGCCATAACCTACTTAAATTTATAATTATACTTACATTAGTATTAGGGCTGTTTAAAGTTTACTACATAATATAGCCTATAATTCTCTTTACTGAAATGTTAATTGAAGGATAATTAATACGAAAAATGACTCAGCTATCTGAACAATATAATCTACGACATTTGAACATCGCGATTTTAACAATGGCATCAGGTTATAAGGTTACCACATGAATTCTGTGGCGATATTTCCAAATTTCTTCTATTGTAAACATAATTATAATTCCTTGTTCTTTCAATTCATGGAATAATCGAGATAATACACAATATACTTACAATTTCAACAACATTATTATCATAAATATACAAGCCTAAAAAAATATGTCGTCTTACAACGTAAATGAGTAAATGAGAACGGTAAATGGCGTTTTGGATCAAAAGATTTGAGTTTCAAATTTCGCTAAAATGTAAGGTTAGTTCTATTTTTGTGTTATAAAGTTAATGTAGATATGAGAATTATAATGTAGAGACAATAGTGCTGTAAGGTGCGCTTATCCAAGAACAAGCATCCTAGTGTTGACGAGACTCCAAACAATTCTCTCCCTCAGTAATTTGCATGTGATAGCAAGATGAGAACACAACGGCAGCTATCGTCCTCGTGTCCTTCTTATAGCTCGAAATGTAGCGTCAGGATATGAGAAACCGTTAACTGGGACGTCTCGTGTTCGATACCAGACGGATTCTCTGTTCTCTTTTTATATTTTTGTTATTTACAGGTCGTCTATTTAAGGACGTCCGTCGCTGTGGCGTAGTCGGTAGAGTCCCTACCTTCCACTCCGGTGACGCGGATTCCATTCCCGGCGGGATAGGGGGTTTTAAATCTCCATCTTGGGTGTGTTTCCTATCCTTGTGCCCATATGTGAGAATAAAATAAAGTTAACAAAAGAGGTAAAAACAATAATGGAAAACAGTGTAAAACGAAAAAGGAGAAAAAAAGAGTAAACAAAAAAGAACAATAAAACAATATCAATAGTGGTATCATTTATGCCTCAACTTCGGTAAAGAGCATACAGTGGGCCTAATTGAAGCTAATTTCACTTTGTTAAGTAACAAGAATATAAAATAAAAAAGTGGTACTAAAATATTTAAATAATAGTAGAATAATCAATTCAGTAATTTGTTCTTATACTATCCATCTTCCGCAGACAGCTTACAAATAGCAGCATATCAATTGTTCAAAAGTGCCAGCAAATATAAATATGACACATTTCCAAGTCAAATTATATAGCAATGGCAATTGTGGAAAAAAAAACATGTAAGGGTGAATGAAAATTTGAGATTGATGGAAAGAATTATAGAAAATAGTTGTTGTGTTTTATCATACTTAGGAAGTGTATTTGCAGAACAAGAAACATAAATGGCATTGATTCAAACTTACAAAAATATAATAAAATCAATGGTGTAATAAGAAGACATTTTGGTAAAGAGATACAAAACTAAGATTACATCACATCAAAAGCCGCTCTGAAATACGAAAGTGAAATTTGGATTTTTAATTAAAGAAATTCTCATAAGCTTAGAGTAAGCCAAATGCGCTTCTTACGTTCACTGTTAGGAGTTAATAGACTGGATCACCAAAGGAACACTGTTATCACCAGGGAGCGGGGTTCTAATAAGTATTCAATGAAATTAAGAATGCACGGGGATGACGTACCTGTACCTTGCAGTGTTCACTATAAACAAAATGATGTTCGGTGGAAGGCATTACACCCTGCTTCAAAAATAGTTATATCAGGATAAGGAATTATAGAAGGAAGCAAATAATCGTATGTTTAGTTATTTGCAGTGTGTAATAAAACTACTTCATTTTGAATAAGGGTTTTAAGTACAGAAATATTTTCCTATACATCATGATTACAATTATTGCAATGTACATTAATGTACTTCTGAAATGCACGAAAGTAAATCTCATGCGATTAGCACGTATACAATTTTTATATTTTGAAAAACTACGTTCCACGTCGCACGAGTAATAGGAGCAAATAAAACATTCAAAGTATCAGGGTTGCTTGACATTTCCTGACTGAGCAACACGTCCCTCATTTTGCACATTTCTACGTATTCTTCTTTAAAACACTTTTAAGTTTATGCACTACTCTTTCTTTAACAGTTCCCAGTTGTACTTTACTCAGGGTTTCTGAAACTTGTTCTATTGTCTCGAGAGCTTCCGGCATTGTTAGTTTAGATTATTGTAAATTTTGTGTTGTAATCTTACTGATTTGGAATATGAGAAAGGTCTTCAAACAAGGCCGGTGAAATTATTTGCTTGACAGCGAAATTGTTTGTATCGTCAAATACGTTAATTATACTTACAATTTTGTCGTGATACTGGGCATAGTATAGTGCAGCCTGTTCCCCACCGAGTTACAAGGCTGTGGTGGCAGGGGAATTCCAGGTGCCATTTATATCAATCTTGAATATGTATGGGCTTAATTCCCTAAACATATTAATATACTTTACAACTTCAAGGGTAAACGATGTCAAGTGACAAAAAAAGCCCCTATGTTCTTCCGAAAATATAAAATGAACAGGATCACATTCAAAAGCTATAGTTATACACTAAATTCCATTGTAAATAAAACTGCTAACTGCGTATACTAATGGCTTCAATTATGCTCATTTAACCACCTTTTTTTTTGTCCATCCTGGCTTACTGTCAGGAGGCTGATTACATAAATTGCAAATTAATTGTTCTTTTCTTGAGATTTCGAGTTTTACACTCATTAAAATACTTACTTCAACAGAATCAAAAATATTTAAGTCAAGAAAATTTCAATTTAATGCCCGTTACTTCATAAATCTCTTCATCTTTATAGATTCGAATCAAAACTTTTTATCAGCCAAAATATTGTTTAAATAGTTATAACGATTTGTAATCTGCTTTCCTTGCACTTCTCTAAGTTTGTATAATTTTGTTGGCCTCCCATAATTATATGAAAATTCAGACCTTTTTATTTCATATGTTTATAATATGCATGAGTCTGCTCCTCATTGAACTCATAAAATTGAGTGTATAAACAATTGTGATGTCCATGCTTCATTTTATTCATATGGAATTATAATGCAAATAAATTATGTGTTCCATGGATCCACAAATTTAAATAAATACACAATGGAGCATTTTTATTATTACCAGTTGGAGTGTAAACAGTGCACACGAGCATATACGCCTATCACTCAATATCTTGAAAGAAGATAATAAAATACAAAAGGTAGTGTGTGTGTGTGTGTATATATATATATATATATATATATATATATATATATACATATGTTATAATTAAATGTTTAACATTGAGCAATGCAAGCTTAATATGGTATGATAAGAAAAATAAATGCCTGGACGGGATTCGAACCCGGATCTCCGAGATCTCAGAGATCCGGGTTCGAATCCTGTCCAGGCATTTATTTTTCTTATCATACCATAATATATATATATATATATATATATATATATATATTTTTATTTATTTATTTATTTATTATTATTTTACGCTAGGTTTGGTATGTAATATTTTCAATGAGAAAGGCACATTGTTTAAAAATCATTCAATTGCCCGATAACATATCGCTGAATTGTTTGTAAATCCACGATATGTTGATATTGAAAGTAAACTTATGTCACGAGACTGTTTCGTCCCTTCAATTATTAAAAGAAATTATATAATTACTACAATGACATTGGACATACACATATCAGCTTATTGATCAGTTGTAAACCTTTATCTTTCTAGGAAACTACGTTTGAAAATAAATATGGCGCGACGAAGTAAAACGGCCTTTTGAAGGTGATGAGATTGAAAATGATAGTACTAGTATACGGAAGACTGAGTGTATGAAATAGAGTATATGAAAAGGGAAACAAATCGGGTAACTATACCGTTAAGAGTATGTAATAAGAATGTTTTAACTTGGAAAGAAACAGCGAAATGATTGATTTCATTAAACAATATGTAAATTGATTATATATATATATATATATATATATATATATATATATATATATATATATATATATATATATATATATTCTGTAGGGAATGAATTACTTTATTTTATAGCAATCCATCTATTTTGTAAGATGATTTAATTTATACGCTTAACTACTTCTCAAGAAAACACAATTTCAAACAAACAAAGGTAAAAAATATTACACGGGATTTAAAATCTGTATAGAGCTACCAATTACCTCAAATTTCTGTCACTTGGCATAGTTTAGTCTTGAGGTTTATCATGCACACGTAATAGAAAACCTTCACACGGGACATATCCGCTGTACTTGTGATATTGTGATACTATAAACGAGAATTTTCAGGGAATGAAATATAGAGATGTAAGTAATAAAATAATAATCCACATAAGCAGACATTGTTTGTAGTTAAGGTACATGCCAATCCTTGTTTGATAAAAGTTCCACAACGTTTAGTCCAAGAGAGTCTTGCAAATGACAGTAACACGTTTGGTGAATTTCATTTTATTTAATATTTTCTACTGAATTTAAAGAATATATGGATTTTTCGTATTTACGAAATTAAAATGTACCCAAATATTTGGGGTATAATTACGATTCTTGAGGGATATGAATATCTCAATCTCCGAGTGTTGTGCCGACGCTACGCCTTTTTTGTTTTCAGGCTGTGAAGTGAACTTGCAGGTGGAATGGAGTGTCCGACAGTTGTTCAATGGGCAAAAGAGCAGTACAGTGGGCGACGCATCAAACGTCGTCAAGTAAGTGGACCCAAGAGCCTGGGGGCAAAACCGGGCGACCCCGATTCCCGAGGGTATTAAATATCGGGATCCCCGAGTGTTGTGACGGGGTAAAATAGCAACACCGCGGACCACGCGACTCGCTTCGTCGAGTAGATGGACCCAAATGCCTGGGGGTATAACCGGGCGACCCCGATTCCCGAGGGGGACATAAATATCGGGATCCCCGATTGTTGCCGGGGCAATTAGCAACCTTTACTAGGTAGGTACCTATAAATACACCTTTGACTCTAATTTCAATATTGTGAAAAATGTAATATTAAATATCAAATGTTGCAGTATTGCTATAATATAAGCTACGTATATTTCAGGTTAAAATGATTGCGGCACAAGTGGACATGGAACCATCCAGGTATCTTTTAAAAACTTTACGATGTAATTTATAATGTTGTAAGTTATAAAACATTAATTTTATGTTTTCCTTAAGTTGAACTCTTTGGGTGCATTAATTATTGTCTTCAAAGACCGCTGATTCCCTGTGCAGACATTCAGCCTGCACATATTTTTTATCTCAGTCACAAGAATCTTTTGGAAGAATCGTGAATGTTTTGGTAGCACAAGGATTGACAGTACCTTAAATACACTACATCCAATTTTACGTCAAACAATATCTACTTATGTGGAGTGATTATCTATACCGGTGTATATATATATATATATATATATATATATATCGTATCTAAAAAAATATCATTTTGTTGTATGACGGTATTAGAAGAACTGCATGTGTGAGTTTGTAATGATATTAGAATGAAAGCGTGTGAAGAAATTATGAATTACTTTTAATGAAATTAATAAAATGTCTGGTGTTGCTGATCGGCCAGTTTAGTTATATCTTCAGCAGATGAGTTTGTGAACCTGATTTGCAAGGACACTATCATAAACCTATGGAAATATGACTTCAGTTTTGCGTGTCCTGTAGTGATCGTGTCGAAAAGCATAATATACTCTGATTGCTGCATCAATCCCACTCTCTACTTCAGTATAAATTTCATTTCTGATTATCAAAGTGTTCATAAAATGTAAATTTATATTTTGTTTATTTTTTATTATTTCACTCACCTCATACTTCATAATTCATAGCAGACCCTGGGTTTCTTCACATAATTTGTGACATTGTCAATGCTGCGTCACGTTCACAACTGACGTCCAACGGCAGGATAGAAGGCCGTTGGACGTCAGTTGTGAACGTGACGCAGCATTGACAATGTCACAAATTATGTGAAGAAACCCAGGGTCTGCTATGAGTTATGAAGTATGAGGTGAGTGAAATAATAAAAAATAAACAATATTAAAGAACCTCATAGTGTTATTTCCTATCTACATAACTTAATAAATTTATATTTTATTTCAAAACTATATGTATGTATTTTGATCACACTCACATTACTGTCCACAATGTACAATTTACATTATATTCTTTACATTTTTTGATGATCTGCTAAAATTATTAAACTCTGAGGGGATTTCTGGGAATGTGACGTTAGCCAAAGAACAATTAACCCATTTTATCTTAACTAAAAGGGTAATTTTAGGGGAAAACAAAATAGCCACTAAAGGGTAAAATAGGCATTATAGACACTCTTCCAGATGGTATAATTTTACATGAAACTTGTAACTACATACTTGGTTTTTATTTATTCCTTCGGTAGTAAAAAAAAAAGCAGTAAACTGACAAATCATAGTTTTAAAGGCATTTAATATGATTTCTTTTCACAACTGTCGTTCCATTTCAACTGTCTCGTGAGAAAATGAAACGGAAATACCTAAATATGAATTGTTTAATTTTGGGTTGCAGGAATATGCGTTCCACTGACAACAGTCGAATGTTTATGTTAGAGTAGAGTATGGAATAAAAATATTATTCTTACAGTTATAACACATATATGAATGCGAAGCATGATTTTACTTTAAGAGAGCAGAAACGATTACGAGTAACTGAAAATAAAGTCGATAGAAAAATGTTTGGACCAAAGAGATACTTAAAAATAAGTAAATGAATAAAAATCCACAATATTTATGGGAACCGGGGTATAATAAGAACAATTAAGACTCATAGACTACGATGGGCAACACATATAACTCTATTAAGTAAAGTGATCCCACAACAGGCCTCAGGAGACCCTTGGGGTAGTAGGAGGTTAAGGCTCCCACTTTTTCTAGACAATCGGCACTTTATGTCAGCCGGGTTGTCAGCCCTGCGTGACGGCCGCCTTTACCCCCAGAACAGGCGTCTGGTACTCATTTCCGTTAGAGGCTGAGTCGACCCCAGGGCCATAGTGCCGCCAGAGGGTTTGGGTCAGTTTAAAAATCCTGACCCCCATATAACACTATTAGGGAATGAAAAGTGGGGCATGGAAACTTCTTGTTGGAAAGAAAATGTCTAAGTGGTTAGGCGAAGAATAGGGTGTAAGAATAATATTAACCATTATTTGAGGCAGGTAAATTATACAGGGAATAACTAACTAACTCACTGGCACAATCGAACCTGTATGTTTATGGCCGCGCGGATATAATATCTCCATACATCCCTATCCTGAGCTAATGTTTTCCAATCATTCCCTGCATAATCTACTTGCCGCAAATCATAGTTAATGTTATTCTCCCACCTCATTCTTGGTCTACCAACTGGGCGTTTTCCCTCTGGTTTTCCTAGAAGAAGCTCCCATGCATGTCTTTCATTCCCCATTCGTGCCACATGTCCTGCCCATCAGAGACTACGAGACTTAACTCTTCTCATTATATCTGGCTTCCTATAAAGAGCACGTTGTTCACTGTTATCTAATCTTCTCCATTCACCTGTCTATTCATCTCTCTTTGGTCCAAAAATTTTCCAAAGAACTTTATTCTCAAATACTCGTAATCTTCTTCCTTGCTTAAAGTAAGAGTCCATGTTTCGCGCCTATATAATATAACTGGTAGAATAAATGTGTGCTATTATGCATTGCAGAGACTCTTGATGTCCCAACTCCTTTCAAAAAACGTTAAACTGAAAATATATAAAACTGTTATTCTACCAGTTATATTATATGGGTGCGAAACATGGACTCTTACTTTAAGGGAGGAAAGGAGACTACAAGTATTTGAGAATAAAGTACTTAGGAAAATTTTTGGACCAAAGAGAGATGAACAAACAGGTGAATGGAGAAGACTACAAAACAGTGAACTACATGGTCTTTATAGGAAGCCAGATATAATAAGAACAGTTAAGTCTCGTAGACTGCGATGGGCAGGGCATGTTGCACGTATGGGGAATGAAAGACTTGCATGGAAGCTTCTTGTAGGAAAGCCAGAGGGAAAACGCTCAGTTGGTAGACCAAGAATGAGGTGGGAGAATAACATTAACTATGATTTGAGGGAAGTAGATTATACAGGGAATGATTGGGAAGCATTAGCTCAGGATAGGGATGTATGGAGGGCTTATGTCCGTGCGGCCATGAACCTACGGGTTCGATAGTGCCAGTGAGTAAGTAAGTAAAAATGATAGTTTTATATATTTTCAGTTTAACGTTTTTTGAAAGGAGTTGAGGACGTCAAGAGTCTCTGCAATGCATAATAGCATGCACTTCCAGAATTGAGTCGTGTTTAATTTATTTGTGAATCTCATTCCTATGTGTGTTTATTGTTTCTAGGTATTTGAATTCAGCCACTACCTCAAAATTTCCCTCATCTCTCATTAGCTGTGCATTTCCATTATATAATGTACTGGGTGTCCCATTCAAACCTCCCACATTTTAATTAATCATAACTAACAAAGTATTCGGAATTATGAAATGAGGCTCGTATTAAACGAAATAGAAATTCAAAGAATTATCATTGACACACACTAAAAACACCTCTATATGTGCATCATTAGTAGCACGAACAATATCAAGTCTGTATTCGATTTCTTGTCACGTTCTGTCCAACATGTCCATTGGTACTCTAGCAATTCTGTGAAGGATACGGGTTCGTAAATCATGAAGATCTTGTACTGGAGTCGCAAACACACGGTCTTCTACATACCCCCAGAGGAAGAAGTCCAGTGGAGTGATGTGTGGCGAACTGGTTTTATGTCATTATTTCCAACATGCGACAGATTAATTAACTGCAGAATGAAAACAAAAATCCTTTGAGTTTCTCTTTCTTTTAATACCAACCTTATTTCATAATTCCGCATACTTTGAGAGTTATTATTAATTAAAATGTGGGAGGTTTGAATGGGACACGTGTATTTCTATACGTGGACATATATTTAGTTTTATTGATATTTACTTCCAGTCCCAATTTCTTAGTGTTACTCAATAGTGTGTGCGTGTTGGCCTTTAATATGTCCTCGCCATCGCAATTATACAGGGAATCATTGGTAAAATGAGGTGAGGATAGGAAAGAATAGAGAGCTTGTGTCTGCGCGGTCATTAACCACCGCGTTCGATCATCCCAGTGAGTTAGTTGGTTAATTGATTACCTCCCATTTTTCATTTTAGCGCATTGCAGTTTTCTACTTTTAGCATCCAACTGACATACACAATTTTATTTTTCGTTTAATAGATTTTTGAGCGAGGGATAATATTAATTTTGAAACAAAAGTTGTTGTTTGAGTGTGATGTAAACTACAGTTTTATAAAACCTCCCACATCTATTCTACACAACGTTTACAAAAAAATGGCGATTAAGTATTAAAATTAAGAGCATTAAAGTATTAAAATTACAGAATAATATTGGCTTACGTCATAATGTAAATACTTTTAACGTTGCCTGTGCTGTGTCCTACATCCAATTTCACTTCGCACTATGAATATTAGTCATTCAAAATATCTCTGCAGGCGGAAGAATTACGAAGCTCTGTTTGTTGCTACACGTGACGTCACATAAGGCAGTGTATACTGTCAGCGTCCCACGTCCCATTCCCCTCTGCACTCATAGATAGCAGTGTCACGTGTTCTATTCCTGCATAAACACGACTGCAGTGCCCTCCGTCAACAACTGCAAACGGGTAATACTTCGTGTCTTAAGAGAGAATGTAATTTCCTACGAATTGTATATTTGGGGAAAGAACAGTTGCAGAAGTAAGTCTTAGCACTGATCTCAAACTGTGGTTAGTTAACCTCGCTCGTATTTCCTTACTGAAAAAAAATATGTCGGCCGCGGTGTATTAGTGTTACGTTCTTTGCCTCTAGTTCCGAGTGACGCGGGTTCAACCTCGGACGGGGTCGATGGATTTTTAGGATGGAAAAATCCAAGAGAGAAGTCCTCCGAGACGGACTTTAAGCCCTGGAACCCGAGTCTCAATATTTTCAGGCTCGTTAAAGAACCGCAAGTCTGAATAAAGAGGCTTCTGTGCAAAATTTGCCAACCTTTAACCATCCAAGTGTAATAGTTAGTTACCAAGTAGATGTCTCATGGGGGCGATATGCCGACCCCATATAATTCATTAATGTCTGTGGGTAAATAAAGTTAACTAAATTAGCTTTGTTAAACACTCCCTCTAAGGAGCACCCTAATCCTCACACGAGGAACTAAAATATATAAAGAGTTACAAAAAAAGGTGCATTTAATTTTCACAAAAAATAACAATTCCTAGTCTCGATTAAATTGTTCATATAATCTCTTCCACTTTGCACAACCCTCGCGATAGTACTTTGTCTGCTTAACATTACATCGAACTAAGCAACTCTACCCTGTCCGCTCTTAAAACAAAGCCACGTGACCTGCTCTCTTTTCATTGGTTATGGACACCGACATACTACGTTATAGAAGCAATATCCGTCCGCCATTCGCGCCACAATTACTGTCACTTTTGACAGGGAGGTGACGACACAGCAACAGAAGACTCGATACTTTCAGGCATTTTGTTTCATGAGAATCGACTGAAGCATGACTCAAATGCATCATCCATGTGTAATAAACTATTTTAAGTTGTAATTATTGACTAGGTACATTCTCTATGTTTTCAACATTATCATTTTCATTCACGAAAAATAACAAGTATATTCAGAGGACATATTTTTAATTTAATCAAGGGAAGCACTTTTTTGCATACTTATTGCTTCTACAACGTACGTCGGTGTCCATAACCAATGGAAAGTGAGCAGGTCACATTCTTTTGTTTTGACGAGGATCACTTTAAGAGCGGACAGGATATGCGCAACTGAACAGACTGAGACGAATAGCTTTAATCCCCTCTCTACGGCTGTAACGTTATCAGTGTCGAATTGTGCTGTAGAATGTACGTAAATTATTCCGCCTTCACTTACAACCATATTGCGTCATTGTTATGGTTACATCACATCGGCATCGTGGAGGGATACATACGTCGCCGCTCATTAGTTCTTCGTGTCCCAAATGCACATATTTATGTGAACTGAGCAAGTTGTAAGTCTGAACATAATTGTACATAGGGCAGTCTCTTAAGCCTGCACGAGCTTAGGAGTCTCGATTGACCTCGTTGGCTTATAAACAAATTTTCCAAATGATTTTATAATAGATCTCAAGTCTAATAAAACTTAAGAAGAATTACTAAATATTCAATCTAGAATTTTTAATACCTTTTTAAAAGTTGTAAAAATAACATGCAAATATAAAATAAATGGATTCTAGCGAAAAGAGTAGGCCTATCTTACTTCGGAGATTATTATTATTATTACTGTGTGAAATGAAAGGAAAAATGCTGCGAGGAAATTGTAGGGGAGTGTATTTCATCCACATGAAGCCAAGGTAATTAATAACTAGAGCCCGGATTTGTATTCGAAATGCATGTTTTATTTTAGGCATTAAATGTATGCGCAAATTATATACATGTTATGTGCCCCTTCACAGACAATTTGAGCGGTATTTGATAATGCATAGAAATTCACATTCCGGGAGAAAATGCTTATTTTAGATTTTTAATGCATAAATGCATATTTTACTCATAAACGTTGTATTAAATTATAATTTTCCCCTCAGCTAATTACTAGTAATCAATTAATTATTAATTACTATGTTTTTAAATTAATAAATTCTCTACAATCAATTGGATTTAAGCGTAACGTGTATATTTACATCTGTGTAAGAGGGGAATAGTCGTGGGCCTTGAGAAATAATATTACGGTACCGTATTGCTAAAATCGCATTTGATAAGCTTAGTGATGTAATAAATAAAAATCCTGGCTACGATGAAATTTGTCAAATTAGCAAACTGCTCTCTGGTGATAGTGAAAAAACTGTAACCGAGCAGGTATTCACTGAAGAAGAACATTGATGTTTTTCGCATTACGTGTGACATCATGTGATGCAGAAAGGACATTTTCATTGTATAAAACCCTCTTCACTGACAGATGAAGGTGTTTCCCAGAAGAAAACCTCATGAAAGCTTCCTTATCTGCTGTAATAGCCAGGAATAAGCTAAGATTGCCCACAAAGCAAATAATTGATTTTATTTGATTACAATCTGTTTTTCCATATTTAGGGTGCATATTTTATACTTTTATCAAGCATATTTGCATACATATTTAGCACCTTAATTTGTATATAAATTAATTACATATTATAAATGTAAAAGTGCATTACTTGAATAAGTACTGTTGGTTGGTATCAAACGCACGGAATGTAGTGGAGAAGCCAATCAGCAGCCAACATAGGTAGGTAGAAGCGGCCTACTTTATATAACTGCACTCTAAGGTCATCAGTGTCGCAATTCCTGGGTTAATATTTTCCAATCATTCCTTCATTTAATTCACCCCCTCGAATCACAGGGAATGTTGTTCTCCGCCTTTTTCTTGGGCTATCCACTATAAGTTTTCCTTCTGTTTTTTCTATAAGAACTTTCGGTGTTCCTTCATTCAATATCCGTTCGTGTCTTATGTCCTATTCACAGTATTCTACGAGACTTAACTGTTATTATATCTGATTACGGAGTTCAGGAGTATTAGAACATTACACAATTAATGGCGCACTATACATTAACTCACTGCATTATCGAATCCAGAGGTCCAAGGCCGTCCAGTGGATACCTTATAGAACGCTCTGTGTTGTGGGATGTCAAGTAGCAGTTTGAGGTGAAATCACCTACTCAATTTGTAATTGAACAGGTGGTGAAAGCAAGGAAATAATTAGCTTGATGTAGAGGAACATAGATAGGGCCAATATAATGTTGAATAACTTGGTAAGATAATGCATTTTTCTACGATAATGGATATCGTGCAGAAAATATTTAAATTAAACGGAAGAAATTTATCTTAAACATCCATCGCCCTTACTGGAGGCGACCACGGTAACCATTTGAGCATTGGGACTATCACACAAGGGTCATTCCGTCGCAGTGGTATACTTTTTAATGTCATCCACGCTGACCATCACCAATTTACCTGAAACTTGGCGTGGCTTCAGGTCCACCCTAAAAATGAACCCTTGTAAAATGTCAAATCATAATATCAAGTGTTAGGGAAACTATGACCGTTCATATGGAGGCCTGTTTGATGAATCCATCAAGAAACCGACCAACATTCAATTTTTAACTCTTTGTTACCACAAAGCCAAATACATGCACAACTTTAATCCTAAATCCAAAAAACGTAGGGCAACGAAAAGAAGTCCACTTTAGGAGTCACCAGCGCGGATCAAAGTGCTCTAACAAAATCTGTCGTATCAAATTTTAGTCATTTTTTAGGGTCAAATACCTCAAGAACAAAAAACTAAATGGAGACTAATATTTGGTACATTTGTTACTGGTGGTTGAGACAGTGCACAGCCCAAATATCTTTATTCATAGCCACTTATTATACTAGATCAAAAACATGGTGCCAAATATGCAATTGTTAAAAGTGAGCTATGTTCAAGCTCAAATAATGTGAATTACGTCATCTCAAATACTGTTTTCTTCAGTACCATTAGAAAGAGCACATCTTCATCTACTAGAATCGACTTATTTCGTTTTTGAGTCGATTCAATTATGGGATGAAAAGTAAGGTGCCAAGTATGCAATTGTTAAAAGTGAGCTATGTTCAAGCTGACTTGAAATATACTGTTCAACATTTTCTAAAGTGTCTTTTGGGTTTTTTACAAGTACCTGAACCCCAGGCGTACCGATAAATTAAAATTTGGGCACTTCTGAACGGCTATTATTCAAACTGGAATTTATGTCTACACTATTTAGGCCTATGCTATTAACATCGCTATCTGATCTCCCTTGCAGCTGTACAACTTCCTCAAACTTCACTAGTATTATTACTAGCGTCGTGAATTCATCCTTCTATTAAAATAGCATTGAAAAAACTTGCATCTAACTAACCAACTAACTCACTGGCACTATCGAAACCGTTAGGTTGATAAGCTCTCCGCACATCCCTATCCTAAGTTAATGTTTTCCAATCATTCCCTGTATAATCTACTTCTTTCAAATAAAGGTTAATGTTATTCTCCCACCTCATTCTTGGTCTGCGCATTTTCCCTCTGGTTTTCCTACAATAAGTTTCCATGCACGTCTTTCATCCCCCATGAAAAACATGCATCACTGTCATTAATTTAATCCGGTTTATATCATTTTGCCTTAACCAATTGCGGAACGTCCTCACGACAATTGTTTTAGCATGTTTTATTGCAGTTTAAATGCACAGCTATTCAGAAAGAAGGAATAGACTCCAAACGTTTAATTCTTCCAAATTACAAAAAATAGGAACACAATTCCAGCGTTCCAGGAAAGTGAAAAGTTCAAATATCACTATTTTATGCATTCAATATGAGTACCACGTGTACATGAAAACAGTGGCTCATGTCTTGCCACAGACGAATCAGCTGGTTTCTAGTTATCTAATTAATAGTTTCAACAATTCGATGTCACAGATTTTCAAGAGTGTCAGGCATAAGGGGGATAAAAACACGGTCAATTACGTATCTCCCATAGAAAAAAAATCACACCAGGTTAGGTCTAGTGACCGGGAGGCCATCGGCGATGAAGTTGATTTCCTGCTCCTCCTCTTCCAATCCAATGTCCTATTGTGTTGCCATTTTGATACAAACAATCAACATGACAAGCAACAGCGCCAATGCGACCGTGATCAGAACTTTAAACTTTTCTCTTTCCAGAAACTTTGGAATTGTGTTTCTATTGTTTATAGTTTGGAAGAAATAAATAAATGAAGTTTGTTCATTCTTTCTGAATAGCCCTATATTGTGACTGATGTAACTTAAATCATGTATGTAATACATGACAATAGGACTTCCCAATTAAAGTATCGGGTGGATGACACCAACTGCTGTAAACTACACATTAAACAGGTTAATAGTGGCCGATTATCAGGGTCCCAGGAGAGGCATCAAACAAAGTACACGACAACATACCATCATCATCATCATCATGAACAAATTCGTTTTAGGCCATGTGGCCTGTACGGTAAACCTAGCGAAGATGGTCTTGATCTTTCCACCGATGTTTTGGTCTTCCTTGGTCCCTATGTCCAGTTGGGGTATATTGGAATGCCAATTTTGGAAGTCTATTTCTTGCCATTCTTCTCAGATGATTTTTCCATTCTTGTTGGTATCTTTGGATATCTTCATTTAAACTTGCTACTCCAAGTTTTCCTCTGATAGTAGTGTTCCTTTGGTGATCCAGTCTATTAACTCCTAACAATGATCGTAAGAAGCGCATTTGGCTTACTTGAAGTTTATGAGAGTTTCTTTTATTTAAAATCCAAATTTCACTTCCGTATTTTAGAGCAGCTTTTGATGTGACGTTATGTAATCTTAGTTTTGTCTCTGTCCTCATCTGTTTACCAAAATGTCTTCGTATTACCCCATTCATTTTATTATATTTTTGTAATTTTGAATCAATGTCACTCTTATACTCTGCAAATACACTTCCTAAGTAAGAGAAATCTGACACTTGTTCTATAATTTTTCCATCAATCTCAATTTTCACCCGTTGTATGTTTTTTCCACACATTGCCATTGTTTTGGATTTTGATGTGGAAATTTTCATATTATATTTGCTGGCAATTTTGAATAATTGATATGCTGCTATTTGTAAGCTATCTTCGGAGACAGATAAGAACATACCATAAGAAACAAAATACCTTGCCACAACTTAACTTAGAGAAACGAACAGATTAATTACAACTCCTGGGGTTTGAATGGTGAGAGTGTTTGCGGTCAAGGACTAAACCTGAAATAGCACACTTATTGGTTTGGGCCCCCCTTACTAGGAAAACCTTGGGCGGAGAAACCAGACAAAGAAGAAATTTAGAAGAAAATGTACGTTACAGTAGAGAACCCTAAACAATTGCTGATCCTCCAAGTGGCGGATTGGGTATTATCCCAGTATCTATAAAATGTTCTACAAAGAAACTCAACTACCTATAGTCGGTAAAATGAAGAGAGAATGACAAATCGTCATATTATTCCTATTTAGCGTCGCCATTCGGATCTGGACGGAATAGGGTCATTACGTTTGCTGACATTCCTCATTTTTCAAGGTAGTGGTAGATTTACGTGCCAGGGGACACACCCTTTATTTCTCTTTCGAAGTGTTGTAAGCACAGGTCCATAAAATCGACTACAGAGCGTAATAATAATAATAATAATAATAATAATATAATAATAATAATAATAATAAAGTTGCATTTTCCCGATTTTTTGTATATTTATATGATTAGTGTCAAACTCTCTAATATCGTAACTAAATGTTGTTATTAACATATTAAGAGAGAATTCTATAAGAAAACTAAGTGTAATTTGTTACATAACTCTGTGTGTGAGTGTGTGCGTGTACATGTGTGTGTTTTTGTGTGTGCTGGTTGGTTTTAAGTGAGAGAGAGAGAGAGAGAGTGTGTGTGTGTGTGTGTGTGTGTGTGTGTGTGTGTGTGTGTGTGTGTGTGTGTGTGTGTGTGTGTGTGTGTGTGTGTGTGTGTGTGTGTGTGTGTGTGTGTGTGTGTGTGTGTGTGTGTGTGAGTGTGAGAATGTATGTATGTTTGTGTGGGGTGTGTGTATGTGTATGTATGAGTGCATGTGTGTGTTCGCGCGTGTGATTGTGGGTGGTTGTATGTGAAATTGAGAGTGTGAGATTGTGAGTGTGAGAGTGTGGGTGTTAATATGAATGTGTGAGATTGCAAGAGAGTGTGAGTGCGAGTGTGTGTTTGTTGTGTGTGTTTTTATTAATTTACTGCATGTGCCATTGCAAAGGGTGCAATAATACATATCTTACAATATAATATATTTTTAGTTTATAATTCTGACAAATTTGTCTTTAGATAATAGTGTACTGAGAAAGTTTGTCTATCTGCTTAGCATCTGGAGTCTGTCTAAATGTATTGATTTTATGTACTCTATAACTTTACTCGTGTATTCACTCACGAATTTCTGTTTATTATATGTCCACTTTGCGTTATTCCTTAATATTTTACTTTAGAAAAAGTTTCTTCCACTGGCTAGTTTAGAGCATGCAAATGAAAGATATAGCACTGTCTGTTCTGCTACTCCACACGTACACATGCGGAGTCCTTGATTTTAAATCTGTAGAAGTAATCGTTTAATCTTCCACATACAACATATTAGCCAAAAATGTTCCAAACTAATATATACATTAGCTAAGTTAGCAAAAATGAGCATCATAAGAATAATCTATAAAGGTGTCATACTTTCAATTATTTCATACGGAGTACAAGTCTAGATTGAAACACTTAATAATCAACAAAGAGTTCGGCAACTGATAAACATCAGGACAGCAAAAGCATTTGGAACTACCTCAAATGAAGCACTGTGCGTATTAACAAGGAATCTTCCAATAGTGTTAAAAGTAAAAAAAGGAAGCCGCCGACAATCAGACCAAAAAAGAAACTCTATGGAAACTTAAGTGGACACAGCAAGATATACACACTGTGTGTGTTGTGTGTGTGTATATGTGTTTGTGATTGTATGTTTATGTTTGTGTGTATGTGTGTTTGTGTTGTGTGTTGATGTTGTGTGTGTTTGTGTGGTGTGTGTTAGTGTTTGTGTGTGTTAGTGTGTCTGTGTTTGTATTATTTTGCGTAGTGAGAGCTTTTTTATGTGTGTTTGTGAGTGTGCCTGCTTGTTTGTACAAATGTGTGCGTTTTTGTGGGTGTTTGTGCATGTGAGTCTGGGTTTATGTGCTCATGTAAATGTTTGTGCATATTTTTGTGTACTTGTCCTTGTATATGTGTATGCGCGTGTTTGTGAGTTTGTATGCTTTTTTGGGTGTGTATGTACGTGTTGTGTAAAAGTGTGTGTGTTCGTGCGTGTGTGTATTACGTCTGTGTGCTTATGCGTGTTGGTGTGTTTGCATGCGATGTGTGTATGTGTGGACATATACGTTAGTGCGTGCGTATGTGTGTACGTTTTTGTGAGTGCGTGTATGGGTTCTGGATTCTGCGAATCTATGTGAGTTTTCTGCTTGTGTGTATGCTTGTGCGTGCTTCTGTGCGTTTGTGTGTGCATGGATATACGGGCTTGCGTGTGTTTGCGCGCTTTATTGTGTGCGTGTATGAGTGTGTGCGTGTTTATTCATGCTTGTTTGTGCGTGTGTGTTTACGCTTGGTGCTGTATGTATGCGTGTGTGTGTTTGTTTTAGTGCGTGTTTGTGTGTGGGTGTATGCGTGTGTTTATTTGATTATGTTTGTGTATCTGTGTGTGTTTTTGTGCGTGTGTATGTGCGCGTGAGCTTGTGCGTGTTTGTACCTAGGCTTGTGCTTGAGCCCGTGTGATTGTCTCGATGTGTGTGCGAGTTTTTGCATGTTTGTGCGTAAACATTCGTGCTTGTGCATGTTTGTTTGTACGTGTTTGTGCATCTGTGCTTGTACGTGTTTGTGCTTGTGCGTGTGTCTGTGCTTGTGGGCGTGTGGTTTCGCATTACTTTTGTGTAAGGATGTGTTTGTTCTTGTGCTTGTAGGTTTGCGTTCGAGTTTAAGTGCGTGTGAGTTTGTTTGGAGCGTGTGTTTGTGCACCTTTCTGTGTGTGTGTGTCATTGTACGATTACGTTGTGTGTTTGCGCTCTCGTGTTTGTGTGTTTACGCGTATGGTTGTGCGCGTGTGCCTTTGCGCGTGACTGTGCGTTTGTGCGTGTTATCAGGTGCTTGTGTTTGTACACGTGTGCTTTTGTGTTTGTGCGTGCGTTTGTTGCGAGTGGATATATTGTGTGCTTGCATTTGTGCGCGTGTATTTGATGTATGCGTGTGTTTGAACACGTATGATTGTGGGTGTGTGCAATTGTGCACTTGCGTTTGTGTGTGCATGTGATTGTTCACAGAGCGTGTGTATGCGTGTGTTATTGTGCACCTGTGTGTTTGTGAGTGTTTTGTGCGCGAGAGTTTTGTGTGCGTATGATAATTCGTGTATGTTTGTGTGCATGTTTGTTGACAGTGTGTGCACGTGCTTTTGCGGTTTTTTTTGCGTGTGTCCGTATTTATAAATGTGTTTTAATGCGTGCCTATGCGTAATTGTGTGGTTGTGCGTGTTTATGGATGTGTTCTTTGTGCGCGTGTGTGTTTGTGCGGGTGTGTTTTTGAGTTCATGTGTATGCTCGTGTTTGTTTGCGAATGTGCGTTCTTGTGTATTTTAGTACATGTGTGTGCATGTTTGTGCGGGTGTGTGTTTGTGCGTGCGTGTGTGTTTTTGTTTTTTTGTGGATGTGCGTGTTTGATTATGTTTGTGCGTGTGTGTTTGTACACTTATGTTTTTGTGTGCCTGTTTGAAGTGTGCGTGTTTTTGTGCTCTTATATTTGTATGTGCATTATTTTGTCTGTGCGCGTTTTATTATGTGTGCGCATGTTTGTGCGCGTGTACTTATGTTTATGCGAGTGTGCTTGTGTATTTGTGCGCATTTGTTTGTGTGTTTGTATGTGCATTTGTGCGAGTGTGTGTGTGCGTGAGTTTGTGCGCGTGTGTTTGAAGTGTGCGTGTGTTTGTGCGCGTATGTTTGTGTGTGCGTGTTTGTGTGTGCTTCTTTCTGTGAGCGTGTGTTCGTGTAGCGTGAATTTATGCAAGTGCCGTTTTTGCACATGTGTTTGTGTGTGCGTGTGAGAGTTTTTGCGCATGTGTATGTTTGTGCATGTGTTTGTGTGTGCGTGTGTTTGTACGCGTGTGTTTGCGTGTTTTCGTCTACGTTCATAATTGAGGCGGTCAGAGGACAAGCGGTACAAGTGACATTTTTTAAAAAATGAATTAAGTGCAGAAAAGTTTAGCTAATATGACAAACTCTTTGGTGCCCAAGTGATATATGCGTGAGTTAAACAGATTCTGACATAGAATGAGTGTTAGAAAATCACTCAAAAAATAACTTCTACTTGGAGGACAAGGGGTACGCCTGTAGTTGCACTCCTTGGCTTCCAACAGCTAGATGGACTCAAGCTTAGAGCGTTGTATTTTTTAATGTTTCCAACACATTTTACGTGAAGATTATTATTGTATTATTAGTATTTAATACAATGCTGGCGATTCTTCCAGGTTTATTGATTTATCATATATTATTATTATGTCTGAATCTGATGAAGAAGAGAATGAACTTAACCTCTGCCTTCATGGTAAGTAAAATAATTTAACTGCTTCATCTATATTTTCACAATTGTAGGCCTATATTATAAAATAATAGATTTTTTACAATACATTTTGAGATAATTGGAAATTATTTAACATTCTGAAGATGTCTGCCGGTACTGGATTTGCAATTTAATAATGTTTATAGTCAAGGTATGATTTTTAAAATATGAAGATTATTTATTTGTGTTTTTTTCCCCCTGACTGATTCCTATGAAGATAATAATAATAATAATAATAATAATAATAATAATAATAATAATAATAATAATAATAATAATAATAATAATAATAATAATGCTTTATTTTAGCTGGCAGAGTTAAGGCCATAAGGCCTTCTCTTCCATTCAACCAGCGAATAGTAAAATTATACAAAAAATTACATACATATTACAATTTTAAGATATTAAAATACAGACTAAACAAAATACAAAGATGATGTGATCTAATACTAGCTAATACTAACAAAAACATAGTATATAATAAAATTTAAATTATGTAAAATAAAGTAAGTAGCTTCCTAGATGACTATTAATAGATGGCATTGAAGAACCCGGCATTACAGGACCGACAGAAGAAAAAGATATACCAATATTGCACGTTGGTAGAAAGATAGTAAACGAGGAAATTGAATAAAATAATAAACCAAAAGGAGGAAGGAATGCAGGCAAACAATATACAGACAGGAAGGGAAACATTCATGTGGGGAGGCGGATCAGAGAATGTATCCATGAATGCAGCTTTAAGTCAATTGAACTTTAAGACCGATTTTTCAATTAATATTGTAATATGTAAATCTTTGGATAAGTATGTATTTCCAGTCATAATAAAAACTTTGGCACGAATATACTGTTCTTGGATAATCTATTTCAAAATATTGCTTCGAGGACAATTGATACAAGTGACTCTCAATGCAAAAAAAAAAAGTTATAGTATGGGCTAACGTATATATTTAATCTGTTCATAGTTTACGGATAAATGGACTCATATATTAGGAACATAAACACAATTTACGAGACTTGTCAGATATTCCTGCAATTTTATATTCTCATTGATCTTTATACTTATTTTTTTCCAAACTAATTTCTTGTCACTTGTACCCCTTGTCCTCTAACCGCCTCAATTATAATGCTACTAATAGACTTTCATTTCAAAATAACTGTTTTATAATTATTTTACAAGGTTTTGGAATTTATTTTTTAATACGTTAATATAATCTTACTTACCCTACTTAACTACTAAGGCGCCTCTCTCTCGTTCACCAGTTCCATGCTTCACTACAATAAGAATTTTACAAACCTTGTTTTTATATCTTCAAAAACATGTTTTAATCTCAGGCCATCTTTATACCATAAGTCCAGGATTGAAGTTGTATATTATATAAAATAAGAGTTCTAATTATTTAATTAATCTTCTAATAAATTCACGTTCATGTTTCATATGACAAAATATTAATTCAGACTATTTAACTCGTGTCCCAAATGAGAGTAAATGACGAATCAAGTTTCAATGAATTTTGTTTTACAACCAATGACAGTCGAGTTTCACTCATTCTTTATCGAATTCTCTTTACCATCTCCTGCTTTTGTTATAAAGAAGGTCCTCCTTATTAATATTCTAGACTATTCAGAAATGTGTGGTTATGTTTAATTTGTTTATCCATTGCAACTTGATCATATTACTTATTGCCAAATAGCATCGCAATATTGTAAGAATGTACCCTAGTGGAGAAAAAATAAAACATCAAACTGTATATTATTACCAATATTATAGGTTGTTAATTACGTTTTTAGTAAACAACTCAGTAAAATCATTATTTAAATACAATATCATTGAATACACAATTATGAAATTTGTAGTTCGAAAGAATATGTCAATTATTTGCTATATTCAATGTATTTGTTAGAGAGTCAGTCACTGCGAAATAATGCCCTGATCAGTCTAGAATATTAATAAGGAAGACCTTCTTTATAACAAAAGCAGAAGATGGTAAAGAGAATTCGATAAAGAATGAGTGAAACTCGACTGTCAGGGTTTTGTAAAGTGGTTTAACAAAATTCATTGAAACTTGATTCGTCATGTACTCTCAATTGGGACACGAGTTAAATAGTCTGAATTAATATTTTGTCATATGAAACATGAACGTGAATTTATTAGAAGATTAATTAAATAATTAGAACTCTTATTTTATATAATATACAACTTCAATCCTGGAGCTTATGGTGTAAAAATGAGGTCTGAGATTAAAACATGTTTTTGAAGATATAAAAACAAGGTTTGTAAAATTCTTATTGTAGTGAAGCATGGAGCTGGTGAACGAGAGACAGGCGCCTTAGTAGTTGGGCAAGCAAGATTATATTAACGTATTAAAAAATAATTTCCAAAACCTTGTACAATAATTATAAAAACAGTTATTTTGAAATGAAAATCTATTAGTAAGCATTTTACGTGAGGCGGTTAGAGGACAAGGGGTACAAGTGACAAGCTATTAGTTTTGGCACCAAACCTTAAGTATAAAGATCAATGAGCATATTTTCAAACTTGCAGGCATCTCTGACAAGTCTCGTAAATGGTGTTTATGTTCCTAATATATGAGTCCATTTATCCGTAAACTATGAACAGATTAAATATATACGTTAGCCCATACTATAACTTTTTTTTTTTGCATTGAGAGTCACTGTATCAATTGTCCTCGAAGCAATATTTTGAAATAGATTATCCAAGAACAGTATATTCGTACCAAAGTTTTTATTATGACTGGAAATACATACTTATCCAAAGATTTACATATTACAATATTAATTGAAAAATCGGTCTTAAATTTAAATTGACTTAAAGCTGCATTCATGGATACATTCTCTTATCCGCCTCCCCACATGAATGTTTCCCTTCCTGTCTGTATATTGTTTGCCTGCATTCCTTCCTCCTTTTGGTTTATTATTTTATTCAATTTCCTCGTTTACTATCTTTCTACCAACGTGCAATATTGGTATATCTTCTTCTTCAGTCGGTCCTGTAATGCCGGGTTCTTCAATACCATCTTCATAGGAATCAGTCAGGGGGAAAAACACAAATAAATTATCTTCATATTTTAAAAATCATACCTTGACTATAAACATTATTAAATTGCAAATCCAGTACCGGTAGACATCTTCAGAATGTTAAATAATTCTCAATTATCTCAGAATGTATTGTAAAAAAACTATTATTTTATAATATAGGCCTACAATTGTGAAAATATAGATGAAGCAGTTAAATTATTTTACTTACCATGAAGGCAGAGGTTAAGTTCATTCTCTTCTTCATCAGATTCAGACATAATAATAATATATGATAAATCAATAAACCTGGAAGAATCACCAGCATTGTAATAAATACTAATAATACAATAATAATATTCACGTAAAATGTGTTGGAAACATTAAAAAATACAACGCTCTAAGCTTGAGTCCATCTAGCTGTTGGAAGCCAAGGAGTGCAACTACAGGCGTACCCATTGTCATCCAAGTAGAAGAGTTATTTTTTTGAGTGATTTTCTAACACTCACTCTATGTCAGAATCTGTTTAACTCACGCATATATCACTTGGGCACCAAAGAGTTTGTCATATTAGCTAACCATTTATGCACTTAATTCATTTTTTTTTAAAAATGTCACTTGTATCCCTTGTCCTCTGACCGCCTCAATTATGAACGTAGACGAAAACACGCAAACACACGCGTACAAACACACGCACACACAAACACATGCACAAACATACACATGCGCAAATACTCTCGCACGCACAAATATGCGCGCTTAAACACACTCACATAAATACATGCTTACAATATTGCGATGCTATTTGGCAATAAATAATATGATCAAGTTGCAATGGATAAACAAATTAAACATAACCACACATTTCTGAATTGTTTTCTAATATCGCCGTTTACATTGAATATTTTTTTTATAAATGTTTTAAAATAACTATATTTAAATAATGATTTTTCAGTAAACAGCTTAATTTTATTCGTTAAGTAGTCCTAATAAATGCCACTCTTGATTTCCATATCCTCTAGATAAATTCACGATTCACGATTATTCGGAAATCACTCGTGACAGAACTTATAATTTTTATGTTAAATATTTACTAACTTGTATTTACTTTAGGTCCAGTGATTATTTTATTCATCGTGAAATATTTATTTAATCATACATTTAATTAGCGCATTATTTAGCGCATCTTACAACATTTTAAAGCGCGTCTTAACATTTCTTCTGACTCAAATTCAACTAATGTCCGCCAGACTGTTATATTAAGTGTTTATAAAATTTTGAAATAACATGATCATGATTTTCTTGTATTGCTTTCGGTCAAAAAGGAATACCTAGGCAGATGTATACGTTGGCTTGTCATATTTCCATGGGTTAGAGGTGCTAGTGGCAGTTTCCTTTTGATTATAATTATTATTATCATTATTACTATTATTATTATTACTATTATTATTATTACTATTATTATTACTATTATTATTATTACTATTATTATTATTATTACTACTCCTACTATTATTATTATTATTATTATTATTATTATTATTATTATTATTATTATTATTATTATTATTATTATTATTATTACTATTGTCCACCGGTGTGGTCTCGAGTTAGCGTCCTGCCTTGTCACGCAGCGGGCCCGGGTTCGATCCCCGGTCGGGGCAGTTTTACTGGGTGAGGTTTTTATCGGGGTTTTTCCTCGCCAGTAAGACAAATGTCAGGAAAACGTTAAGGCCCAAACGGTCCCCGAAATCATATGGCCATCATCATCATCATCATCCTTCACCGGTGTGGAAAGCAATGGGAAGCTACCATACCTACAATTTCCTAGTAAAACTGCAAGAAAATGCTATGATTGCAGTGAAAGACCTGCCCTCGGACAGAATTACTATGGATGGATTATTATTATTATTATTATTATTATTATTATTATTATTATTATTATTATTATTATTATTATTATTATTATTATTATTATTATTATTATTATTATTGACCAGTCTCATGGGCTAGTGGTTAGCGTTTCTGATTACTGTTCATGAGGTCCTGGGTTCGATTCCCAGTTAAACCATAAGATTGTTTTCTTAAAGGGAATTATTCCTGTTGCCCATGGTCTATAATTTAGGTTAAGTTTAGGTTAAAACTCCACTAGCGTTTCTTTATAATTTATCGCCCATCATATCATTGTGGTAACGTAACTCCGACTTCTAGGCGCCCTAACTTCAGAAGTGGGTTACAATTACGCCAATGCCAGCAGAGAAACCAGAAATGTCGAAATGACAACCTGGGGCTTTGAATAAAATAAAATATGAGTATTATTAATATTATTATTATTATTATTATTATTGTTACTGTCATCATCATTCTCATCCTCGTCATCATCGCCATCGTCGTCGTCACCATCACCATTATTATTATTATTATTATTATTATTATTATTATTATTATTATTATATTATTATTATTATTATTATTATTATTATTAGCATCGCTAGGATTGTTTTAAATTCATGATTAATTTTATAGGTCACTGAAAATATTGTTAAATTTGAAAATTACAGTACAGTACAGTTGAGAACTAGTGTGATTGTATATTTCACTTTCGCTTTTATATGAAATTTCTTCCTCAGGGTAATTATTTTTCTGGAAGAATATTTATTTATATATTTTTTTTTATTACTATAGGAATCTGAAATTTATTTTGTTCACAGAGGTGCCATGTCATGTTTTGTCAATATGAAGTTTGAGAGTTCTCCTTAGATTCTCCATGGAAACCAATGCTATTGAGAAGTGTGAAACAGTTCAATCATGGCTTTTTATAGAACTAAAAGTAACCCCTAGGTTTTAGGAAACATTATAAGAAATGTGAGTTTCAAAATTCAAATATAATATTTTACATCCTTTCAGATAGCATTTTATTTTTCTGTTTTAAAATTAAGCTCCTTAATCTTTAACATAAACTAAATCTTATGATGTGAATATATTGAATATTACTTAGCTTACCAGCCGGCTGCCCACTCGTGCCATTTTATACAGAGTGAACGGTAATTAGACAAACCTCAGGGACTGATTCCTGACTGGAAATGAAGGAAAAAATGTCCTATAAATATCTGTCCGGAAATGAACGGTGTGCATGCAACGACAACAAATCTTCCCGGCACACAGTACATAGCTTAATCGCATCCACGTCACAACAGATGTTCAAAGTGGCCTCCACGGGATGCAAAGCACGCGCTCACACGTCATATCATGGATTGTTTCACTCTTTCGCATGTGCCGCCTCTCTCCGAATACAATCAAAGCGACGTGGACACGCTGATGAATGATATGCATATCAGGAACTGGTTCAGCAAACAACGCTTTTCAGATGCCCCCAGAGGTAAAAATCCAGAAGGCTTAAGTTCGGTGATCTAGCAGGCCATGCAACATGGCCGAGAGAATAATGTCATTCGTCAGTGTCATCTACCGTCCAAACGATGCATTTATGGACATTCATTCATAGGACATTTTCCTGTCAGGAATCGGTCCTAGCAATTTGCCGGTGTAGATAAAATTCACCCTGTATAATCTAGAGAATGTGTGAATGACGTGTTCATACCGTAGCTGTAAAGGCCGCCAAAAAATACCACACTATTCTGGACAATCACTCGTCTTATATTGGCTGAAATTCCATAGAAAATGTCTCAATATCTTCCCGATAGCGATTTAGTTCACTACACAACCTGCAGCTCAGCACGTGCCGGATTCTTGACTTTATGATTTATTTACTGCAGGAAATGTCTGCACCAATTACTTTCATCCGTCTACCGCTTGTTTTGTTCATGAACTTAGATTACCTATACAGACTTGTTTTAATTTTCCCTTAAAAATCTCAATTCTTTGAAGTTATTGCATGGCTCTTATTTGTGTCATATATCAAAATTATACGCTTCTTATGCTATATGTTTCTATAGATTGATATTGTCATTCCGGTCTAATTTACGATAAAAACTAAAAAATATATAGTAGGAGGACAAGATTCTCACATTTGTAGAAAATTTGAAAAGAGATATCATTGGGGTGTCAGCGCTGCGTGTCCGGTGTCTTCAAAAATATAAATACACTTGTTTCTCATTGCATTTACAGAGTGAGT
This sequence comes from Diploptera punctata, assembly GCA_030220185.1. Lineage (NCBI taxonomy): Eukaryota > Metazoa > Arthropoda > Insecta > Blattodea > Blaberidae > Diploptera > Diploptera punctata. Next base: position 2,429,720 of record JASPKZ010007259.1, read on the forward strand.
AGACACGCGCCACCATAATGTAAAAGCAAGTTTTAGTAATTCAAATTTCATCGCTAATCGAACACACGACTTTTGGCCTATAGAACTAATATATTGCCTTCACCAATTACGTAACTTGGGTCTTTCTTAACAAGTTTCAATTATTTTTTTTAATTTTTGCTGATGTCGGTACTTATATTAAAAAAAAACAAATATATCCACTTTTTTCATTGTTTTGCCCTAACCTTTTTATTTCCCTAAACCACAATAGGATTTTCAAACCAATGACATTAACTGTGAACCACACATTGCATAGATACATAGTAGCTGCCTCGCTGGATGATTAATAATCATTATTATAGAGATATAAATGTCGGGACAGAAAACAAAATAGGCCTATCACAAGTGCACCGCCTATCCTTGTTAAATGACGCACAGGAGCTGCTGGCTGCGTGGAGTTTAATTTAGTAAAAAATGGGGATATTAGTTTTAAAACAGAATAAGAAAATATTATCAGAAAGTCTTTAAATATGAATGTTTATTTGTAATTTTTGAGTTGAATTTGTTATGATGTTCAATATCTTGCCTTTCAAATATGCATTCAATATCTCACATGATATCACATTTACACACATTTAAACAAAATAAGGTATTTGAAAATATATTTAATATTTACCTGAGAGAGCAAGCATTTTCCATTGGTCAATCCAGCTATAATAATTTATAATTGAATGAGTATTGAATTGAATCTGTGAAATAATTTATTAATTTGATAAAATAATGTTTTTCAATTTCTCATTGAGTATCGTTGCTTCGTAACTCTGCAGTTAGTACGTCATCATTCTTGTTATTGTTATGCAACCAGGAACATTGTGTACAATATTATTTATGAGATACATATATTAAATAAAAATATAAACTGAACGTAGCGGAAAAATTGTCCCGCGCCCTAGCCGAGTGATTAAGGCAAGATGACTTGGCCCAGAGCTACGGGACTTGCGCTGGTTCGAGTCTCCATGGGGGTAAACATTTTCTCAAGGAATTTCGGCCAGTATGGGACCGGTGCCCACCCAGTATCATGAGGAATTTGGGCAGCTACAATAGAAGCTCCAGGTTGAGAAAACCAACTTATAATGGCTCGAGATCTGACATGCTGACCACATTCACCCCTACACTGGTTGGATGATCGTCTACCTCTGTGATTAGCTCATGTGGGTGTGAAGCCAGCAGTCGGCTGGTAGGCCAAGGACCTTCTAGGCCTGTCGCGCCTTGCAGTTTAGTGTTTTTAGCGGAAATATTCCCATGCAATTTTATATAAAAAACTACACCTCTCGTGGAATCTCCCGTTAAAAATGTATGCATATCTTCATGAAAGTGACATTAAGTTACAAATTATATCACTTGATATTACGCACGTAACATAATCATTTTTATCTTCCTCCTCTTGATTTTCTTGTTCTTCATTTTCAACTTTGGGCGCTGTAGATGTTGTTGGTAGAATAGTGACAAACATGCTAGCCAGTGAATTATGACTAATGATCTTAGCTCTTAAGAACTATTCAGGAGAAAACATTATTTGACAAGATAAACAACACAGAAATTAGGAACAAATGCATATTCAAGACATAGCCAAATTTATTATAGATAGACGAAAATACTGGGAAAAGTCATATAGAAAGAAAGGAAGACAGTCGACTTGCAAAAAAGAGCTTAAGAAGTAGCCCAATGCATGGGAGGAGAACAAGAGGAAGACCAGCCAAGAGATGGATAGACAGTGAATGAACATCCAATACGTCTTCCTCCGAGAAGTGATTTTGGAAATAAACAGGATGAAAATCCTATAAATAATGAATAAATATTAAGAAGAAGGTCTTAACTCCTATAAACAGAAATAATAAAATATTAGATTGAACGCTTTGGTCTTCTCAACTATGTTTTTCGAATTTACGAATTTGAGTAACTTTTTTTTTTTTTTATTTTTAAGCAGACTTGTCTGACATTCAACTGCCAAGTCGATGAATCATGATTTATTTTCAGACTTTTCTGAAAAAAATACGTATATGTTTAAAAAGATCGATAATCTTGAGGTTTAAGCAATAGACATGATAAAATAATGATCAGAATTTTTTCATATAATATATAATCTATAAAGTGAAAGATATAGCTCTCTAAGGCACCATATCTTGGCGGAAAGATACCGGTATACGAGGTGGTTCGAATCCCTTGTGGAGAAGAAATTTTCTCATAGAATTTCGATAATTTTGAAACCGGTGTCATTACTGAATCGTACCTGAGGTAAGTAGCGATTGTAACAATTAGGGGACTGGAAAGAGTAACCATATGTAGCCTATAAGAAACACATAGACTTACTAAGACAAAAGTTGGACAATGGAAATGTTAAATTACAAACAATGCGATTTACTCCCCATCACTCGATGTTGGTACAATTTCAAGACCTCAGTTGGTAAACCAGAAATAACTTAGTTACTGGCAGTAGTCCCCACCTTTTGCTGAAGACAAGAAAATAGACGAAGAATTAATTGAAAAGAGGATGTCAAACATTATGGAAGCGGCCAGAAAAAAGTTTTCATTTCAAACTGTAGAGAGATCAACGGATAGTGCAGTGCCCGGAGGTTCCATGTTGGCACTGTTAGCCCAGCTAACACTTTCAAAAGTTAGAATTAAATTATTTGATATTTAATTAAAACGAAACATAATAGCGGAACGAGATACAACAATGCATTGATAGTAGTCTAAATGCTGTAAACAATAGTAACATATTAATGTATATTGTATGCGTTGCGTGTATACTGTAGCATTCCAATACTATACAATGTGCTTCAACATGTTTAAATCTGTTAGACGCCCTTTGATCTACGAGCCGTCCTCTCGAGGTTAACATGGAACGAGATCTTGAGAAAATTTTGGGCAGGCGAATTCAAGCTGATCGGTAGTACATCGTGCTGTATTTCAAGCCAAGTACCAGGCTATCCAATGCTAGTCTGTAGCTGCCCTGTTACCACTCTAGAAACGGCTAACAGCGAGTTTTCGGCTGCTCCGAGTAAGTCCTGTGTTTCTGAGCGTATGAAATATGGTGATTAAACCACTAAATAAATGTTATCAAAGGGAGAGGAATGTGCTTGAGTTATTCAAGACTTGTTAAGTCACCCCTTTTCCTGCAGAAGCTTTATTAAAAAGAAAATAAATAAACCAACTCCTAATTTAGATAGCATTTGTAAGTGAAACAAAAACAAAAGTGCATTGTTTAATGACGGACATGAAGGTTGGTATGAACATGACATATGGCTGCAGGAAGTCGTGTTTCCTTTACTGTTAGCCCTGCCTTCTATTTTCGACGGAGAAAAATGTTTGGACAACAAAGAGAGTTTCTGATGTAAATAGTTTTCATGTGCTGAAAAACGACATGAAGTCCATGTTAACTGTGGAATAGCGCTACATAAGTTTGGTCACTAGAATTCAAGAGTCCCGAAGCCGGGCTATCAAAATTAATGCGGATAAGCATAATGAACACGTTAAAGCAAACAAATACATTGTTAGCTTCCTAATAGACGCTGTATGTTTATTGGCCGAACAAGAGCTGCCTTATTAGGGGCCATATAGAAAACTCTGAATCTATGAAAAGAGTTAGGGGCTACTTAAATTAAATTGATGCTCTATAGATGAGAAATTTAGAAACGATTTTGAAATTTCCATTATGTACGTTGGCACTTCAAATGATGTTCAAAACAACTTAATATGTACTGCAACCCTACTTTATTCAATAAAATAAACAAGAGATCTCACCCTTAGTATCCCTAACAAAGACGAGGCTACCGACGTATAAGTAAGGCTTATAAGTAAGGCTGAAAAAAAGTGTGGGTTACAGGTTAGGCTGCATCGTACTTATACTTCTGTGTTTACAAACTGCACGTTGACACGCGCTACTCGGGACAGACTTCTAGTACAGTCCGCTTTGTGTAGGAATGGACTCATCTTTGCACAAGTTTTGTTTCTGCATTCTGATACAACCACACGTCACATAAACAGGTCTATTACTGAGGAGAGTCAAACACACACACTCTCCGCTCCGAGCAGGCAGTGCAGACGCTCGACAAAGACACGCATTTTGTAAACAATGTGTATAGAAATTTGTTACTATCCTGCCTGATAGCGATACTTTTTTTCAGCCCTACTTATAAGCTCTACAAACCAGCTGAATTGGAGACGATTAACCATGCATTTATACACCGTGATTCAAAATTGACTTTACAACTTTACAAGCTTATAGAAATTTATTTAGAAGACCTACAGAATTGGTGTTAATGTCATATGATAGCACAACTCATCAAGTTTTCACTGACATAGTTTTATAGTACCTAGTTCTCTCACCGCGTGCGCTAACGTAGTTCATATCAAAATGGCTGCTTTCACAGGTGCCGAGCGTGCTCGTTGTGTGTTTGTGTCCGAAGAAACTAAATCTGCAACAATTGTTCAGCGTAGATTCCGTACCAAGTATGGTAAGGATCCTCCTAGCAGGCCAACAATTTATTTTTGGCACCAAACATTTGTTAGGATTGGTCGTGGGGGACCAACAACATGGCCACCTCGGTCTCCTGATTTAACGCCACTGGACTTTTTCTTATGGGGGTTCCTTAAAGATAAAGTGTACGTTCCGCCCCTACCTGCCAATCTTGCTGAGCTCCGAAACCGAATCACCGCCGCAGCTGCGTTACTGAAGCCGGATATGCTGCAACGTGTGTGGGAGGAGATTGATTTCAGGTTGGATGTTTGCTGCATGACCAACATAAGCCACATTGAACCACGTTGACTGAATAGGTGAAAACTTGATGAGTTGTGCTATGATATGACATTTAAACCAATTCTGTAGGTCTTCAAAACTTGATGAGTTGTGCCATCATATGACATTTAAACCAATTCTGTAGGTCTTCTAAATAAATTTCTATAAGCTTGTAAAGTTGTAAAGTCAATTTTGAATCACGCTGTATATTTAATTAACTATTGATATGTCCAATCGTCCCCTTATATTTCATAAGTTCTATAGGTATAGTAATTTATTATATTTGTTACTCCTAACATTGGATGTCGTTCTTTTTAGAAGTTCATTTACTTATCAGAAAAAATATAATAAACACAATATTATATCCATATTACTGTAAATAAAACTACGGCTAACACTTGTCGTAATTCCATGCTCCGCCAATGGGATAGTGAGAACACAATAGCTTTAGAGAAGTCTGAAAATAAATCATGATTCATCGACTTCACAGTTGAATGTCAGACCAGTCTGCTTAAAAATTTAAAAAAAGTGACTCAAGTAGGTAATACTAATAAAATTCATTGTTAAAACCGATGAGGTGGAGAGTCATAAAATAAAACAAGTTAAAATGTACCTTCTTAGGTAAGATCCGTCGTCCTCAACTTACAAAATATGTAATCTTTATGTCTGTAGGCATTTCAGAACATCCGTTCCATCTTCAGCAGGTCCTTCTTCGCTACATTATCTTTTATGATTAGTTGATGCTGCTGGTCCTAATGTGGTGTTGACGTGACTAAAGCTTCTTCCTGACGATATCGTATAGTGGGTTGTTTAGTCTGGGAGTGCTTTCATTTATTAAAAGCTTGTTGTCTATTTCCTTCATCATTTCCAGGTCTTCCAATATGTTTGATTTTAGTTGGATTTCCCTCTTTGTGTACTATTGCAAGGGTGTCTTCTATTGAGTTCATTCTATGACCGGCGTTTATTATGTGCTTAGCGTAATTAGACTTTCCATATGCGTATACGAAATCGTTACGATGTTCTTTTAACCTTACGTTAGTCACGACAACACCGCATTAGGACCAGCAGCATCAACTAATCATATCAAATAATGTAGCGAAAAAGGACCTGCTGAAGATGGAACGGATGTTCTGAAAGGCCTATAGGCATAAAGAATACATATTTTATAAGTTGAGGACGACGGATCATACCTAAGATGGTATATTTTAACTTATTTTATTTTATCAAGTAGGTAAATTCGGAAAACATATTTGAGAAGACCAAAGCGTTCAATCTAATATTTTATTATTTCTGTTTATAGGAGTTAAGACCTTCTTCTTAATATTTATTCATTATTTATAGGATTTTCATCCTGTTTATTTCCAAAATCACTTCTCGGAGGAAGACGTATTGGATGTTCATTCACTGTCTATCCATCTCTTGGCTGGTCTTCCTCTTGTTCTCCTCCCATGCATTGGGCTATCTTCTTAAGCTCTTTTTTGCAAGTCGACTGTCTTCCTTTCTTTCTATATGACTTTTCCAGTATTTTCGTCTATCTATAATAAATTTGGCTATGTCTTGAATATGACATTTGTTCCTAATTTCTGTGTTGTTTATCTTGTCAAATAATGTTTTCTCCTGAATAGTTCTTAAGAGCTAAGATCATTAGTCATAATTCACTGGCTAGCATGTTTGTCACTATTCTACCAACAACATCTACAGCGCCCAAAGTTGAAAATGAAGAACAAGAAAATCAAGAGGAGGAAGATAAAAATGATTATGTTACGTGCGTAATATCAAGTGATATAATTTGTAACTTAATGTCACTTTCATGAAGATATGCATACATTTTTAACGGGAGATTCCACGAGAGGTGTAGTTTTTTATATAAAATGCATGGGAATATTTCCGCTAAAAACACTAAACTGCAAGGCGCGACAGGCCTAGAAGGTCCTTGGCCTACCAGCCGACTGCTGGCTTCACACCCACATGAGCTAATCACAGAGGTAGACGATCATCCAACCAGTGTAGGGGTGAATGTGGTCAGCATGTCAGGTCTCGAGCCATTATAAGTTGGTTTTCTCAACCTGGAGCTGCTATTGTAGCTGCCCAAATTCCTCATGATGCTGGGTGGGCACCGGTCCCATACTGGCCGAAATTCCTTGAGAAAATGTATACCCCCATGGAGGCTCGAACCAGCGCAAGTGCCGTAGCTCTGGGCCAAGTCATCTTGCCTTAATCACTCGGCTAGGGCGCGGGACAATTTTTCCGCTACGTTCAGTTTATATTTTTATTTAATATATGTATCTCATAAATAATATTGTGCACAATGTTCCTGGTTGCATAACAATAACAAGAATGATGACGTACTAACTGCAGAGTTACGAAGCAACGACACTCAATGAGAAATTGAAAAACATTATTTTATCAAATTAATAAATTATTATTTCACAGATTCAATTCAAAACTCTTTCAATTATAAATTATTATAGCTGGATTGACCAATGGAAAATGCTTGCTCTCTCAGGTAAATATTAAATATATTTTCAAATGCCTTATTTTGTTTAAATGTGTGTAAATGTGATATCATGTGAGATACTGAATACATATTTGAAAGCCAAGATATTGAACATCATAACAAATTCAACTCAAAAATTACAAATAAACATTCATATTTAAAGAGTTTCTGATAATATTTTCTTATTCTGTTTTAAAACTAAATATCCCCATTTTTTTACTAAATTAAACTCCACGCAGCCAGCAGCTCCTGTGCGTCATTTAACAGGGATAGGCGGTGCACTTGTGATAGGCCTATTTTGTTTTCTGTCCCGACATTTATATCTCTGTAATAATGATTATTAATCATCCAGCGAGGCAGCTACTATGTATTTATACAATGTGTGGTTCACAGTTAATGTCATTGGTTTGAAAATCCTATTGTGGTTTAGGGAAATAAAAAGGTTAGGGCAAAACAATGAAAAAGTGGATATATTTGTTTTTTTTAATATAAGTACCGACATCAGCAAAAATAAAAAATGAATTGAAACTTGTTAAGATGGACACAAGTTACGTAATTGGTGAAGGCAATATATTAGTGCTATAGGCCAAAAGTTGTGTGTTCGATTAGCGATGAAATTTGAAATTACATTAGGGTGGCGCCTGTCTACTAGGTCTATAAATGCAATGAGAAACAAATGTATTTATATTTGTGAAGACACCGGACACGCAGCGCTGACACCGCAATGATATCTCTTTTCAAATTTTCTACAAATGTGAGAATCTTGTCCTCCTACTATATATATATATATATTTTAGCTTTTATCGTAAATTAGACCTGAATGACAATATCAATCTATAGAAACATATAGCATAAGAAGCGTATAATTTTGATATATGACACAAATAAGAGCCATGCAATAACTTCAAAGAATTGAGATTTTTAAGGGAAAATTAAAACAAGTCTGTATAGGTAATCTAAGTTCATGAACAAAACAAGCGGTAGACGGATGAAAGTAATTGGTGAAGATATTTCCTGCAGTAAATAAATCATAAAGTCAAGAATCCGGCACGTGCTGCAGGTTGTGTAGTGAACTAAATCGCTATCGGAAAGATATTAAGAAACTTTCTATGGAATTTCAGCCAATATAAGACGAGTGACAATCCAGAATAGTGTGGTATTTTTTAGCGGCCGTTACAGCTATGGTGTGAACACGTCATTCACACATACTCTAGATTATACAGGGAGAATTTTATCTACACCGGCAAATTGCTAGGACTGATTCCTGACTGGAAAATGTCCTGTGAATGAATGTTCATAAATGCATCGTTTGGACGGTAGATGACACTGACGAATGACATTATTCTCTCAGCCATGTTGCATGGCCTGCTAGATCACCGGACTTAAGCCTCCTGGATTTTTCCTCTGGGGGCATCTGAAAAGCGTTGTGTTTGCTGAACCAGTTCCTGATATGCTTACCCTTCAACAGCGTGTCCACGTCGCTTTGACGCTATTCGGAGAGAGGCGGCACATGCGAAAGAGTGCTTTGCATCCCGTGGAGGCCACTTTGAACATCTGTTTTGACGTGGATGCAATTATGCTGTCTACTGTGTGCCGTAAAGATCTGTGGCGTCGCGCGAACATCGTTCATTTCCGAACACATATTTATAGGACTTTTTTTCCTTTTTGAGAGACTTACGAGGGTAAAGTGGGAGTATAATATTAACCACGATATGAGACTTACAAGACTGAAGTGTGAGTATTATATTAACTACGATGAGAGAGGCACAGGAGTGAAGTGGGAGTATAATATTAACCATGATTTGAGAGTGGCGCAAGAGTGAAGTGGGAGTATAATATTAACCATGATTTGAGAGTGGCGCAAGAGTGAAGTGGGAGTATAATATTAACCATGGTTTGAGAGTGGCGCAAGAGTGAAGTGGGAGTATAATATTAACCATGATTTGAGAGTGGCGCAAGAGTGAAGTGGGAGTATAATATTAACCATGATTTGAGAGTGGCGCAACAGTGAAGTGGGAGTATAATATTAACCATGATTTGAGAGTGGCGCAAGAGTGAAGTGGGAGTATAATATTAACCATGATTGGAGAGTGGCGCAAGAGTGAAGTGGGAGTATAATATTAACCATGATTTGAGAGTGGCGCAAGAGTGAAGTGGGAGTATAATATTAACCATGATTTGAGAGTGGCGCAAGAGTGAAGTGGGAGTATAATATTAACCATGATTTGAGAGTGGCGCAAGAGTGAAGTATGAGTATAATATCAACCATGATTTGAGAGTGGCGCAACAGTGAAGTGGGAGTATAATATTAACCATGGTTTGAGAGTGGCGCAACAGTGAAGTGGGAGTATAATATTAACCATGGTTTGAGAGTGGCGCAAGAGTGAAGTGGGAGTACAATATTAACCATGATTTGACAGTGGCGCAAGAGTGAAGTGGGAGTATAATATTAACCATGATTTGAAAGTAGCGCAAGAGTGAAGTGGGAGTATAATATTAACCATGATTTGAGAGTGGCGCAAGAGTGAAGTGGGAGTATAATATTAACCATGATTTCCGAGTGGCGCAAGAGTGAGTTGGGAATATAATATTAACCATGATTTAAGAGTGGCGCAAGAGTGAATTTTAAGTATACTATTAACCATAAATTGAGAGTGGCGCAAGAGTGAATTGGGAGTATAATATTAACCACCATTTGAGAGAGGTACAAGAGTGAAGTGGGATTATATTTGTCATTATTTGAGAGAGGAACAAGAGTGAAGTAGGAGTATAATATTAGCCATGATGGAGAGGTTTAATAGTGAAGTAGGAGTATAATATTAACCATGATTTGAGAAAAGTAAAAGAGTAAAGTGGTAGTATATTATTAACCTTGTTTTGGGAGAGGTACAAGAGTGAAGTGAGAGTATAAAATTAACCATAATTTGATAGAAGTAAAAGAATAAGGTGGTAGTATATTATTAACCTTGTTTTGGGAGAGGTACAAGAGTGTAGTGGGAGTATAATATTAATCTTGTTTTGAGAGAGGTACAAGAGTCAAGTGGGAGTATAATATATACTTTGTTTAGAGAGAGGTACACTAATGAAGCTGGAGTATGATATTAACATTGTTTTGAGAGATATACAAGAGTGAAGTGGAAGTATAATATTAACCTAGTTTTGAGAGTGGTGCAAGAGTGAGTGGGAGAAAAACATTAACCATTATTTGAGAGAGGTACAAGTGTGAAGTGGGAGTAAAATATTAAACATTATTTGAGAGAGGTCAAGGGAGAATTGGGAATATAATATTAACCATGATTTCAGAGTAGTACAAGAATGAAGTGGGAGTATAATATTCATCATAATTTGGGGGACGTACAAGAATGAAGTTGGAGTATAATATTAACCTTGTTTTGAGAGAGATACAACAGTGAGTGGGAGGATAATATTAATCATGGATTGAGATAGGTACAAGAGTGAAGTGAGAGTATAATATTAACCATAATTTTAGAGCGTTATAAGAGTGAAGTGGGAGTATAATATTAATCATTATTTGAGAGAGGTTCAAGATTGAAGTGGGAGTATTATTATTAACCATGATTAGGGAGAGCTACAAGAGTGAAATGGGAGTATAATATTAACCATGATTTGAGAGAGGTACACGCATGATTTGAGAGAGGTAAAAAAATGATGTGGGATTATAATAATCATTATTTGGGAGGGATACAAGAGTTCGGTGGGAGTATAATATTAACCATTATTTGAGAGAGGTAAATAAATGAAGTGGGAGTATAATATTACTCATTAATTGAGAGAGGTACAAAAGTGCAGTGGGAGTATAGCATTAACCATGATTTGAGAGAAGTACAAGAACGAACTGGGAGTATAATATTAACCATTATTTGAGAGGGTACAAGAATGAAGTGGGAGTATAATGTTAATCTATATTTCAGAGAGGTAAATGAATAAAAGGGGAGAATAATATTAACCTTGTTTTGAGAGTGGTGCAAGACTGAGTGGGATTATAATATTAACCATGATTTGAGAGATTCACAGGTGAAGTGGGAGTATAATATTAATAGTTATTTGAGATAGGTACAATATTGAAGTAGGAGTATTATATTAACCATGATTACGGAGAACTACAAGAATGAAATGGGAGTATATTATTAACCATGATGAGAGAGTTACAAGAGTGATGTGTGAGTATATTATTAACCAGGATAAGGGAGGTAAAAGTGTGAAGAGGGAGTATCATTTTCAACTAGATTTGAGAGAGGTACAAGAGTGAAGTGGGAGTGAAATATCATTAATTTTGAGGGAGGTACAAGAGTGAAATGGGAGTATATTATTAACCATGATTTCAGAGAGGTACAAGAATTAAATGGGAGTACAATATTAACCATGATTTCAGAGAGGTACAAGAATTAAATGGGAGTACAATATTAACCATGATTTGAGAGAGGTACACGAGTGAAGTGGAGGATAAAATTAACTATTATATGGGAGATGTAAAAGAGTGAAATGGGAGTATAATATTAGCCATGGTTAGAGAGATGTACAGGAGTGCTTTTTTGGAGTGTAATATTAACAATGGTGAGAGAGGTGCAAGAGAGAAGTGGAAATATAATATTAACCATGATGAGAGACTTACAAGAGAGGTGGGAATATAATACTAACCATGATTTGAGAGAAGTACAAGAGTGACGTGGGAGTATAATAATAATTATTATTATTATTTGAGAGATGTACAAGAGTTAGTGGAGTATAATATTAACCATTATTTGAGAGAGGAGAAAGAATGAAGTGGAAGTATAATATTATTCATTATTTGAAAGAGGTAAAGGAATGAAATGGGAGAATAATATTAACTTTGTATCGAGAGTGGTACAAGAGTGAGTGCGATTATAATACCAACCATGATATGAGAGAGGTACAAAAGTGAAGTGGGGGTCTAATATTAATCATTATTTGAGAGAGATGAAAGAGTGTGGTGGGAGTATATTATTAACCATGATGAGGGAGGTAGAAGAGTGAAGTGGGAGTTTAATATTAACCACGATTTTCAGAGGTAGACGAGTGAAGTGGGAGTATAATAATAAAAATCATATTTTGAGACAGGTAGTAGATTGAAATTGGAGTGTTATATTAACCATGTTTATGGTGAACTACAAGAGTGAAATTGGATTATATTATTATTATTATTATTATTATTATTATTATTATTATTATTATTATTATTATTATTATTATTATTATTATTATTATTATTATTATTATTATTATTATTATTATTTGAGAGTGGTACAAGAGTGAAGTGGGAGCATAATATTAACCATAATAAGAGAGGTACAAGTGTGAAGTGGGAGTATAATATTCACCATTATTTGAGAAAGGTACAAGAGTGAAGTGGGGGTATAATATTAATACGTATTTAAGAGGTACAAGAGGGAATTAGGAGTATAATATTACCCATTATTTGAGAGAGGTACAAGAGTGAAGTGGGAGTATATTAAAAATCATTATTTGAGGGAGGTAAAAGAGTGAAGAGAAAGTTTAATAATAACCATGATTTTTTAGGGGTATAAAAATGAAGTGGCAGTATTATATTTACCATGATTTGAGAGAACTGCAAGAGTGAAGTGGGAGTACAATATTAATCATCATTTGAGAGAGGTACAAGAGTGAAGTCGGAGTATAATATTAACCATGATAAGAGAGGTACAAGACTGAAGTGGTAGTATAATATTAACCTTCATTTGAGAGAGGTATAAAAATGAATTGGGAATATAATATTATCTTTGTTTTGAGAGACTGAGAAGAGCGAAGTGGGAGTATAATATTAACCTTGTTTTGAGAGAGGTACAAGAGTCAAGTGGGAGTATTTTGTTAACCATGATTTGACAGAGGTACAAGAGTGGCGTGGGAGTATAATTTTAACGACGATTTGAGAGAGGTACAAGAGTGAACTGGGAGTATAAAATTAACCATGATTTGAGAGAGGTAGAAGAGTGAAGTGAAAATATAATATTAACCACGATTTCACAGAGGTACAAGAGTGAAGTAGGAGTATAATAGTAATTATGGTTTGAGAGAGCGCAAGAGTAATGTGGTAGTATAATATGAATCATGATTTGGGAGAGGTACAAGAGTGAAGTGGTAATAACCATTATTTGAGAAAGGTACAAGAGTGAAGTGGGAGAATAATATTTGACCATGATGTGAGAGGTACAAGATTGAAGTTGGAGTATAATATAAACCTGGTTTTTAGAGAGGTGCAAGAATGGAGTGGGAGTATAATATTAACCATGATTTGGGAGAGGTACAAGCGTGAGGTGGGAATTATAATATTAACCATGATTTGAGTGAGGTACAAGAGTGAAGCGGGAGTAAAATATTAACAATGTTTTTAGAGAGGTACAAGAGTGAAGTGGAGTATAATATTAACCTTGTTTTGAGAGAATACAAGAATGAAGTGGGAGTGTTAATTAACCATGTTTTGAGGGAGGTACAAAAGTGATGTTGGAATATAATATTAACCTTGTTTTGAGAGTGGTACAAGAGTAAATGTGAGTATAATATTAATCATGATTCCAGAGAGGTACAAGAGTGAAGTAAGCGTATAATGTTAACCAATTATTAGAGTGAGGTTCAAGAGTGAAGTGGGATTATAATATTAACCATGATTTGGTAGATGTACAAAAGTGAAGTGGGAACATATTGTTTACCATGATTTGAGAGTAGTGCTAGAGTGAAGTGGGAATATAATGTTAACCATTATTTGAGAGAAGTGAAAGATTGAAACGGCAGTATAATGTTAACCATGATTTGAAATAGACAAATAGGATTAACGGTGATAAAAATAAGTTTCAATTGTCGGCTAAGTCGTGCACGTCGCGTTGTATAAAATCCATTTGATATTATAGTTTGAAAATGTGGTGTAGTTCAAGGAACTATTGCGCTATCTTTTGAAGAATCCAAAATAATCGTCTTAGCATGTTGCTCTTTGCACAATTATTTAAGAAGGACCCATTCATAAAAATGCATGTGCAGCAATTCTAGAGATGTAGAAGATTTTAAGTCAGGAATTATTATTAAAGAATATGGAGAACAACTGGACAGTCAACATCATTTCGTAAAATTCATGCCACATTCACCCAAAATTTCGAAAGCCATGACAGATAGTTATTGAGATTTTTTCAATGATTAATGGTAGATTTCATGGCAACATAAATTTCCATAAAATGTAACTATGAATAAATTAATAAATTGTATTTACTTACATTAATTGTCGATATCTTTCTAAGCTTCCATGTGTCATCCTCAATCCGAATATTATTTTGCGACGTACTTGATTCGTCCTGACCCACGGTAAACTTCATTTCATCAAAATAACGTAATGTGGGTTCTACTAATATATCGTCTGTCTCAGCACCACGTTTTTCAGAATTGTTTATTCGGTTTAATTCCTTTCTGAAGTTAGTGCGCAACGAATGAACCGTTTTAACTAACTGCGACGTATCAGCATCCAGATAGTATTCCCTATATTTACGAAGAGACTGTTCATACTTTTCATTTTTTGTAATTCCGTTGCTGTAATCCTTAGTTTAGACATTCCACAGAGCAGGTAAGCTTCGATACACCTCCACACATTCTAGAATGAGCTTTCTTTCTTCGTATCTTCCCTTTGAAGTCATGGTAGATGTTTATTCCAGCACTGTTAACACAGAACTCAAATATTATTGAGCAATATTGCCAACAGACGACGCAATATTTAATCTTATATATAAAAATTAATGTTTGTTTGTTTGTTTGTTTGTATGTGGGTTTGTATGTAATTTATGCGCGGCTATACTGTTGATCAGATTGTGATGCGGTTTTTTACAAAATGTTCAGGAAATTCTCGGGATGAACATAGACTATAACAGAGTTGTGATTCTCAACTCCTATAGCCTTAAAAATCGCCCTTTGTAGTGAAAAACGTGAAAAAAGTAGCTCTAAGGACCCTTAAATGGCTTACGCTGCCTAAACCATAAGAAATACATTAAATTAATGCACACGGAATTGAATATTTTGAAACGCTCTATAAAAAAGTCCGCGACAGCATATGTTTATCACTTACGGATAACTCACAATAACCATTTTTGTCTTTCATTGATACCAAGAGAATAATATCCATTCGGGTGAAGCTTTCATCTTTATTATTGATACCAAGAGTCCCGCGCCGTAGCCGACTGGTCAAGGCAAGATGTCTTGGTGCATAAGTACGGGACTTGCGCTGGTTCGAATCTCCATGGAGGAAACATTTTTTCTCATGGAATTTCGGCCAGTATGGGACCCGTGCGCAGTGGGCCAGAAATAAAATCTAGCTGGAAAAATACTATTTTCACTCACCCTCATCAATGTATATTATTTTTTACTCTAATATAATTGTTATATGGCAGTTCTTAACTTATCTGCAAAGGAGGGTACAATTCTAATGTGAAAAAAGTTGCTCTTTGGACGCTTAAATAGCTTACGCTGCCTAAACCATAAAAAATACACTAAATTAATGTACACAGAATTGAATATCTCAAAAAGCTCTACAAAAAAGTCCGCGACAGAATATGTTTATCTCTTACGGATAATTCACAATAACCATTTTTATCTTTCATAGATACCAACAGTCCAGCGCCGTAGCCGAGTGGTTAAGGCAAGAAGTCTTGGCGCAAACTACCGGACTTACGCTGCTTCGAGTCTCTATGCAGAAGAGTTTTTCTCATGGAATTTCGGCCAGTATGGGACCGGTGCACAGTGGGCCAGAAATGAAATAAAGCTGGAAAAAAACTAATTTCACTCACCCTAATCAATTTATCTTCTTTTTTCACTCTAATATAATTGATATATGACGGTTCTTATCTGCAAAGGTGGGTACAATTCTAATGTTTATGAAGACAAATATAAACATCAGAAGTTGCCGATGGTTAAGAATTCATCTGGTCTATATCCCAGTTGTGTTATTAGCGTTGTGTGTTCAAGTTCAGTGAACTATTCTTTTTATTCTATATGGATACTTCACCCCAAGGTTTGTAATTTTATTGATATATTTAATGTTTTTCTACATAACCAGATTTTATGTTAAATACATGTGGAATCATACCTTCCATGCACTAAAAAATTTACACAATCATCTTATTTTAAATTGAGCTACAAAGAAAACAGTTCTGAACAGTAGTACAACTTTTACTTATAATATAGAGTGATTTATGGACTTTAATTCCCGCACAATAACATGTGTGCAAATTGTTGCGTTTTTTTTAATTAGCTTTCTCATTACAGGAGGTAGCCAGCAACTGAGGCCTACCGTTGCGCGCAGAGTAATTGTTTGATTTAATATGGAAAAAAAGTTAGGTAGAGGCAATAAGTTATCATTTAGTAAACAAATTACGGGTAGGGGGATGTCAGCAAAATGTTTTAAATTATATTAAAAATCAATATTTTTTGAAAAGTGATTTTCTCAAACGTACGAACTTGTGCGCGAGAAAAAAAATATAATGAAATATTCTGATTGGCTGGGAGTGGATGTTAACTTTCCCGTTATGAAGAATTAATTTAGAACAATGACAGTCGTTGGAAAATTATGCTCCATCTGCTTAAGAAATTCGAAGACCCAAAATAACTTTCGAAGAGGCAGGATTAAAATAAATGTTCACTTAAGCAGGAATTCTCTTGCGATGAACTTGCTCTTGCAACAGAAATATCTCTTTGGTCGTATGGTAAACGGGATACTGCTGATGTTTTAAAGACATTACTCAAAAAACCACAAAAAATAGCTTTAAATGAATAATAAACATTACAAATCAACCCGTTCAACTCCCCTATCTTCTGACGATAAAATATCAATATGTCGATATATTAACATGTTACTAGGTGTCAAAAAGAGAGGTTGTGATATTTTATCCATCCTATAATGCTTCTAGGGAAGCAGATTTGTTATGTTACCTTTCACAAGACAGATATTTCAGCACAAATAAGATTTTTTTTATTTTTATTCCAGCCTCTTCGAAAGATATTTTGGGTTTTACAATTCCATAATCAGATGGAAGAGGATTTTCCGAATACTATCAGTGTTCTAAATTCTTAATAACGGGAAAGTTTACATTTACTTTTAGCCAATCAGAATATTTCAGTAGAAATGTAACTTTTTTCTCTCTAGCACAACTTCCGATGTTTTAGAAAATCGCTTTTAATTTTTTAGCATTCTCTGAACATCCCCTAACTGTAATTTATTAATAGAGGATCACTTATTGCTTCTATCGATCACTTTCCTTCATATATTAAATCAAACAATTCTCTGCGCACGAAGATAGGCCTCAGCTGTCGGCCGCCTCCTCTAATAAAAAAAGCTAATTATAAAAAACGCAATAATTTACACACATGTTATTGTGCGGGAATTGAAGTACATAAATCACTCCATATTCTAACTAAAATTTGTACTACAGTTCAGAACTGTTTTTTTTTTGTAGCTCAATTTAAAGTAGAACGATTGTGTACATTTTTTAGTGTTTCGAAGTATGATTCGATATGTATATAACAGAATATCTGGTTGTATAGAAAATGTTAAATATATCAACGAAAAGTACAAACGTTGAGGTAAAGTATCCATATACAATAAGAAGAATAACTCACTGAACTTTAATGCAAAACGTATTTATTTCTACAGCTCGGTACAAAACTGGGATGCGGACAGATGAGTTCTTTCGGCAACTTCCGATGTTTATATTGTCTACATACATTTTAGAATTCTACCCTCCTTTGCAGATAAGTGAAGAACAGTCATCTGGCAATAATTTTAGAGTGAAGAAAGATAAATTGGCGAGAGTTAGTAACATATTTTTTTCAGCTAGATTTCGTATCTGGCCCACTGTGTGGTGCCCACTCAGCATCGTGAGGCATTTGGGTAGCTACAATAAGTAGCGACTCCAGGTTGAGAATACCAGCTATAACGGCTGGAGGATCCGCACGCTGACCACATGTCACCCTACACTGACTAGATGATCGTCTACCTCTGTGATTAACGCATGTGGATGTGAGGCCAACAGCCGGTTGGTCAGCCAACTGTATTCTAGGCCTGTCGCGCTTTGAGTAATGTTTTATAGCAAGAAGATCGGGA
This sequence comes from Diploptera punctata, assembly GCA_030220185.1. NCBI lineage: Eukaryota > Metazoa > Arthropoda > Insecta > Blattodea > Blaberidae > Diploptera > Diploptera punctata. The sequence continues at coordinate 2,448,125 of JASPKZ010007259.1, forward strand.
TAAGTACATTCCCGGGCAAGCGTGCTCTGCCATACCGTTCAACCGATTGAGATGGAGCTTTTTGAAAAATGTTCAGGAGATTCCGGGAATGAAGATAGGCTATAAGAGAGTTATAATAATCAACCACTTCACCCCTAAAAATCACCCCTTGTAGTGAAAAACGTGAAATAAAGTCCCTATTTTGACGCATAAATGGCTTACGCTACCTGAACCATAACAAATACACAAATTGATGTGCACAGAATTGAACATCTAAAAAACTCTACAAAAAAGTAGAGTATAACAGCGCACGGCCGGTGGTAAAAACACATTAACATTAATTTAGGAGTAGCAGCGGACGCCGGGTATTAGCTAGTAGATCTATAAATATCAAACTGATTTTGATTGCCTCAATATATTCCAATGAGATCTACAGATGCTCAATATTATTGTACAATGTAATTTGCTGTGCAATATGTTGACGTAAATATTGATCTTTTAGGGGAAGCTTTAAACAGAGTCCTTCTTCATCATGTTTCATTAAAAAGCACTGTTTCAATTTTCCTACCTTTTCGTAGACATTGATGTTCTCTACATTTTAATGCAGTATTAATAGTTTGCGTTTTTTGTAACATTTCAGCAAGACGTAGTTTTGTCTTTTGAAGACACAAACAGTATTCTGCTCCCTAGACTCAAGTTCAAAATCTACAGCCTAATAGCGTTCAAACTGCGCGATAATGTTCTTTGTTGTAAAGAATTATAATTATGTACAATAAAGATGTATAGTTCTCATGCTGTCCGTTATTCGGAAGTTTTAATTGTCGCACCGGAATATGTTTCAGTGTCCGCGTCTGTTATTAAGAACGTCCGCTTTTTGAAAGAGATTTCTCCAAAAGAGCCAATGCTTTTCTCTTTTTTTTTCTTTTTTTTTTCTTTTTGCAGGAATATTTCATGTTCGTTATTAAGAGACGTCCCGCTTTTGAGAAGTGTCCATTAAGAGAAGTTTCACTGTATTTAGTTTCCTTTGGAAATAACCCATAATCTATATTTTTAAACTCATAGACGCTAGCAAGACTTGAACCCCTGAACCTTGGAAACAGATTCGCGCATGGTAACCATTAATTTAACAAGATCAAACACAGATTACAGGAAGAAAAATACGCAGATAAAAGATTTGCTCTAATAAATACATACAGTTAGTTACTACATGCCCAATATCAAATTATCTGAAATTGTTAAGTCACTTTGTTGGAGATAAAACAATACCTGTGAATCTGTAAAGGGATATTTGTAGTTTAAATAGTTTTACACTTAAATTCAATTTAAATTTTGATAGGATAATTTCTCAAATATGTTTTATTTTTAAGTCGTAAAAATTGTGAATATGGTTTCCACTGCATATTTTACAGCGGTAAACAAGAATTGTTACGTAATAACTGTAACGTTACGAAGTAACGGCATGGATGTGAAATTGGAAAATATTATATTAAATTAAATTGATAAAACTTCAACATTTCACAGATTAACTTTGAAAGTGTATTATCTATGAATTTATTCAGTTAATATGGTAGAAGAACTCTTCCTGTGTAAGGTAAATTGTAAATACATTTTCAAATACTATATTAATCATCGTTTAAATGCTTTTTATGCTATCTGATATAAATATTGTAAACCTATCTCATTGAACTATACAACACATGTAAGTCTAAAATCACAAATATCCTTTTTTACATTATTTCAAATAATATTTTTGTTATTCTGATTAAAAATATTTCCTACCGATCTTACGCCATGCTATACTTTATGGTGCGACATTCCTGCATCCAAACAGCCTGCTTCCATTTGTGTTATTTTACAGAGACAGATAGAAAAGATATTGGTGATTTGTGGTCAGCTT